>CM043015.1:169660412-170183852 GCA_023690525.1 Holotrichia oblita | reverse complement strand
CCGATATACAAAAAAGATTTTTTTAGCTTGAAATGGTCGAACGTCAAGGTTATCCAATTGAACAACACACCAACATTCAAACCGAAGATGGATACCTTCTGGATATTCACAGAATTCCTCATGGCACAAATAACGGAAATGAAACCAACAAACCAGTAGTTTTCTTAATGCACGGGCTTCTTTGCAGTTCAGTTGATTGGGTAAACATGGGCACTGAAAAAGCTTTAGCTTATATTTTAGCTGACGCAGGTTACGATGTTTGGATGGGAAATGCTAGAGGAAACACCTGGTCGAGGAAGCATATCACCTATAACCCCAATCGTGATTCTGAGTTTTGGAAATTCAGGTAATGTTAATATTCCTACTAAACTTTTTTCTTTTCAAAATCCTACTTTTTCTTTATAAATAGTTGGCATGAAATCGGCGCCTACGATCTACCGGCCATGATCGATTACGTTTTGGGAGTTACCGGAGAACAACAAGTGTTTTACATTGGACATTCACAAGGAACAACTAGTTTCTTCGTTATGGGTTCAGTAAGACCTGAATATAATGCAAAAATTAAGCTAGCAATTGCTTTAGCTCCAATTGGTTATATGTCCAATATGACGAATCCATTCTTTCAATTGCTAGCGCTTTTCCATAACACTTTAGAAGTAAGTAAACCGGTCGGTGTTTGTTTTAATTGGTTAGATGTTCAACACAATACCTAACTTAACTTTGTTTCAGTGGATCACGAGCTTCCTAGGTATCGACGAGTTCTTACCAAGTAGTGGTCTCTACGAATTAATAGGCCAAGCAGCTTGCAGTGACGAGGCACTCTTCCAAGGTGTATGTTCAAGTGTCATTTTTCTGATTTGCGGATGGAATTCGGAACAACTAAATGCTGTACGTCATGATAAAACTAAAAAGTAATCTCACATTTTTTATGTGTAATTATTTTTATTAAATTTTAGTCTATGCTACCTGTTATCATGTCCAATGCGCCGGCAGGAGCCGCGACTAGACAGTTGGTTCATTATGCTCAAGGAATCAGATCTGGTATACAATTACGGTATATTTACAGAAAATTTCCTAAATGAAGTAATCGGGAATTAATTTCAGGTAAATTTCGTCAATACGACCACGGATTTATATCAAATCTAGCCCAGTACGGGTTTTTGACGCCACCAGACTACAAAACCGACGATATTTCTGCACCGGTTGCACTTTTCTATTCAACTAACGATTGGTTAGCGGCTGTAGTTGTAAGTAAATTTACTGTCATACGGATTCTTATAAATATGCTTGCGATTGAACCGCCTATTGTATAAGCTTCTTTTTCAGGATGTACATCAATTGGCCAACGAATTGCCTAATTTGGCTATCAATTACTTAGTTCCTCTTCCGAAATTTAATCATTTGGATTTCATCTTTGCTATCGATGTGAAGACGTTATTGTATGATCGTGTCTTGGCTGAGATGGAAAATTATTTGTAATTATCATATTTTGTTTCATACACTTAATACATAAAATAAATTAATTGATTAAAAGAAATCTGTATGCTTATCCCTAAATCTAAATAACTTTATTTCATGATTTATGATGAAGTATAATTATGTACCCAGTCACCGTAATCTAATTTTTAATTAAGAAACAGATTGAGCACAAATGTTTGCAAGGCATAGTTATTAAGCTAGTATACGAAAAAATGCGAAAATGAATATGTTTCAGATATACAGTAGTGTGAATATGTTTTAGACCACACACGAAAAAATACTTTTATGATGATGCAATTTACTTATCAATAGTTAAACTTTCCAGGAATGTTTAGAAAGTGTAATTAGCCTAACTACCTTCCTTATATAGAAAAGTACCCTCATTATACAGAAATTTAATATAATAGAAAAATCGTTGACAGGTAAAGAGAACTTTTAGTTATTAGACCGGTTGGGCGTAATAATATACTCGATCCGATACTTCGACTTATGCCATTAGTTTAGTCACAGAATAAACAGAATTTTTATGTATTAAGTGTATGAAACAAAATATGATAATTACAAATAATTTTCCATCTCAGCCAAGACACGATCATACAATAACGTCTTCACATCGATAGCAAAGATGAAATCCAAATGATTAAATTTCGGAAGAGGAACTAAGTAATTGATAGCCAAATTAGGCAATTCGTTGGCCAATTGATGTACATCCTGAAAAGAAGCTTATACAATAGGCGGTTCAATCGCAAGCATATTTATAAGAATCCGTATGACAGTAAATTTACTTACAACTACAGCCGCTAACCAATCGTTAGTTGAATAGAAAAGTGCAACCGGTGCAGAAATATCGTCGGTTTTGTAGTCTGGTGGCGTCAAAGACCCGTACTGGGCTAGATTTGATATAAATCCGTGGTCGTATTGACGAAATTTACCTGAAATTAATTCCCGATTACTTCATTTAGGAAATTTTCTGTAAATATACCGTAATTGTATACCAGATCTGATTCCTTGAGCATAATGAACCAACTGTCTAGTCGCGGCTCCTGCCGGCGCATTGGACATGATAACAGGTAGCATAGACTAAAATTTAATAAAAATAATTACACATAAAAAATGTGAGATTACTTTTAGTTTTATCATGACGTACAGCATTTAGTTGTTCCGAATTCCATCCGCAAATCAGAAAAATGACACTTGAACATACACCTTGGAAGAGTGCCTCGTCACTGCAAGCTGCTTGGCCTATTAATTCGTAGAGACCACTACTTGGTAAGAACTCGTCGATACCTAGGAAGCTCGTGATCCACTGAAACAAAGTTAAGTTAGGTATTGTGTTGAACATCTAACCAATTAAAACAAACACCGACCGGTTTACTTACTTCTAAAGTGTTATGGAAAAGCGCTAGCAATTGAAAGAATGGATTCGTCATATTGGACATATAACCAATTGGAGCTAAAGCAATTGCTAGCTTAATTTTTGCATTATATTCAGGTCTTACTGAACCCATAACGAAGAAACTAGTTGTTCCTTGTGAATGTCCAATGTAAAACACTTGTTGTTCTCCGGTAACTCCCAAAACGTAATCGATCATGGCCGGTAGATCGTAGGCGCCGATTTCATGCCAACTATTTATAAAGAAAAAGTAGGATTTTGAAAAGAAAAAAGTTTAGTAGGAATATTAACATTACCTGAATTTCCAAAACTCAGAATCACGATTGGGGTTATAGGTGATATGCTTCCTCGACCAGGTGTTTCCTCTAGCATTTCCCATCCAAACATCGTAACCTGCGTCAGCTAAAATATAAGCTAAAGCTTTTTCAGTGCCCATGTTTACCCAATCAACTGAACTGCAAAGAAGCCCGTGCATTAAGAAAACTACTGGTTTGTTGGTTTCATTTCCGTTATTTGTGCCATGAGGAATTCTGTGAATATCCAGAAGGTATCCATCTTCGGTTTGAATGTTGGTGTGTTGTTCAATTGGATAACCTTGACGTTCGACCATTTCAAGCTAAAAAAAATCTTTTGTATATCGGAATAATGGATATTAAGCATGGACTGAACTATTAAAATGTTTTTAATAATGGCGAAGAAGTTTTGCGAAACTTTGAAAATGAAACGATAAGCAAGTGTGACGAAACATGCTTCATAAACGATATTGCGCGAAAAAAGCTTATTGAAAAGAAAGCACAATCTAGATCTAGAAAGTATTAGTGACTTTATAATAACATTGACATCAGGGCTATTTGCAGAGTGCGTATAGTTGAGCTCCATACATTTTCATCAAAAAAGATTTCAACGCATTTTGACATTTAAAATATAGACTTATTTATACATTTTCAAATTCATGGTGTGTTTTTATACACTTTTGTAATTAAATCAGAAAATTTTTTCGTTCGAATTTTATTGGCGCCTATTATAAATAAAAGCGAACATCTCATTAAGATTTGGCTGCAAAATGATCTCATTGGTAAAATTATCGCATTTATCGAAAAAAAAAAAAAAACAGTGGTCCGGTGATGCCTCAAACTCCTCCGCATCAGACAGTGACATGATGAGGATGCAAGTGCTTCTGAACAATCACTCGTGGATTGTCTGAATCCCAAATGCAATAATTTTGAATAACAAAACTGTCAAGATGAAAATGAGCTTAATTACTGAAAATGATTTTGTTCAAAGAATCAGCATCTACTTGATGTTGATCTATAATTCATTCAATGAACTATTTTCGTTGTGAGTGGTTAGTTGGTTCAGTTCTTGAGTCAAATGAACTTTGTAAGCATGAAGATAAGAATAGTATATAGAGAGCTTATCGAAATGTACAATTTTTGACCATAATGCCAAATTGATGTTTCTGGACCCTAACCAATACCTTCACTAGGTGTTTCAAAGTATTGTGTTGAACGAGTTGTTGAAGGACAGCCACTGTCACTCAAGAGATCCAGTCTCCCTCAGTTGATCCTCTCCTAATTTCGTCACAGATGACGAAGCTAAGCCACTATTTTGACCGTATTTTGTACGAAAATTTTCAGCGGTTACTGCCAAATCTTCATTATTTTTTAAAATATTAGTCAACAATAAAAACGCGTTGTTTTTTTCGCTGTCACGCTGTCTGTTTTTCGTGTCGTTGACAAAATTCAAATTTTGAGTATATGCTTTTGAATATGTGCTATAGTGAGTCTACAGCTAACACAGTGCTTCTCAAACATTTCTTCAAAATTATTTTTAAAGTTTCTTAAATATTTGCCAACAAGTTTTTCGTCATTACTTACGAACAGCTTATTATCGCGAAACATGTTAATTGTACGAGAACATTAAAGCATTTTAAAGTTACAAACTTTGTGGAATACTAGTAAAATATAAGACTAGACACATTTATTAAAATAGCTAACTTACTATATTTAATCCTACATCGGGATGTGTATCTGCTACTAGATCTGCCGAAGCATCCTCCAAGGGTAGCGCCCCTGCTATAGATACCACAAATAACAAGAGAACTCCTAGTAAATTGCTGCCGTTCATCGTGATTGTTGTTGAACAATTGATAAATTTTAATTGAGTAAAGGTTTATATATGTGTAATACAGCTTCTTCACCCTTATCATTTGTCATTATAAATCACTACCTGCGAATATGTGATAACGAAATTGCCAAAAATATTTAAGTATTCTTGATAACATACTACATACTTTTTCCTAATTATTAACAATGTAGAATTGTATTGTTAAGTTTAAATGTGTACTATTTTCATTGTTGTGAATTTTTCCGATAATATATTATGGTTATCTATCTATCCACATTGGTTTCCCTTTAATTGAGTCGAAGACTTCTCTCACGTTTATGCAAGCTAACTGACACTACCTTCTTCTAAATTAAGCTCATTATTTCTAAAATTATTTTATTATTAATCTGTTATTGGTGTAATTTCACAGCAATCTTGGGCAATCTTATTTTATGCTCCTTTGTCTTAGTCTCATTTATTAGTTTTCAGAACATATTCATTCCATCCATTGATCCCTCTTCCTGTATCCATATCTACTTCTGTTTCCCTCTGGTTTTTCGCAGTAGTACCGAGGAATATTATTTATATCTCATTATTACTCATGGCACAAAAAACATCTTTTTAAACTCCGAAATTACTTTTCTCGTCATTCGCATTGTCACTCCAACTAGCACTCTTCATACGAATAGTGACGATAATCATATCTAAATATTAGTAAGTGTATTTAATCATGATTCGTTACTTTAATATATGCACTTCCCTCAAGTACCTATTTGTGCAGGCTCAAGTCTACATGTAAATAGATATAAGTGGTATTTTTAATTTTTGCATTTAAAAATTACTTCCATGTTGGAGGTATTGCTATTATTAAAATAAGATAATTGAAATTATTAATTATAATACATTTTGATATTAGTATCTAGTAATTTTTCATATGTTGATTAATAACTAATAGATAAAATACGACTCGTAGGACAAAACAAAGTCGACTGCAGCTTCGCCCTATTACAAAGAATTATGAATACGCAGCAACTCTCTGCAATTAAACTTGCAAAGTTTTTAAAACTAGCATGAAAACTCGGCGGAAATTTTAGCATATACTGGATTATTTCATCATTACTATATTACCTATCCTATCGAAGATTGATGGAAGAGTTGTAACTGATTAAGTTATCACATTTCTAGGTTTTCATTCAGTGTAGACTATGGTCGCATTCACGAGATGGATATAACAACCAGCAAACTGTGAGGCATTTTTTTGCATTCAAAGCTAATACTATGGAAAAGTCGACTACGACTTTCCGCTTGCTAGCGTAGCCTTATTTTAGGATGAGGTTAGGCTTACGGGCAATTTGTAAAGAGCTATAAACTTTAACCGACGTAGCAATAGCAGCTCTTAATGTATGTAACCATAAATCTCTCATCATCATTACATTGTTTTACAAATGCAGCAGTCAGATTTTCGATCTGGATATACTTATATGGGTTATATTTAGTTTTTCAATGTTCTAATACGTTTAAGCTGTTTTAGAGCTTCTGATACAGCACCGTATTAAGCAGCTGACAGTCGTAATAGTGTATTATCCTGCTTGTCCTAGTACAAATTAGAAATTGTCGTTCGATGGTTAATACAAGTGATCGTTGAACTTCGATATTACTCAACATAGTAGTAGTGTCACTGTAGCATGATATCAAATAAGAAGAAAATAGCGATACTTACCATAGAAATATTGTGGGAAAGAAACGAAAGAACCCTCTAAGATATTTGGTAGCAAGAAATTCATATAGAGCGAGAATAATTTTTGAAACCTACCTAGCTTTATGTAAGGTCTTGCAATAGGACTATTTACATGTAAAGAAAAGAACGGAAAATATTTAAGAAAATAAGTTTCTTTTTTTATTAAGCACTCAAATTTCGTTAATTTTGCAAACAAAAATTTAAGGTTAAAATATCAACTTAAGTAACTTAAAGCTTAAAAAGACAGGTAGTATACTAACAAAAAACGAAATAATTAGCGAAACTGTACATACTGTTGCAAATCTTTTTGTAGATTCTAATGAATAATATTGGTATTACTAACTTTGGCAGATTGTATTTGAAAGAAGAGTTGTTGAATAGGCCGTTGCGATGGGGGTACAGTACCTGGTACTGTGTTAAAATGCATTGACGGTTGATAGATGCTAATTTCCAGCAATGAATCTTTCGTATTCGTTCATTCCTCTAACCTTCCTCTGGACTTGTTATTAATATTTCACGTGCTAAACTTATTAATGGTACTTTTGTTTTTTCATCACAATACTCCTCCTTTTGTTTGGTTTTTTATGCGACGCTGACTTGTTGTAAATGAGGATAGTAACAAAAATCTGCTTGCTTGTGGTATGAAGAGTATTACATTTTTCAAGTGTGTAAATGTTCCTTCGCAACTAGCAGCCGTGTTCGGTGAAAGCAATAGCACTATGGACTCCTCGTTTTCATGGCTCTCTTCATCGTTGTGAAACATAATCAAGTCATTGCAATTTTGCATGTTCTATAATAGGGCCACCTATTTTCTGCATGCAAACATTTTCTATTTTTGTAGGCACCTTCAAAAGAATTTAAAAGATTTTTAAGGGCGCACTGTTAATCACTTGCTCGCAACAGCAAATGGGAGATCGATGGAAATCCAATTCTCCGAGAAAAATGTCACCGTCCATCCAGAGAATTGAACCCTGAGTGAGAATGTCAAAAGAAAATTACAAAACGGAAACGTTGATAAACATAAAGACTTCAATGGTGGAGCTGTAGTACCGGCAGAATGGTGCCGAATTTGGAAAGAACCGAAACTATCAGCTAAACACGTGAGAAATAGTTACAATCAATTTTACTATAGTCCTACGCAAATATCATTTCAAGAGCGTGTAATTCAATAACAAAGCTAGTAATAAGGAATTCTTACAATGTAAAGTATTGTAGCATTGTAATGAAGTAATAAATATGAAACTTTGTACTTACATCGTTCATTTGCTCAATATATAATACCTCATTGGCACTTTTCTTATCATTTGATTTGCTTTTTTCCAATTTAGCCGTGAAAAGTAACATATTGTAACACCACTCAGTTGGTTCGCAAATCTCATCTGCTCCAATACTAGTCCCCATAATTATAAACATCTGAAATACATAATAGTAAGTAGTAGAATATTTCTACTTAACCTTTTTGGGTTCCCGTTTAATTGTTGCCCGATCAATTTCTTTTATTTTTTCTAAACGAATTTTTACAGATTCATCTGAGATTTTCCTATCTAAAACATTGTTGTCTCTAGTTTACGAAGCTGACTGAACAAAGATTAAATATTTTATTAACAATCTATCTGGGCGTTCAATTAAATGGAAATTTGAGATTCCAGAGATATATGCTACAATTATTCGATGAAGCATAGGTCAAATTAGATATGATTGTAAAAATTGTTTTCCATATGAATTTAAATCGAATGTTTTGTTATACAACATTAGCTTTAGATTTAGAGATCTAATTTTTCTTCCAATGTATAGAATTCGCTTGTTGATGCATTTCCTACAATATTATAGAAAATATATATAATTTACCTCCTTTCCGGTTGAAGAATCTGTACATTTAAAAAAGTTAGTTTATCAAATTTAGTAACCAAATTAAAGTGATGATTGTTATGTAGTCCGTTTTACAACTACTTGTATAGAGATTTCAATAGTTATCTCACTGGAGTTCCGCTACTGTTAAGTCGAGAAACAGGCACATCATTTCTGTTTAGATTATTACGAGTGTCGTTGTCAGAGTACTCCTCTTTCGACAGAAACACGAAGAATATGTATTGTATGAGCAAATAGCATTGTTATGTATATTATTATGGTAGGTTATTTATAAAATTTATGTATAATTCTCTCTATTATATCGGAAACGCCTTTTTCTTTTTGTCTAATAATAAATCTTTTCAACTGTATGAATATGAGAAATTATTTTTAAGTCAGACATGATGTAATTTATTTTTAAAACATGCTTCTAAATATTTACATACATTTTAAATTATTCAGATATTGATATATTAAGCAGTCATTAAATTGCTAAATATTTTCACCGCCTGTCAATTGTACATAACCATCTAATATCTCTTTAAGAAATGTCGGTTCTGTAAGTAGCTCCGGTCAAGGTAAACCTTGATTAATTACTTAGAAACTCCTATTATATAAGTACATTCAAAGTTTTTAGGGAATACCATGTTGGAAACGAGAAAAGTACTAATTCTAAAGATTTTATTAAGCACACATGTATTCGTTTTTGTGTTCTGTAATGTAGATATCTAGAACAACTAACTTTCATAAATAAATAAATTAATTAAATAATTACTTTGTATTATATTAGTGTTTCTAGCTTATGCGTTGTTATTTACTTTAATTGCAAATTTTTATCACTGTAACTAATTATGTGAAAATATATGTCGATTATTTTATAGATATAAATATTCTGGTGTATTAGCTTGCACTTATAATTTTTATCACAGCTATCGTTCGAAGTGTTTGTTTGTATTTTTCAATAGTAGACGTTATTCAAGTTTTCATCAAACTTTAATTAGGTAAATCTGTTGAGCCTTTAAACAGTCAACCTTGAGATACCAGTAATGTTTGTCACTACTAGATAAATGTATGCATATTATAAAAAGTAGTCTACTGAAATAATAAGTCACACATCATCCAATTGAATACATTTTGTTTGATAACGTTTATTCAATGGTAAGTTTCAATTTGATTACAGGTGACAATTTTATTAATTAATATTAATAATATATAATACGTAGGTTCCTATCGGAATTTTTAACAGCTGATGTTTCCTCAAATTTACTCTGTTTTTTGTAAGTGTATGTACTTTGGTTAATGTTTATTCTTACTTTTTACCCTTTCCAAATAAAGCAAAGGATGAATGAGCCATATTTTTGTTTTCAAAGATATTCAGTTAACAAGTGATTTTTCAAAATATAACGTACTGCAAGAATCTTATAGAAAGAAATACATATATGTATGTAGAAGATACTTTTAACAGAAACTTCTGCTTACTATCTTCTGACTGTTATGTAAATTATTTATTAGATTTAAAACTTCTTCTTTTTCTTCATAATAAAACCTTTCAATTCAATCCACCAACTGAATAGTGCACTAAGCCAATCCCTATTTATATTCATAAAAAATCTGCATAGAAAACCCGCCGTAAGCCTTCTATGCCCAAACAAAGGTGAACACATTTCTGGTTGTTCTAAAGTCCTACTGTCAATGTTTGGTGGAAAACTTTAGGTAAGTCAATTTTTGAATACCGACATTTTTGCTAAGAATGATTATGAAGAAGAAATCATTAGCGTAATATTAAAATACGCGTATAAATCGCTTAAATATACAATATTCGCAAAATTTTAATAGCTCTAGTAGCCACTTTCTTCCTAATACAATACAAACACTAATAATTTTCGTCATGATCACTTGGGACCAGCAATCGATTTATAGCAACAACAGTGTAAAATAACGTCATATTTGCTGGAAAGTTTGTAAAATGTTCAGTTTGTTTCTCTGGTGGAATTATTTATATTGGTTGTAAAAATGCTTTGGTTCCAACGACATTAAACAATATTTGAAAGATGTGTACTGTGAATCTTCCTGTACGAAACGATTTCAGTTAGGTGGAAAGAATATCATTTATCAGAATATAATATTTATGCAAGACATTCTCTGCTTAATAAACGCTGCGGTATTTAACAGTCATTGTGTAGCAATTTTGATGATCGGTTACGGAAATAAAAGTTGAAGTAAAGTGGTACTTGCTGATATCTTTAATCAGAAGTATCCTGAATTGCCCAATATTTCGCGAGAAACAGTTTCTAAAATTCATATACAGTTTAGAGAAGTGTGAATGTGCGCCCGAAAAGAAAACCCCATTTTGTGGAAGAATATGAAAGTAGACATTTTATTAAGTGTTGCAGAGAATCCAAGTAGTTCACAGCAAATAGCTCGAGAAACTAACATTCAACTGTTTATACTGTTTACCTGAATAAAAGTTATATCCCTATAAGATAATGTTTCCACAGGAATTAACCGAAGGCAATCCAGATCGTAGAGTACAGTTATGGGAAGAATTAATGGATAAACTGAACAGAAGAACTTTCATGTTGAACGGTGAAATAAACGATGTCACACAACATGAATGATCTCAAACAAAAAACACAAACAGAAATAAGGAATAGTTTTATAGTTAGAGAACAATTTTACTATAAATTAGGTTATTGCCAATAAGTAAATGGAGAACATTTCTAACATTTAATACGGTAAACTGTAACAGTAATTCTAATAAAATTTTCTTAGTCTCATAGCTTTAATACCTGTAATTAACGTAATCAACCACTTAGGTAGTAAGTGTTATAGGTTGTTAAAATGAGTTCATAAAGGAGACTCCAAAACTTGGTGTTCAATTTAAAAATCGTCATCTACTATGTGCTGCACTTACATGAATCACACCACATACTTCAAATTTCATTCAGAAGCCGTATCTTTAAAATTAAAAATTGACGTGTTCGAGCATTCTTTATACAAGTCTACGATAACATTAAAAATAATTTTATTCAATAAGTGGTTACCACACTGTATACAGGGTGTCTCAGCGAGAGCGTTTATTAGAAGTTTATGGGGTTCTGGCCAAAATATAAATTAGAAAATTCAGAATTATATGTTTCAATGAAAATATTATTAGATTTCTAGCGCTTCCGGTTATACCGGAAGTCGCCATCTACTTTGTTATTTTTAATGGAACACTCTGTATATGTTTACATATTTGGATTTACCTATCCTTAAGCTTTATAAATACCTTTAGTTTTTTAATTTGATTAGCTCGTTTTTTAGTTATTCGATTTTTTCTAAAAAAATTTGCTATAGCGGACATTTATTCAAAAAATCAGAGAACACTCGATTCTTCGGATATCAATTTAGAATTCATCACATGCTTAAGCAACATACTGGAGTATATTTTAGCGTTGACGACGGCTATCTACATTGCGTGGTTACTTTACTATGGCACGTTAACTCTTCGAAATTTTGAAGAACCATAACTTAATTTTTTCAAATACCACCCCCCATATTTTATTACTTAGTCGTCTTCTGCGCCTAATTCTACATCTTTTATGTTCCATACTTAAAATTGATAGTTTAGGAGATAATTAGAATTGTTGAAAAATACACACGACTCATCGATACTTATCCAGTGTGCTATGGAAAATAAGCGTTTTCAAAGATTTATTGTCAAAATCTAACTCACACTTGGTCGTTTGATGCTTGTGAGTTAATACTTGTCCGTTAAATGCCTTTACATTATTGCTATACTGAGTTAAAATGGATAACAAGAACGAAAACAATGTTTACACAAAGCAAGAAATTCTGAATGTATTTTTAAAGAAGTGGGTGTAAAAAACTATAGACAGAAGTTATAATAATTGTTCAAAATGATGATCGTTCGCATTCAAGCATAGTGCTAAACAAAGAAATACCCTCATGCTGCTCGCACACATACTTTTAGCTACTCCCTCGTGGTTGCCGATGTCTGGTGGATCAGATCTTTGATACGTCCCCAGCGGAAGAAGTCCACATGTGTCATATCTGGAGATTTTACAGGCCAATTCCTAACCGCCTTACCCACCTGTCTTCGAACATTAAGGTGTTATCCATTTTAACTCTTTGTAGCAATAATGTAAAGGCATTTAACTCGTAATTATTAACTCACAAGCATCAAACGACGAAGTGTGATTTTGACGTTAGACTTTGACAACAAATCTTTGAACACGCTTATTTACCATGGCACACTGCATAAGTATCGATGAGACATGTATGCATTTTTCAAAAAATCTAATTATCTCCTAAACTATCAATTTTAGGTGTAGGATATGTCCGACATAAAAGATGTAAAATTGGACGCCGAAGATGATTAAGTAATAAAATATGGGGGGTGCCATTTGAAAAAATTGAGTTATGGTTCTTCAAAATTTCGAAGAGTTAACGTGCCATAGTAAAGTAACCACGCAATGTAGATAACCGTTCTCGATGCTAAAATATACTCCAACGTGGTTTTTAAGCATGTTATGAATTCTAAATTGATATCCGTAAAATCGAGTGTTCTCTGATTTTTTTAATAAATGTCCGCTATAGCGACTATTATCTATTGTCAAGTATAACGATTTGAAACAGTTTACTTATTATTTTTCTATTTGCAAAATAGTGTTTAAGATAATTCGGTTTGTAATATGATGTTCACAGAAGTCGAAAGTTAGTGCATTTAATGTGATTTTGTTGACAATTCTTTCTTGAGTTTTTATTGATTTGTATAATAAAAATGTTTTAGCAAAAAAGAATATTCTCATTAAGAATTCCGCTATGCCAACACAATAATGTAGATTATGGCAAAAAACATTTTGTATCAATGATTATCTATAATCCAGCATAGCAGAGTATTTTGACTTTGTTTTAGTTGCTAAAATAAAACTGTCCCAAATGCTGCGAGGTTTATGTACTTCACTATTAGATACACACTGGATTTTGTTGTTATTTATATGATTTATAAAACATACGTTAACTTGTTAACTCGTCATTTTAAAGCTTTATATCTGCAATAGAAGTGTATGTAAGTTACTTTCTTTTTAATCTTATGTCGCTTATTAATACTCGTAAATAATAATAATAAACTTTTAATAATGGAAACAAAATAATTTGCTTACGTTTAGCTGCTAGAAAACTGTCGATCTTACTTTTGGAAAGTATACGCTTTCTTGGAGTTATAGAGAGCAAAATGCTAATAGTTAAAGTCAACCAAAACCATTATTAGTGGAAGTTCATGTGAAAAACTTTTTGATTTAATTAGAGGTTCAAAACGTAGAATATTACACAAAAAAAAGAAAACGTGGATACATCTTATATATTATTTTATTATTGTGAGTTTAGCAGACGAAATGTATCAAAGGGAGCACTTTATAAAGAATTTACAACTTATTTAGGGCATTTTTGTCCTTTCACGAGAGCAGTAGCGAACTCAACATTCGGTTTTGAGTTTGGCTCCGATTCACAACTGAAAATTAATAATAAAGAAATAACGTTATTGAATTTATTTTTATATTTAAACAGTTACTTACGTGTTAATTGCTTCGAATAAGTCAAATTGTTTGCACAACAACTTCAAGCAAGCGCCTGGCAATTCAATAGATTCGCCAAAATTAAGGTGGATTGTTGGATATCCATCAATGTGGCAATGTTGGCTGTGATCTGAAAATAATTAGGAATTACGAGGGGTAGCTTTTACTAATAGTAATATCGTTGATTACGTTGATTCCATCTCAATACTTAAAAAATGGTACCAGTTTTTATTTAATACTATCTCTTGTTTATCTTAAGTATAGAACGTTTGGGTAAGTAAGAGATAGTATTGTATAAGACCGAAAACTGATCCTATTTTTATGTGCTCAGATAGTATAATAAGTAATGTAAGGTATTCAATTTTCCTGTACTAAATAGAAAAAGCAAGAAATATTTCTTTTATTTTCTTTTTATGTATTCAGAAGTACTATGCCAACTGTATAAGCCAGTATGGCAATATGCTTAATAACATATTACGAAAAGATGGTAGTAAAACTACGGTGTGAGTTCTCCTTCGTCATTACAAAACCAACGTGCACAAGAAAAGGTGCTCTCAAATTAAAATATTAGTTTAACCAAATTAGAAGTATTGTCATGAAAAAAGAAACTTAAATAGTGGGTAGCATTGTTTATGATGACTTATAGTGACAGCTTCAATACTATTATGACCATCATTATCAATTGTTGAAAACTGTAAAAAGTTACCAGACATTACCTGAACACGCTAAAAAAATTAAGGAAATTATTTTCATATGAAAATGAGATTAATGTAATGTTATATGTTTGGTTTTCGTAATTGATACATCAGAAGTAAAATATTAATGTAGCAGAACTTACCTTCATTATCATCCCACTTTTTGTCAGCACAAGATACGCAAAGTGCACTGGCAACAAGAACTACTAAAAAGCACAGGAATTTCATCTTGTTCTTAGTTTATTAGTAACGGATGAATCGTTTACTACAAAATGTTTAAACTGTATGTTTTATTCTTGACTTGTCTTTCAATTTATACAAACGTCCTAATACACCCCACTCTCATAGAACCAGCAGTCTTACATAATTATTTATACGTTGGAAAAACAAACCACCATCGTCATCATCGTGTTGAATTTTTAAGAAAAATAATGCATATGCTTATCGGTAACCATGAAGGACGTGCTTGGTGTTGATGTACAGGTATTTTTTTTCTAACTTCAGAATTCTTCGAACGCGTACGGTTAATTCTGTGCTAATCGATACTGGCAGTATCATATGAAGGTTATTATTTCTAATTGCGGGTTAACTCTTATAGCTATCATAGGTATTTGTAGAAACAATATCACGTGTGTGCAACTATATAATGCATCTGTATCAAATACGGGTACTTTCTTTGTAAACTAGAAACGTTTAGCAATGAATTATCTGGAATAGTTATGTATACAAGTTTGTTATGACTCAATTTTATGTTCATTCCTCAATTACATGTGTAACAACTATGTATGTAATTACATTTATAGAGTAAAATATTTTCACATATTACTTACTTGTGAATGTCTATATTTGCTGTTCTTTAATTTCCACTGCAGGTAGGTATGTAATTATGGGTTTTAACTTGTATGAAAGAAAAAGGCAACTGCATTAATAAAAAACCTTACTGTTGTAATGTCCATTATTTTTGTAGTTTATCTAAACTACGGAAGCAGTAATTTACGTAGTAAATCAATTTAAAGTACATATTTCCTAAGCTTTAAGATCCCATAAACCATCAGTGAACTTACTAGAGAACAACAGCAAAACTGCACAGATTTCTAATTAGAATGTCATACTCAAATATAAGATTCATTCTAATATATTGACTAATTAATGGTGGTATAGCCAAATCTTGTATAAGTCAAACGGCTTACTTCTGAGTAACCATATTGTAGCACTTAACCATTTCAACCATGATTAATCTTCAATTTGACTATTGTTAAATATAACCACCCTCGTATTGTACGATGTTTATGCTAGCGTATATGTGAAACTAATGGATTAATGGTACATCTACAATCACTTACATACGTTTAGGGTTGAAAATTGTAGATTTGGATAATGAAATATTAAGCGTTTGTTTATATGAAAATGTCAGTGATACATTCAAGTGGAATTAAAATTATTCTAAACTGCATTACCCTATGCAAAGGGAATTGAAATTTTCAAAGTTTCAAGGCGATTGTTTCATATATTTTTGCATGTAGTTATGTATTTGACTTTAATGGTATGTTATGTGGTATGGGATATAAAAGTAACAGTTTCAAAATATCAAGTAACGCTTGAATTAAGTGTAAATGGAAATGGTTGTAAATGAACGCTAATTAATTCTTACTTAGTCTGGATGATACTCTTCGTACAGTTTTTGTCATTTGTGATTCCACCCTCATACAATCTTCGATTTTTCCATTATTTGTTAAACATTTTAGGTAAAGTGTCAATTGCATTTGATTATGTCCAATTTTTACGTAATTTTTTAGTCGCAAAAATTTTATTTGTATGGTATGTTTTCAATTTAGCGCATATACAAATGAGCTCACGCATTATGGAGAAACATTTGGCATCATCAGACACGAATTTGGCCAACATTAAGTGGGATCCTGATCACTTCCTAGCAAGATTCGTTACTATGGATGAAACCGGGGTTCACCATTATAATCCGAATCAAAATATTTAAATCTTGCATCTAAGTGCATGAAATGGAGGCGCAAGGGTTCACCACTCCCTCGAAAGTTTCTTGCAACAGCATCTGCGGGAAAGAGCATGATCACAGTTGTTTGAGATGCCGACGAAATTATCCTTTTACCTTTTTACCACGTGGTCAAAGTATATAACTGGGCAATGTATGCGTAATTCGATCAAAGAAAAAAAAAAGGGAAAAACTCAGTCGTGGTGTTTCATCAAAACAACGCTCCATTCCATAATGCAGGCTTAGAAGTTTTCCTACAGCCGCCCTATTCTCCAGATTTAGCTATTAGGAACTTCTATGTATTCCTCAAACTCAAAGGACACCTTTGTGGGATTCACTTTCGGGACTATGAGACACTGATAGATGTAGGTGAACGAGAGATTTGTAGTTCAAGACAAAACATTTTTTCTGAGGTCGTTACAGCTCTCTACCATCGTTATACCAAGTGTGTCAACAACTAAGGGATTTTGTTGAAAAATAAAAAATTTCACCTTTCCAAGTTGTTTCATTCTACATCAGAGACAATAATATCTGAACTGCCCTCGCACATTGTACGCTTCGAATGTTACCTTCGAAACAGATGATCTACTCTAAATTCCCAAAATAAATTTAAGACACATCTTCTCTGTATGAGAAATTTTAATGTTACTACGAAGTTCTGCACTCAAACATTCGTGATCACTTTCCTTTATGTCGTGAAAAATGTACCCAGCACATTAACTAATATTCTTCGATTTTAATACTGTTTTATATGACAGGGACAGGTTTTTTATCCCGATATATAAGCCCATTGTTTCATATATTTTTGCATGTAGTTATGTATTTGACTTTAATGGTATGTTATGTGGTATGGGATATAAAAGTAACAGTTTCAAAATATCAAGTAACGCTTGAATTAAGTGTAAATGGAAATGGTTGTAAATGAACGCTAATTAATTCTTACTTAGTCTGGATGATACTCTTCGTACAGTTTTTGTCATTTGTGATTCCACCCTCATACAATCTTCGATTTTTCCATTATTTGTTAAACATTTTAGGTAAAGTGTCAATTGCATTTGATTATGTCCAATTTTTACGTAATTTTTTAGTCGCAAAAATTTTATTTGTATGGTATGTTTTCAATTTAGCGCATATACAAATGAGCTCACGCATTATGGAGAAACATTTGGCATCATCAGACACGAATTTGGCCAACATTAAGTGGGATCCTGATCACTTCCTAGCAAGATTCGTTACTATGGATGAAACCGGGGTTCACCATTATAATCCGAATCAAAATATTTAAATCTTGCATCTAAGTGCATGAAATGGAGGCGCAAGGGTTCACCACTCCCTCGAAAGTTTCTTGCAACAGCATCTGCGGGAAAGAGCATGATCACAGTTGTTTGAGATGCCGACGAAATTATCCTTTTACCTTTTTACCACGTGGTCAAAGTATATAACTGGGCAATGTATGCGTAATTCGATCAAAGAAAAAAAAAAGGGAAAAACTCAGTCGTGGTGTTTCATCAAAACAACGCTCCATTCCATAATGCAGGCTTAGAAGTTTTCCTACAGCCGCCCTATTCTCCAGATTTAGCTATTAGGAACTTCTATGTATTCCTCAAACTCAAAGGACACCTTTGTGGGATTCACTTTCGGGACTATGAGACACTGATAGATGTAGGTGAACGAGAGATTTGTAGTTCAAGACAAAACATTTTTTCTGAGGTCGTTACAGCTCTCTACCATCGTTATACCAAGTGTGTCAACAACTAAGGGATTTTGTTGAAAAATAAAAAATTTCACCTTTCCAAGTTGTTTCATTCTACATCAGAGACAATAATATCTGAACTGCCCTCGCACATTGTACGCTTCGAATGTTACCTTCGAAACAGATGATCTACTCTAAATTCCCAAAATAAATTTAAGACACATCTTCTCTGTATGAGAAATTTTAATGTTACTACGAAGTTCTGCACTCAAACATTCGTGATCACTTTCCTTTATGTCGTGAAAAATGTACCCAGCACATTAACTAATATTCTTCGATTTTAATACTGTTTTATATGACAGGGACAGGTTTTTTATCCCGATATATAAGCCCACAAAATTAAAATGAGGTCCATTACAGCAAATAGAACAGATTCGTTCATAGTTTCACAGAACATTGTACGTACAACTAGGGTCTCCCTTGAATTGTCATCAACAATTCGCTCTGACGTTACTTTTCCGACCAGTTGTTCATGCTGTGCGTTTCTCATATTAACATTCACGATTACGTTCGCGTTCATGTTAATTGTGCATCCCTTTAACTTACAGTTTTGAACGTCAACTTCAAACGTGTGGATTTATCGCACACAATTAATTCGTAACATTGATTAGGAGGAACACTAATATGAAACGGGACATTTCAAACCGCTATCGCAGAACGACCAGTCTCACGAGTTGAAGTGTTGGTGTATTACCGAATATTAACGGCATACCTGTTCGAATTCGAAATGGATAGTTTTCTAGAACATTATCAAAATCTGTCATGTATTTCTGTAAAATAATTGAATTCTTTATTGGTTTTATTGGTCTTATTCTTGTAATATACAAATACTGCATTGAATGATCTGTTGCGCAAAAAAAAGTGTGTATTCTCTACAAATATTCAATGGTGCTGAACCACATAGTTTAGATATAAATATGTAAACCATTTTTTGCGAGCTTTACTAACCATATTTAGCCCCTTTCTCTAAGATGTGTTTGTACCTTTATTAAATACATTGCTAGTAATACACCAGAAATAAAATCTACGAATTAAAAAATGCTTGCCAACTAATTTAGTTCAGAACTACTTGTCATTAAAGAACTAGTAATAACACTAAAGAACCGAAAAAGAACTTTTCTTTGTTTTAGCGTTTTAATTCTTTCTACATTTTTAACATTACAATATTCAAAAATTCTGACACACCTAGAAAGTAAAAAATGACTAT
The DNA here is from genome assembly GCA_023690525.1 of Holotrichia oblita. Lineage (NCBI taxonomy): Eukaryota > Metazoa > Arthropoda > Insecta > Coleoptera > Scarabaeidae > Holotrichia > Holotrichia oblita. The sequence continues at coordinate 170,164,049 of CM043015.1, read as the reverse complement.
TTCTCCTATATTTCTCCGGTGAAGTATACCTCTTGACGGCCCCATAAAAACCAGCCAGTATGTTAAGATTCAATTGGCCTCTATACCTTTTTTTCGTTACTGGGATCTCCTAATGAAACTGTTTATTACTGTTAGTTGTGAGAGAACACATGGTGGACCATTAATTTGTTTAGGTTTTTATTAAGTTTCTAATAATTACCTGAATGGCCTACAGAAATATTCGCGTTCAATGCAATTTCACAACAAATAGTAATGCAAAGATGTTTCAGTTTCTGTAGAAACAAGACTACATCAATAAAAGAACTACTACAAAATGGATAAAGATATACATAAAAACCTAATGATACTAAAACTTATTATAAACTTCTTGGATTAATTGGATTGTATTTTTAATGTTTGAAGTTTTTTCTTTTTTTTAAATAGAGTAAATTTGATGTAATGGATAAATTTACTCACTTTTTACTATAATTCTGCGTTTTTTACCTAAAATATTGAACTTAGGTATAGGGAATGCTATAGTAAAGTTGTAGAATATTTAATTTTTCGTTTTACTGATCAATAATATACAGGATGTTCCATTTGAATTAACGGAGATTTTTCATATTTTGCTTCGTCAAATTTGACAACATTTTCTGGGCACCCCATATACTGTAGGTCAGTTACTGACATGGTGTTTTGAAGAATCATTATTGCCTAACATTTGGTCTAAAAATAGTTTTTCTGATAATTAGCGTAATCGCAAAATTTGCGATATTATAATTGACAGAAATTTGCTAGAAAAACATAGTAAACCAAATATCTCCGTCAATTTTTTCATATGAACACCATACATAAAGTCGGCATTATTTTAGGTTTGTAGATCTTGAGAAAACTAGACACGTGAAATTCAAAAAGGTCCATTTATCTCTCTTATCAACCAAGATATTGGACTTCCGCGTATTAGGTGGCCACCCTGTATGCTGTACAAATCATGCACCTACACCCCACACAGCCCCCACTATAGGTATAAGATTAGTACTGTATACATATACATATATCTTCTAATGTCCTTGGAGCTACCAACTTTGTGTTTGATTCGTTTGTTTTTAATTTGTTATTTAATCAGTTTTTATACTTTTTATTTAAGTGAAATATTTTGTTGACTATTTTTTGTCTGTCATATATCAATTCTGTTTACATCCAACCTGTTGCACCCAGGACTACCAAAAACCGCCGTGACATCATCCCATACTAGACTTCTAATTTTTCTTCCATGATATGCTTGTAATTTTGAAATGCTTAATCGAGTCGTATTGTGTTATTTATGTGTTTTGTATGTGTATGTTACATTGATTTTTAATGTTTTTCCTAAAATAAAAATGTTTAATATATTTGTGCTTTTCATTTTTCACCCTATTTATCGCTGTTTGAACATTTTTTTTAAATAAACTATCTGCCCTATATGCCCTTACTATATTCAAACGAAAACATTAAGTAAATTAATACAATTAAAAAAAATGAATTGAATATAATATGTGTAATAATATATACTTCTTTTTTTAGTCTTATGGTATAGTTTTAGCATTCAGTTCATTCAACTTCAGTATCCCTAATTGTTTTTAAATCGCGTTTTTATAACTTTGAAATGCACTGCGACACAACATTAGAAATTGTTAAATAATTAGTATACCTGTAATAAATTCGAACTGTTAAATGAACTAATTAACACCTAAACAATAATTTTGAATGTTTTGCGATATTTTCTTGTAAGCATTGAATTATTTTTTCAGTAATAGGAAATTCTTAATCTAGATATGGGCAATCTATTAGTAACTAATAAAGTTCAAAGAGCGGCTATTTGAGAATTACACCATTATTTAGGGTTTATTTAAAAACAATTACAATTGGTAGGTTCGATTCCATGCGCTTTGAGGATTGGTTTTACTCCATAATGGTATAATTTTTCCGAAATACAACAAGACAAAACATAGTTCACGACTATTTATCTTCTCTTTCTTCTGATTCAATACTTATGAAGAAATGAATGTGTTTACCCAAAAATGTTACCCAGATAGTACAGCCGTTTGATGTTGCATTTTATATACTATTTTCTTTGTTATTAATGAGACAAAATCAATTAAAAAAGGTTGTGAGAGATTCTCAGAACTAAATTTATGATTTTGATTAAACGGTACCATTTATTGGCGACGTTACCATATCCAGCATTAAAATTCCCTAGGAAGAAAACGAAGCAGAAAACATATTAATAACTTCGGATTTAATTTTGAATTGTGAACTGAGAGAGAAAATGCTGAAGCAGTAAATATGATGCTAAAGAATTAGACGATGATGGAAATGACGACATAGTGACTTACCTCAAATTCATTTTCAAGAAAATTGAAGACCTGAAAAAGAGTCATCTTCTCCACAGATTGGGTGGTTGTTAAACACGAATGTAAGTGATATACGCAATTTGCTGCTAGGATAATTCGCGGTATGGAAAATAGGAAGATCCTTTGACTTTCTACGACACAGTATTTCACGTTCAGCAAGTTCATAATTGTCTAATTATTTTATCTTTTCCATTTTTTGATAATTTTTATCAGCAATATCATTGATACGAAAATGTGTCACCGATTTTTTAACGTACAGGTTATCCTGACAGCTAGTAAGTGAACTTTTCTTAAACTGTGAATTAATTCTTTTCACTTATACTAATTTATACCCTAAATTACGTTTCAGAAGAATTATGTAATATTGTTGAAAGCGAATCTCTTCACAGTGCAGACTCAAAAGAAAATTACTAAATTTATCTTGTTTCGATTTTTTGCACAGAAGTCATCCAAGTATGGTTTTTATTTAGAATTAGCGCATAAATCTTTTCTGTGGTTCTAAGTAGATTTTTATTTCATGATGTCTTCGAAAAATCCAGTTTTGTGCATTTAATTAATAAAGCAAATATTATCAGACAACTAAGCAGCACATCAAATAGTTTTTTGCTCATGCTACGACCATCTACAAAACCGAGGTGACCAAGGTAATTAAGCGTCGGTGTATTGAAAATCCAATCTTCATATCTGAAATGTTTATCTATAGTTAGTTGTATACGACATTTATGAATATTTCGAGAATAAACTACCAAACAAATACAATATGTTAATTAAACAAAAATCATTGGAAATAATAAATTTCACAATATTTGACTTTTTTGCACATATAATTATTATATTTTAATGTTTCTATGTAAGATTGAGTTCTTGAAAATATCAATTAATAAAATTTATACATTTGTTTTAATAAAACTGGCATGCACCTCTAATCAAATACCTCCGAATTTGGTTTTAATTCGAAATAACGTACGCACATGCATATATACAGATCTCATGTCCGTAGAAAATCATTTTGCTTCTGCGAAGCAATTCATTATTATTGTTTTATGTTTGAAATAAAATATATTATATCAGTGGTTCGTCAATAACAGCATGCTCTGTAGAGGTGATATAATGCATTCTAAAATATTTTGTGTAGTTTTGTTTAAATTTCTTAATTTGTGTATTCAAAACATCACACGTTTTAGTAACCATAATAATCCGAATTTTACATCATAAGTACAAATACCAGTAAAGTTTGTTCGCTTCGAAATTTTTCACTTTTCATTTGCTCTACGGTGTAGTGCTCATTGAAAGGCATCACATATTTCAAGAGGATTACAATTTACGCATCACTGTAGAGGGCGTGAATTGCATGCTCGGCACCCTCGATCGAATATTACACACCCCTATAGGATTAGCTGTAAATGCCGAGGGAATATCTTGCATACTGCAAATGAGCATCGCGCCAAACTAATTAAATTAGTATCGATAATCGATTTCCCACAATCAGGAGACACGATAGAATTCAAAGTATAGTTGACACATATTCAAATATATCGTCAATATGTCTTGGCATTAAATGCAAGCAAAATATCTAAAAAGGTTTCAAATCGGATATACTTACTATTCCTATACAATGTGAGAAACATAATTTACTTTAAGTCTGATACTAATCTAAAAGGATAGCAAATAAAGAAACGTCTTTAATAAGTTGTTACAAAAATATAGAAATTCTTACTGCTATTGATTTTCAACCAGATTTCATATGTATAAATTGCATGGAAGGCTTTCACGGTCCGGTAAACAAAGCAAAGATAAAATAAAAGTACAAAACATATATACAGAACTTACTAAACTGACGTGGCTAAGTAGCAAAACGTCGGGATTAGTAAGTTTTGTATACATTCTTTGTACTTTTGTTTTTGTTTATTTTAGTAATGCATATGTACGTCTGTTGTATATAAAACTCGGAAATCCCAATGTATGTTCGATTCTGTACATAGATATACTTATATACACTCCTAATAACTCTTCTAGGAATAATCTCCATTTAGTGTGCTGATATTCTAGAATACTTCTAAGAATGTATCTAAAAATATATCCATAACAATTTACTTATTATGTAAGTAATTGTTTATATCATATTGTTTTAGCTACATAACAATGACTCATTTGATGTTTTAATCAAGGTACTTTCAATCAAAGTAATAAGTATTAAAATAATCCTACGACCGCAGGACAGATTATTGTCAGTTACTCGATCGATAATAAAAAAGAAACAATTATAATAAAATAATACGGAAACAAATAAAACGTCAGGTAATATTCATTTTAGGGCTCTTAAGACGATAACGAAACAGACGAATGAACGTGGAAATATACCTGGTTATAGTTTCCCGAGGGTTCAAAGCGGCGCTTAAAGTGCGGGATCGCCGGCTTTTTTATTAGGGTAGGGCTAAAAGGTCATTGCTGAGGCGAGGTATTTTGTACGAATCGCGAGAGCTTTTTAGGTTAACAAATGCGATTAACCGACGCGATAGATATGATTAATTGGCGAACAAGCCCGGAATTTTCGAAGCGTCAGAAATTCGCTACCTTCTATTGGCAATCGTATGTATAATATTTTGTAAGATTTTATAACGTTAAATTATATACATGTGTACACTCCCTAGAATTAGAGTAAATGTTGATTGTTTCGTAGGTAATTTGTGCTTCTCGTAATGAGTATGATTTCGTACTTTATTGATATTTTGTCGTTATTTCGTAAAGGATTAGTAATCTATAACCGCATTGATGTGTAATGAAGTTCCCCAAATATCTTTATTACTATTTCACTTGTATAAATAATATCTAATTTGATATTTTGCTTTTTAACTAAAGATATCACAACTATTATATTGTAAGTATGATAGTTCTTTTCGACAACTACGTAAAGCAAAAAAATGCAAAAATCGCTAGAATAACTTATGTGGCATCAAAGGACATGGATGGTGATGTTTCGTAGCAATAATTATAAATTTTATATTTATTAAGACTTGGATATATGTACAAGATAATTAGTAGTAATATCTAATACGCTATGCTAATGTCATAGTCGTCAATTGCAGATAATTACAAGCCATCTTCAGTTTGCTTACGTTGGCATCTCCGATAGCTTGGCTTGGTTTTTATTACAAATAACAGTTGATACACTACTTGTATTTACTCTCTTGGGCTTAGCGAACCTCTTTACTCTGCAAGCAACGAATCTGTTCTTTCGAAGAAAAATTTAGATTTTAAGTCTAAGTAAAGTTATTATCAACAAAGATTTTTTCGGTTCATAACATTTAAAGATAGTTACAGTAAGTGATATCTTCATATAAACAAGATAACAACCAAGAAATCTATTCCTAAATTAGCGCTTGAAGGGAAGCAAACTAGAGGATTGGTTGGCAAATTATACTTAATCAGGTCTATTTTGTAATACATGCTGGCTACTTAGTAACTAATTTAAATGCTTCAAACTGAAGGCCAGTTCCTAGAAATTTTTTTCAGTTCATTAAAAATTCAAGTTTCATTGCAACTAAACTATTATGCAGAAGCTCCACGAACTGTTGCTTAGATTGAGTTGTAAGCAAAATATGGTCTAATTGTTATAATTATATTGAGAATATGCAGAACTAACAAACCAATGGATGACAGAATAAATAAGTCTATTCGAGAATTGGCTGACCGCGACACGCTTATTGCTAATTTGATTATTTATTGTTACTTATAGGACATTAAAACACCAGTTCTTTAAGAAATGTTATCACTTGACATAGTTCAATACAATAGGAGACCGCAGTCTGCTTCATTCATTCGTTGTATACGTTGTGTATTAAAATCAACAGACGTTGTATACTTTCTCAAGAACGAGTGTGTACATGCTGCTGCGTGTGTAGTGAAGGGTTAGCAGCGCTATTTGAAAGAATTCGATAGAGGATTTTGAGGATCGCGTTTTGGTTCACACTGCGATAGCGTCGCGCACTTTACCTTCTCGCTATCCGAAAAAAGTCGCGTTCACTTGTAGGGCGTGTAGAACGCACAATGACGGGTTGCCGTTATGTGAACGGAATGCGTATTCTCCTACATTCGGTGGCTAGAAAGGCTTATATTTGAGACAATACACAATTGTGTGTAGTAGGGACCTTTATGGAACTGCACTGCATACGAGTATTTCCTTATACAGGTCAACAATCACATCAGGTCGATTTAATAACCAAATTACTAAATTACTACTTAAAAAAACAAATTAAAGTAACATTAAGCTCACTTAGTTATAGATATGATGTATGTCAGTTCTTGTATCTCTGTGTCATCTAGTTGCGTGTGTTCTTTGAGGGCTTTGACATAGTTTAAGTCAGTAAATTCTCGAATAAACTCATTTATTCTGTTAGATAGTGGTTATTTTCCAGCCTTTCGCACATTCTACATAATTATAATAATTACCAAGCGATCGTGTTGGACTAACTGTCCTATCGCCCTCTAGGTGCAGGAAATGAAATGCTGCTTTAGTATCATAAAGAAAACATAAATCTCAAAATTATTCACTCTAAATTTTTAAGCATTTTCGAGTTCTCATGCGATACTTTCTAAAACAAAAATATTCTTTTAGAAGGCGATCACATTTATTAACAAGGCTTAACTACTACAACAAATTATATAATTCATTTTCAGTTACTAATTAAAGCGTTGTATATTTATTCATTTCTAAATAAAAATCAGTGTAAATTAGATAATATCCTAATATGAAATTACTTGTGACACAAATCTATTAAATTGAACCCATTACAGAAATAACTGTACAAGTTATTTGCTGTATGATTAATAATCGACCAGTTTCATTATCCTGTTCCCCAAACAACTTAAATGTTTTGCAGGCGGTCATAATCGATATTCTTACCTAACGGAGAATTTTTGAAGAACATTCGGTTATCTAATAAAATGGTAATCGTATCAATTCTGGCTTACTACTAGTGACGAGAGAACCACAAGAACTACTACTTTTACACGGTGAACTCGCATTTAAGAGAAATGTTTTCAGTTTGATAACATACTAAGTGTCAGCTTCAATTATGATATAAAATATGCTTTCAGGATAATTTTACCCTCATAATCTAAACTTTCTAGGAAATCATAAATCACTGGATTATGAAAAAGTTTTCGAAAACATGCTACAAAAACTTTGCGATTTAGGTTGCAATATAAACATCAAAATTCACTATTTTCATATTGATTTTTCAGAAAATGTTGAACAAATAAGCAAAGAACAACGAGATCGGTTTTATGTTTATGCCCATATAAAGACATTTACTGTAATAATATAAATATGTTTCAACCGAAGAACTTTGGTAGGTAGGTACTATTTAAGGGAGAAAAGACATCTAGATTATATCTAACTGGGCATAGCAAGATAATGTGCATGAATTATGTGATTTTTTCTGGAATAAAAAGAAATAAAGCAGCTGTTAGAATGCAAAAAAATGCTAATCATAAATTCATAACGACTTGAGCTGTCATACGGTAAATTTAATAGAAATATACTCCTGCTGGAAAGTTTCTTCTTCGTATAACTAATACATGGTTGAATACTTTGCAAGATAGATGGCCAAACTTTTTTTTATCTACTCCCTTCAGACAGTATTTTGTTTGTGTAGAATCTAGAGCGCAAGTTTAACGAAGTAATATATTTTGTTTATTTACTCCATTTACTTTATATCCAGATAAGAAATTGAAGCTACTAATACGTCAAATCTTGACGATTTTGACAAAGAAAACGCCATAACCGTTAAAGAAATGCTAAATTTGTAAAAAAATATCATCTAAAGTATCTATACAAGGGGTTCCTTGAGGTAATCGACGAAATTACATAATCTGTTCTAGAAATAATTCTACACAAAAAACATATACACTTTAGATCAATTTTTTAGTTCGTAAGATATTCACAGAATTAAAAATGTGTATCAATTTATTTAAATTGACGTATAGTAGTAAATTAAAATGATATTTGTTGATAAGGAGTAACTGCTAAATTAATCAGTAATCAGCAACCTGGAACGTACCGACACAAACTACGCTGACATGGTGCTAGTGCGAGAGTATACCTTTTTCAAATTCACGTGTCGAAAAATAGTGTGATTTCAACAGGAAGCTAATGTCTTGAATGGAATTCAAAAAACCCATTCACAAGTATACACAGCCTATCTACCATGATTGCTCTTTGGTAAATCTTCAATCTCGATGGGATTTTTCGTATCATCTACAGAAACTTACCACATGCTGTCAGGAGATTTGGTGGATCGTGTTTCTTACATGGTTATGTTACAATTTAGAACTTATTCCGCTTATCCGTTTTACAGATGAGTCTCAATTTAATCGAGGTGGGAAAACAACACTTTCTTTCTGCACTTTTCACACATGGCAGCATGAAAACACACATAATGTAATTGTGCCTAATCACTAACATCGTTTCTCATTATTGGATCCCATTTTATCTGAAGACATCCTATAACAAACTAAATATTTAGCCATTTCTTAGAACATGGTTTGCCAGAATTAATGAAACATGTTTCACTGCAAACTCTAGTGGGCATGTCTTATCTACCTCACGGTGCTCCAGAAGATTTTGGTACGCAAGTTATTAACTTTCTAATCCTAATTTCCTCTAATTTTCCTGAACGATAGATAAAAAGAGAGTACGCTGTACTATGGTTTGCATTTTCTGCTGACCTTTAACCATTTCACTTTTTCTTTTGGCGTTGTCTTTGAACTCGTGTTTGCAATAACGCCAACACAAACACACGAGAAAAAAGAATTAGAATAATCGAAAGCAGTAGATGTCCACAAAAATTTATAGATATTAACTGGCAACAGGGTATGGCTGTAAAACTGTATATGAACTCTGAACAATGACCATAGTTTTGTATTTTCTAATATATTATTGAAACTATACAAAACAAATGTGGTTGTCACTTCCCTTCGGCCTGACATCCTTCCGATTACAAGCGATCGAAAAACTAATAGAACTATATTAGAATAGAGGTTATAGAGAAAGCTTCACTTCACAAGAGTCAGCATGCATTCAGGGCGGGCAGATCGATAGAGACTGCACTGCATGAGCTGGTCGGAATCATTCAGATAATTCTGGATAAAAGAGTAACAGCTATCTGTGCTTTCCTAGATATTTCAGGTGCGTTTGATAATACGTCGCATGACGCTTGTTCAATTGTACGAACACTGGAAACAAGGGGAGTGAGTAAAACAGTAACTCGATAGATAAGCGAAGTGCTTTCCACAAGGATAGTTGAGACGACAGTAGGCGAACGGAATATTGAAATTAGAACAGGCTGACAGCTTTCGACGTACACTGTATAGGATATGCCGCTGACATTGCAATAATAGCAAAAGACAAGTTTGAGGGAATTCTCTGATACAACTGAATCTTAAAAACACTAATGAATGGTGTCGATCAATCGAGCATCAACTAAGCGACAACAATAATTGTACTTTTTACTAGGAAGAGGAAACATGAAAGACATCCATCTGGATGCAACAGTGATCTAATGCAAAGTTAGTTAAATATTTAGAAATAACCCTAGGCACAAAAATTCTGTGGAACAGACATATCGAACACACAAATAATAATAATAATTTGTTTTGTACTTCTTCAACTACCTTATCGTCCGTCCTTGATAGCAGTGCCCATATGAAAAACGCAAACTGTGGCTTTGCTCGAAAAAGGCAGTTGTTTAAGAGAATTATTGTGCGAATATCAACACTGAGTTTCTAAGTTCTTCATTCGCGATTTTTTGTATGTAACCGAAAAGAAGAATCAAATAACAAACCACAATTTTTTATTGAACTCGACAGTAATATCCCTGAGAACCTGATTATTAGCTTATGAAGCTACCTAAGGGTTTGGATTGTTTTACGTTTTTATTAATGAATTTATCTATAAGCAGTATACTTTCAACAAAAAAAGGAGTTCTACATACTAACTATTCATACTGTCAAAACAAGGAATATGTCCTTGTGTAATCAATAGAGGTCGAAAGGCTCACAAGAACAACTTAAATACTGCAATATTTTTCTCTGTAAAAAGTTTACAAATTTTCGGAAGTTTATTTGCAACGGTTTCGAAATTATCACTTTTGAAACAGCATAGGAAAATATTTACTGGCTGTATAGGACTCCCATAAAACCAAGGTAAATTCAAATTATCCAAATATCCAAATTATTGCAAGGAAAAAACAAACGACAATCAAATAGCATTTTTAAACTACACTTTCACTACAAGAATGGTTATTTTGTACATTCATAATTTAGTGCATGCAGTGTTTCTAATAATATATTAAAGAAATATTGTATATTTCGGTTGTTTTTTTTTTATTTATTTAAATATTGTGACGAAACCAACCGTTTTTGACATATTTGTTAGATGACTGAACATGGTACCTACAGACATATAGTCGTTCGGTTTACTGTACTTCATTTGCATTTGAATGGAGGTCATAACAATATAATTTAAAGGTTGAGGTTAATCAGAATTAATAGCGTTTTCGGGGAAGTCCTCTTTTAATAACAGGGTAAAACTGGTACGTGCTGTAATTATTGTAAATGAATAAATTATGACAATATGCTTCTTCGCAAAATTCAAGATAGGTTAGTCAGTACATATCCAAAAATTTATATATGTCATATTTATTCAATGTATACATTTGTACATTGTATTTGATGCGATACTTTTGTCCTGCGGCTTTTCGTACATCGACTACTAGCGTTTAGTAAATTGTTAATATTGACATTGATGAAATTATACAAACCGAAGAGATTAAAACGTCTGTCGTTTGTAACGAAACTTATTTAGAATGCATAGTATGTAGTTAGTACAAACACCGTCTAAAGAATTAGGCTGACAAAAACTCTTCATTAGTAAAACAAAAAATGTTTTAGAATTACTACGGATTCCCATCGAAAATAATTTTGAGTCAAGGTTTTTGTACAAATATTTACTAATTTTATAAACGTCTACAAAATGCTTCGTAAAATACAAAGGCATTAAATATAAATTTGGGCATGCTATTGTCTGCATATCTCAAACAAAATCAGCACAGTATTTTAATTTAGGGGGAAGTCCTTTTAAATGTATAAACTTGAATGGTATTTAAGAAACAAACTATGCGAATATTTACTAATTTTTTGAAATGTTAGAAGTCTGTTCATATCAGTTAAAGTTATATCTAATGTCTGCATAATATAATTATTCCTCGCTATCTTCCACAATATTATTCCTATATTGTTCTATACAGTTTAACTTGCATTTCTACTTTACTCTACTACCGCAATGAAAATAATGCAGAAACTTAGTTGGCGCTGTGTAGGAGATGTGTCTGTTGTGTCTAACAAAACTTCTGGATAATGTGCGGATATAATGTAAAGTATTATACACACATCTGTTTACAGTTACACCTTCATTTATTTTGATTTAAATCTATTCTATTTGCAGGTCAACAAAAATTAATAATTATTGCCCTACTTAAAAATGCTAGAATTCTCACGAACGCTAATATTTAAATCATAGTTTACGTTTTAACATTACACAAAAGTTTTCTATAAAGAGAAATTATTACTTCAAAAGATGAAAATTAAATATATAGTTTTGCATTCTAACTCGTTCTAATTCAATTCTTTATTTTAAATAACTAATTCAAACAGTTACAACCTAGTATATTCAATAAAAAACTTCCGAAATAGCACGTAGATATTTTTATTATTACACTGTCAATCGCTCTCAGATATTTTCTCCCCAAGTTCCGTCGAATGGGCTCAATCCAAATACCTTAGTTATCGATTATTTGCGAGCCATGAGACGAAGAAAACAAAGATTTACACAAGCATATTTGTATGTTCTATACGTACGCTCCATGTCACATAATTTTTATTGTTATGTTTAAATTTTACAATAACAGTTTCATTACCGAACATGCAAAGATACGCATAACTAAATTTTGCATATTAATATATAATATTAATTTTCTTTTGAAAATCGGATAAAGAAAAAGCACTAGTGATCTAAATTTTATACATTGTATAAATAATGTATAGACCATTTCAAATCTATAGTTCGTAAATTTTCAGAAGAAACATAATGTGTAACGTCTATATTCTATATTACCATACAGTGAATAATTAATAAACACAGTAGTTCCTTATAATCGGTCTGTTAAAAATTTATATTTACTACCATTCAATCAACGGTAATACTGAAAGATAATCCAACAACAAGCATTAGTAAATTTATATACAGGATTATTTACAGAACTGGTTCGTTTGAACTTCGATGTTCCCGAAATCTAACAGTTTTGAAAATTTATTTATTAGAGAAAGTGTCATATAGTCTCACTACCAAAATTATTTACACTATAAATTCAAATTAATATTCTTAATTTAAAAGGGGTGGTATGGTTTTTTTTTCAAATACACAACCTACTACAGTGTTATGTTAAAAAGAGCTCATAGTTGGTGTATTATTAACTGAAATATGAAGTATCAAAATGAGTCCATGTATACGGGGCCGTCTAAAATTAACATCCATTCCAATTAAATTCACGCCGATGAAAATCGTTTTTTTTTAATGGAATGAATGGTATACTGGCTGTACACGAGGATTATAGCACCTTCCATAATCTATGCGTCGCTGATCTATTTGCACAAAGTTGATATGTGGTGGGCGACCAACACACTTAGCAAGGTTCAGTCGACTGCCTGTCTAGACATCACGGGGGGCCGTGTTCTCGTTACCGCAATAGTGACCATCCTTAGGCTTACTCCGCTGCAGTTCGTGTTTTGGTCGGAAGCAACCTTAGATTGTAGATTGTAGATTTGAAATGAGGGTGATATTGCGCTGCGACCTATTGATCTATTGTGCCCCCTTGCGTGAGTTGTAAGCTGCTGGGGGTATGCCCGCTCCTACAGCTCCCCATCCAGTCCAAGAGCTTTGATAAACTGCATTAGCTGTGATGGTTTCAGGGAAGGTATGTCTTCTTCGTCTATAACGTCTTTACCGAGATGGCTGGCTCGGGTTTCTATGATGGCGGTGCAGTAAGATGTCAGGTGTTCCGGATTTTCATCCTCAGCCCCGCAGAACCTGCAGTCGCTATTCTGTTTTAGACCTATCCTTGCCATGTGTTCACCAAGGTGACAGTGCCCTGTAAGGAACCCTGTGAGGATGCGCAATCTATTCCTGCTAAGTTCCAGCAAAGTTTTTGCTCTATGCTTATTGTAGTTTCCAAGGAAGATCTTGGAGTGTCTCAGACCGGGAAGATTCTCCCAGAGGGATGCTCTGAGGCTCTCTTCCCGATCTTTAAGTTCTTTTTTGTAGGTGCTCGTCCCTATACCACAGAACGGTTCAGGTCCCACAAACGGAGTTGTAGCGGCCTTTCTTGCTAGTGAATTAGCTTCTTCGTTGCCTCTGATTCCAGTGTGTCCTGGTACCCAGTATAGTGCAACTCTATTATTCTTGCCCAGGTTGTTTAATCTATCAAGACATTCCCAGACTAATTTCGAGCTGACCGTGTTAGAGCTCAGCGCCATTAGGGCTGCTTGACTGTCGGAAAAAATTGCAATGCTCTGCTTCCGATAGTTCCTGTCAAGGTTCAGTTGAGCACATCTTCCAATTGCATTGATCTCCGCTTGGAAGACGCTGGGGTATGTCCCCATTGGCTCGGAATATTTGGTTCCTGGCCCAAATATGCCTGCACCTGTTCCTTTATCGGTTTTAGACCCGTCCACATACCACTTGATAGTGTTTTCCTTTAGGGAGTACGTGGAGTATTCTCCTACCCACTCTCTCTTATTACTTAGCTTGGTGAGGAAATTCCTTTCAAAGCTATATTCCTTGACCATTTCATCATTTGGTAGGCTTAGAAGTGGGGAGAGCCCGGCTTGAGATGTCCATGCTCTCTGGTGCGGAGTCTCGCCCCTTCCAGTCCCCGCCCTGGTCAGTCTGTGCATAGCCGCAAGGGCCGCTCCCTCCACCACTATGTGTAAGGGGAGAGGTCTAAAATTACCTCTAGGGCCGCAGTTGGGCATGTTCTCATGGCTCCGGTGATGCATACACATGCCAGCCGTTGCAACTTGTCAAGGGTATTCCTGATTGTAACTTTAGTGACCTTCTGGAACCAGGTTATTGCCCCGTACGTTACCATAGGTCTTACTATACTGACGTACATCCATCGTAGTATACTTGGGTTGCAGCCCCAAGTTTTACCTGCCAGGTTCCGGCATATCATTAAGGCTCTTGTTGCCTTATTCATTGTCAGTTCTATGTGTCTGTTCCACAGAAGTTTTGAATCTAGGGTTATTCCTAAGTATTTAACTTCTGATTTGCGTTCGATCACTGTTCCATCCAAGTGGATGTCTTTCATGTTCGAAATGTTTCTCTTCCTAGTGAAAGGTACAATCGTGGTTTTTGCGGAGTTGATGCTCAGCCCCACTGATCGACACCATTCACTTGTGATTTTAAGGCTTGTTTGTACCAGGTCACAAAGAATCCCCTCATACTTGCCTTTTGCTATTATTACAATGTCATCGGCATATCCTACACAATGTATGCCGAAGGCTGTCAGCCTGTTGAGCAGTTCATCTGCCACCAGGCTCCACATTAAAGGCGAACAGACGCCACCTTGAGGTGTTCCACGAGTGGTTCTGATTTTGATAGTCCGTTCACCTACCGTCATCTCAGCTGTCCTCGTGGAGAGCACTTTACTTATCCATCGTGTTACTGTTTTACTGACTCCCCTTGCTTCAAGTGCCCGTTCAATCGCGTCATGTGACGTGTTATCGAACGCACCAGAAATATCCAGGAAAGCGCAGATCGCTGTTTCTTTATCATCCAGGGTTTTCTGAATGATTCCTACTAGCTCATGCAGAGCAGTCTCTGTCGATCTGCCCGCTCTGTATGCATGCTGACTCCTGTGAAGTGGAGCTTTCTCCATTACCTCCATTCTAATATAGTTATCTACTAGTTTTTCCATCGCTTTCAATAGAAAGGATGTCAGACTAATGGGTCTGAAGGATTTGGGGTTGGTCCCATCTTCCTTCCCAATTTTTGGTATGAAGGTGACTTTAGCCCTTCTCCAGCTTTGGGGTATGTATCCCAACGCTAGACTGCTTCTCGTTATGTTCACTAAATGTTGTATTACCTCTTCCTGGCCCTCTTGCAGGAGTGCGGGGAGAATCCCGTCCACTCCCGGCGATTTGTATGGCTGGAAGGTGTTTATCGCCCACTCCATGCGCTGTCTTGTACAGATGCGCTTGGCAATTTCCCAGTCCTCCCGTTTGGGCTTCCTGGTATGTGTATTTGCCTCTTCCAGGTCTGTTTCATTGCTACCTGGGAAGTGTGTTTTAAGTAGCAGGCTGGCCCGCTCCTTTTCCTCTTCCGTATAGCTACCATCTGGTTTTCTCAGGGCCATCACAGGTCTTGTTCCGCCTTTTGCCATGGCCCTATGAAGCCTTGCTGCCACCGGAGTGGAAGTGATGTTTTCGCAAAAGTTCAAAGCAACCTTAAGGGCCTATTGAACAAAATGTAGTGGATGGAGGTGTTTCTCCGATAAAACGGGAGACCATACTACTATCTGCATCTTCAACTATATCGAACAGACGGTACCACTGTCCATAAGGGCGGATAAGATCTTTCCCGTTTTTGGCTTCGGGGGGAGGGAGGAGGGAATACAATGTAGATCTCCAACATTAAGACTGCAAAAGCATTCGTTCGCAAATCGAGGCAAGAATTTTTATGCTTTTTTGTGGATGCTTCTAAAACGCAGAACGGCGGGAATTGGAATTTAGAGAGACGGAGAACCCGATGGCGAAGCCATCACACGGGGTAGGGTTGGGAGAGGGAGGGAAAGAATCCCCATCTATCTTCCAGACCGAAGTAATTGCCATCCAGACCTATGGAGAGAGCATTTTAAGCTGCCCGCAGGAAAATGGTTCGGTAAAAATTCTATTTTACAACCAGGCTGCCCTTAGAGCACTACAAGCTGTCAGATTGGATTGTGAGGTTGTACTAGAGTGCCACAGGAAGCTCCAAAACTGGCGGAACATCATAATATTACGTTATGATGGGTACCAAGCCACTCTGAAGACAAGGCTTCGAGAATTGTACAACCATTTGCTGAAAGATTCTGGTGAGTGTGTTGTAATGGATGATGAAATTTATGTGAAAATAGATTTAAGAACATTACCAGGCCAACAATACTATACAAAACAGAAAGGTGATACTGTCGATAAGTCAATGTCTTCAATGAGAACCGTAAAATTTGGCGAGAAAGTCCTCAATTGGCAGGTGATTTGCTCTTGTAGACTTAAAACCACTCCATTTTTCACAAAGGACACTACAGCCGCCGAAATTTGTAAGAAGGAATGTCTAAAACGTCATTTTATACCATTGTACAAAAGACACAATGTGTCAGCAACATTTTGGCTAAATTCAGCTACTGTACGCTACGCCTGTTCCATATTAGCCCTATTAGAAGAAAACCAAAACCGGTGAACCTACCAAACACTCCAAAATTTCACCTTATAAAGAGGTATTGCGCTTTTACCAAACGAAATTTGAAGACAGTTGGTCGAATTGCTGGTAATGTCGGAGAATTCAAAAAAGGACTAGCTCAAGGCATGTGGAGCACTTACAAAGGGAAGTGAGGGGAATTTAATGAAGGGGACAAAACAAAAAATTCGACGTAAATTTCGAAAATATTTTTTTACGTAAGTTTTAATGAAAAATTAATTAAATTATATTTATCTTTAATACAAAAAAATGTTGTAAGAGAAAAACAATAAAAACTGTTATATTACAAGAGACATAATGTGTGCAATTCCTCTTCAGTACATTCCCTACAATTAGCACACCGCTGCTTTCAATTTCACATGTAGGTCGATAAATATGTAGTTTATTCAAATCAATTTGAGAAACTGCATTTATGTATTTACATATATAGTAGGTATTTTTATGTCCATATTTTGTCACGTATTATGTCGGTTATAAAGCAAATATTTAGCGTTGGCTGAATGTAGCGTAGCAATGACAAGAGGACAAAGGTAATGATGCTGTTAAATGCAATTATTTTTGGTTAAATGTTTTGTTGTCCACTTGTCATTTGGGCACAGCCATTTGGGTTGCGTTGTGTGATTAAGTTATAATTTTTCACTAAAGATCTTAATCATGAAATTGAATAATTTAATGGACATCATTCGATTGTGGAGATATGAGCATTAGTGAGCAAAGTAAAGCAACAAAAGAAAATAAATAAAGCAACTTTCCTGATAAAATTTACAGAGACTATAAGTAATAAACTCACACATAGATATAGATAATTCGTATGCTTGGGCGATTAAGTATCTTACATAATCAATATGTAAACAAGCAAATTAATTAATTTGGTATAAAGATTATTAATATACGGTTTCGAGAAATAAACGTGCGATTATTACGTACTTCCATACATTAAGAGTATATAGTTTCCTTGTTAATTAATTAATTCTTACTGCAAACCTAGATAGACAAAGTTGTACAAAAAAGGATTTTTATTTTGTAATACAATTTCGTCATATCGGCTATGTAACGTATGTAATAAGAGATAAGGTATAATTTTTATAGCAGCAGTAAAATATTTAACTCGAAAAGAAAGCTTTTTTCAGCTGAGGTTCACTAGGAAGTACGGATTTTTATCTGTCCATCTTAAAATTAAATATTGTTTCATAAAATTTTGCGATGCAAATGTTATTAGACAAAAAACACTAATTGATATTTTAATTATAAATTCAACTCTCACGGTGATGACAGTGTTTGCTAATTTTGGCATTTTTAAAATAGTTTGTTAGGAATCTTTATTATTGTTTTTATGAAGTCGCTGTTTCGTTCTTACCTTGTATGAAATGAAATTTAGGATATGTTTTCAGCTCGTCCTCTGTGCTCAATAATTTACTAAGACTTTGATGTCTACTAAAAACCTCGAATTTGTTTCCCTATCCAATGTGTGTACCATTTAAATTTGTTAAGCTCCGCTATAACCACCTTTACTACACACGTACACATACCTGTGTATTGCTATCGTATTATTTCTGATTTTAATTTATACAAGATGTTAGGCGGACTTCCTGCACACAACAATATATTTGCAATTTAATACGTTGTTATTTTCCGTTAATAAAAGCCAAGTCATCATTCTGAATTTTCTATGCCTTCAATTACACTTAGACTTCCAAACTTGCAAAATATCATGATTTCAAACAATACACCACCACCTTTGTTTTCAGGCCGTTTTTTTTCCGACTTCCTTCGAAAATGAACCGACTGTTGAAATCATCAATAATTTATGTTTTAAGATATCTTCCCATACAATATACCGATCAATAAAAATATAATGTTAGTATATTCACTAATTAAACAGCAAACATTAAGTAGCCTTTTTTGCAACTGTATGCTAAAATATTTATCGTTTTTGTTACAGGATCAGCCCATCGTTAAGTTGTCTGGCCGTAGAGTCCGATGGGGGCTACTATACGGCAATGCCGCCGACAGCCATGAGGCTGGAGAGTCCGCCGTGTACTAACAACAATAACAATACAACTGCAGTTTCAGGGCCGGAATTAGCCCTTCTCGCCAAACTGGAGGAGGCCAACCGTTTGTACGAGTCCGACGCCAAGTCACTCAACTCATTGAGTGGGGCGTCGGCATCAGGACATTCTAGAAAAAGTTCAGACACCTCCCAGATATCATTGACATCAGGTAAAACCTATATCATACGTTTTGTTTTAGATATTTCTCGTTTAATCGTAGATATAATTCCACTTGTAGGTCAAATAAAACAGTAATTACTTAAAAATCAACTTATTTCAGAATATATATTATTATGTTTTCGTTTAAAACACTTCTTAAATGGAAAAAAATTGGCATTCAATATGTGTCAAATCATATTAAAATATATAGCCATGCGTATCAACAAAAATATCTAAAAACAAAGAAATCATTGATATATCGAATCATGGTAACGTTCCCAAACAATATTAAAGTGCTTTTAATATAACTGTAAGGGTCATATTTATAGTTCGTGTTTGAGGTTGTGTCGATGCTTGAGCACGCGATTTTGACTTAAACATCATTAGAAATCTGTCAAAATCGCGTGCTCAAGCATCAACACAACCTCAAAGCATGGACTATAAATATAAATAAAGCACGGAAGCACAATTTCAGGAGGATGCTCAGGTGAAAACTTTTGAATGATTTTTCACGCTTCGTGATGTGGTTATGTGATTAGCCAGTTTATGAACTAGGTATAATTTACAGGAAAAGGTTTTTCATTTCAGTCTACAATTTTAAAAAGGATTTAGTGAACATTTTGACATAATTTGCCGCTGTGATTTTGAAAAAAGAAGGTGCAATAGAAATTTGGTCACAAATATCTATAATTTATGTAAAAGATAAGTTAATTGAGTTCACATCATGTTTACGAGTAATCTCTCCAAATCAACTTTAATTTGACACGTTCTCGTGATGTTCAAGTGGTTAAGTTTGTCGATTCATACGATAAATAGTAAAATGGATTGTTTAAAGTAGTCTTAAAATAAAGATTGATCATATTAAATAAGATACTGTTATGTTTTCATGTTTTTGTGTTTTTATTCTTAAAAATCAGTATTTACATGATAACTTCATAATGCAGGTATGTACACAAATGAAACAAAGAAAAATAGAAGCAGCGCAGTGGTAGTTAGAAACAGCACTGCACTGTTTGTAATTCACTACAAAAATTGATCTTCCCACTCTCTTGTATCTGTGTGTTCTCTCCGATGCTCCTTCCGTTCCAAAGTTTCAATCTTTCTTCTTCTCTATGAACAATTACTATGTTATTTATAGTCACATATGTATTTCTTCATTTTCTTGACTTTATTTTTCGATGTTTTCTTCTCACTCAATATCTTTCTTCTTATTCACTTTCTTCACTTCTCCTGTTCTTTCTAACTTTTTTCTGTCACCCGATCTTTCTTTTCTTATAAGCCGCCGAGATGTATCTCTTATTTGTGTCTCACAATTAACTTGTAAATCTTTTCACCTAAAGTAGAGTTAACACTAACTTTTTAATTTTTAAAATATCACAATAACAGTACATTATAAATATTGCGAAAGAAATCTGATAATTCTTATATTGCAGCAGTTTTTGGTATCTACAAGAATTATTAAAAAACTTGAAATTGCTACAGATGTGTACAGATTTATCAAAACAAACACCCAAGCTATGGCGCAAAAATAATATGTTTGATGTACAGCTATGCTGTATACTTCCACAACAAAAGACAGTCAGCATTATACAGAAACTGGTTTGCAAAACGTTTCGCATTTTTGTTATTTTTATTACCAAAATATTACACCTCACAACATTTAATAGAAAAACAGGTTTTTAAAGCATAAACCATCACACATCGCAGTGTTTAATCTGCACAGGAAGTTTTAATATTTTTGGAATTACTTTCAGCAACGCTTAATGTAATTCTATTTAGTAAAATAGGTCCTTGGAGAATAACTAAAAGTACATACTGGACTAACTTAGGAAAACACAATAGAACTCTCTAATTTTTTAATGCCGTTAAAGTCTTGTCGTGCTAAGTACACATAAGATAAGTTTTCGACGCGGTTCACGGCGTAATTTAGCAAAAATGCAATCTCTTAGATAATGAGGTCTATTCTGTAAGTTCGTTGATAATAATGGTGGTTTATCAGCCACTTACTTTTAACAACTCGATTTTATTTTCTAGGCTCCTCATCACCTTCGAAAAATTGAATTAACTACAAACAATACTCCTTGCAGCCTAGTGGAGTTACCAACTTCACTAATCACTAGTAGTTGAATTTTTACAGCATTAATTGTTGCAGAATTACAATAGATTTCTTAGCAACGAATCTTCACTAACTAGCCAATTAGGTTATTAAATAGCCACCATGAGTTACAGAATATATACCGTAAAACGAGGTGACTTTGTGACACCTAGGCGACTTTGTGACAGCACCACACTCCTTTGAAAAAGTCTCTCTTACATCTCTGTTTACCATGTTATTGTAGCAACCTCTCCCACACGCATCAGTAAAGGGTTGAAGCAGTGTCACGTATTATGTCTCGCGGTCGTTCTGCAGTTGTTTTTATAACACACATATTTTTTAGGGTAGATAAACAATTTTTACTTTATCGGAAAGTTGCAATACTTTGTCTTGTGTAACTGGAACCGTTTGTTTTATATGTTTTTGCATATCATAGTGTTATAGTATGATCTATTAAGAAGCAGTAAGTGCCATCACCTCTTTGTTCTTCTTAAAAATAAAGTACTTATGCTCTACGAAATGAAATATCAACAAATATCGAGGTGAGATTGTGACACTTTTTGGTACTAATAGAGGTGAGATTTTTTGGTGTAATAATTCGGTGTATATTTTAGAAATGCCACGGAAGTATAAAGGGCTACCAGGGAGCCGCCCCTACAAAAACTGTACATCTGAATCATTAGAAAAAACTATACTATAAAACTAGAACTGAAAATATTGTTAAAAGTGTCAAATCTGTCACAAAGTCACCTCGTTTTACGATACGTGAATATAAGAGATTTAATTAAAACAAAAGGGGAACTTTAATAGCTACGTCTCTTTGTAGCATCCTGTAGAACATAATACTCTTCATTTTTTTTTTAATTTGTATACAACTACTGGACCAACCTATACGAACATGCATATATTAATTTTGTAACTTTAATGAGCTACTGTACATGTTTAGAAGAATATGTCATTCACTTTTATATAACCGTTTCAATACGCAGGTAACGTAGATGACGTTTTCAAAAAACGTTGTTTTATATGTTTTTGCATATCATAGTGTTATAGTATGATCTATTAAGAAGCAGTAAGTGCCATCACCTCTTTGTTCTTCTTAAAAATAAAGTACTTATGCTCTACGAAATGAAATATCAACAAATATCGAGGTGAGATTGTGACACTTTTTGGTACTAATAGAGGTGAGATTTTTTGGTGTAATAATTCGGTGTATATTTTAGAAATGCCACGGAAGTATAAAGGGCTACCAGGGAGCCGCCCCTACAAAAACTGTACATCTGAATCATTAGAAAAAGCTTTAAGTGAAATTACAAAAAACAAGTAACCCTCCGAGAAGCGCAAGAAAAGGAAGATACTTAGAAGTAATAAAGATCTGTCCTATGTGCTTCATAATTTCGATTTTTCTTAGGAAGGGAATACATCGCGATACTTTCTAATTAAAACTTAATTTACGTTGTTTTCTTACATTTTCTATAAATAAATTGTGCCAAAACGATAATTTTTATTATTTGGGTTGACTTACAAGGAAACACAGGCGTGGTGGTGGTGACCGATTTAAATGAAATTTGGTGGGTTTGTAGACTGATGCAGTATAAGAACAACGATAGCTTCCATAGATGCTAAATCGCTCGTTTTCGGGGGTGGGGGCGACCAAGAGCCAGCGCTACCCTCCGCTATTTGCTTTAATATCTCCAAAACTATAAGCCATATCAAAAAAAGTTAAGACAAGTATATAACTGTTTTATGAGTACTAAATGATAGCGACAATAGACAATAGTAAATGGCTAAACTACTATTGTTTTTTGTGTGACTACTTCATATTATTTACTCGACCTTTCAGTTATAAAACTAGAACTGAAAATATTGTTAAAAGTGTCAAATCTGTCACAAAGTCACCTCGTTTTACGATACGTGAATATAAGAGATTTAATTAAAACAAAAGGGGAACTTTAATAGCTACGTCTCTTTGTAGCATCCTGTAGAACATAATACTCTTCATTTTTTTTTTAATTTGTATACAACTACTGGACCAACCTATACGAACATGCATATATTAATTTTATAACTTTAATGAGCTACTGTACATGTTTAGAAGAATATGTCATTCACTTTTATATAACCGTTTCAATACGCAGGTAACGTAGATGACGTTTTCAAAAAAAGATTAAGGTATTTTCGGTTGTCATAGTGACGTCGTAATTATTGTAATGAAACGTTCTGGGAAAAAATCTACATAAATCCATGTATACCATTTTGCAGCAAAGGACATGGCTTTCTTTTTTACCGAATTCCCGAACTGACTGTAATTTATCATTTGCTTTTTGCTAAAAAAGAATTTTATCAATATTTTAATTTTAATGCAATCATGTTTCATACAATGATTAAAGAATTAAAAACTTTTTTGGAACTTATTTTGTTAAACTAAGAATTAACACTTCGTCGACATTCTTGTGGACTTGCATTAGAGTTGCTGACATGCCGAAGACTATCGCAAATGTATATTATATGTATATAAGAAAAAGATGTATAAAAGTACATATCTATAAAGATGTATCTTTCGGGTATTGCCGTGGTTGTTCTAACAAACTTGACGTTTCGCTGATCATACTGTCAGCTTCTTCAGAAGTTCTCTAAAGACAGATGTTGATGTCTTCTACTCCTCGGTATATACCCAGTCCCAGCTCCGCTCCAGTGATGCGTATCCGTTCCAGTCCGCTGAACCGTGTCCGTTATCGTTCTCTGATCCGTATCCGATGCTTCTCCTCGATTCGTGTTAGATGATCTCGGATGCGTCCTCGGTGGTCCTTGCTGCTTCGGGCTCTCTGGCGCTAACTGCCATACCTTACTCAATCTGTATCTCTGGTCACACAGAGCGGAAATGATTAGTGATGATACCAACAAAACCGAGGAAATTCAAGAGTGCAGTTGCAGAGTAAAAAAGCATCGCAGAGATGTCGAAGAGAGAAATACTGGAAAATCTGCAGTAGCTGAACACTACCACACCGGAAGTAGTCACGTAATCGACTACAATGACGTGAAGATACTAGCCAAAAGCAATCACTACTACCCACGGATAGTGAGAGAATCCCTGGAAATAATGAAGAACCCGAACAACTTCAACCGAGAAGACGGATACAGATTGAGTAAGGTATGGAAGTTAGCGTTAGAGAGCCCGCAGCAGCAAGGACGCATCCGAGATCATCTAACACGAATCGAGGAGAAGCATCGGATACGGATCACAGAACAATAACGGACACAGTTCAGCGGACTGGAACGGATACGCATCACTGGAGCGGAGCAAGGACTGGGTATATAACGAGGAGTAGAAGACATCAACATCAGTCTTTAGAGAACTTCTGAAGAAGCTGACAGTATGATCAGCGAAACGTCAAGTTTGTTAGAACAATCACGGCAATACCCGAAAGATACATCTTTATGGAACAGTGGCCGTGAAAGCCTACATTCGATTAGTACATATCTAGTCATGCAATTAAAGAAAATACGGTATAATAGAGTTACGTTAAATAAATGCACAAAATTACAATATTTTTGCAGTAAAAAAATCAAATTAAAAACAAACAAAATACTTTTTCAGATTTTGGATTTGTCGACTGTCGAAAGGGAAAACCATGGTGACATTCGATAAGAATCTTGAAGCTTTGTTAGATGGTTGACGGCACGTTTCAGATATTTTTCTATCAATCACCTGAACACATTTTACTTTAGATACCAATTCACTTTTATATCTTCTGTTATAACCTTAAATCTAAGCATCGAAGTCATACGAGAATTTCCAATATCAAATTGTCTACATATTTCTCGGTTTTGTTGTGTAATAGGTAATACACACTGCCGTTAAGGTGTATGGACTTCCAAACATGGTCATTAAATATATATTTGGCTACGTATTTTAAACTAAATTTTTGAATACATACAGCATCAATGTTTAAAAAGAAAACATGGATTCCACAAGAGAAAAGTTCATTTTCGTTATAAGATTGGGAATGTCAACAGTTAACGTCACTGGTTTTGAGAGCTTTAGAAGTTAGAATTACTGTTAAGTCATTAATAGAAGAAGTAACGATTTAATGGTTCTTAGTATTAGTTTGAGTGCCTTGCACTTTTATTCGATTTACACCTCGTGCATCATTCTAAATAATCATATATTAGACGGTTGGGAATTAGGAGTTCTTTAAAGAAGTGCCTTATTTTAATATCCACATTAAATTAATTCATTTATGTTTAATTAGTTATATCTTAATATCATCCATTATTATTGATTGAACCCATCCTATCGCTTTGCAAAAAGGCAAACCCCATAAGTACGTTCCGTGACTCTAGCTTTCCATTACATTAAATTCCCTGGCGCACCCACATACATAGCTATAAGCTGTAATACATGAAATTTCATTCAAGTTCATTTAATTAGAACATCGAAAACTAGTTTGTTCATACGAAAACTGTACAGTTCTAGTACAATTTACTGCTGTTTGTCAGTCCCATGTGTAATACTACCATAACTGTTATTAATAAAAACGAACTAATACAAATTTTTATCGAAACGTGGTGAAACAAAAGTGTGTTGCGATCAATATGTCTAAATTAATTTATTTGTTTTTCCACGAAATAGGTGCGAGCCTAACTCAAGACAAAGCGGAAGAGGGAGAAGATTTGTGGACGCTATGGGGACGAATAGTGATCGATTGGGATAATTATTGGAAAAAGACCAATGCCAACGTCCGTGACCTCTGCCGGCGAGGCATCCCAACCCATTTCAGAGGCATCGCATGGCAACTACTTTGTTCGGCGACCGAGGCCCCGGAGAAGAAATTATTTGCGGAATATATCAAAGTATATCTTTGATTTCTCCTAACGAGCACACCATTCAATAGAAGCCATCTCTTTCAGACGAAATCGCCCTGCGAAAAAGTAATCAGAAGAGACATAGCCCGTACTTACCCGGAGCATGATTTTTTCAAGGAAAAGGATGGTCTCGGCCAGGAGTCCCTTTTTAACGTGATTAAGGCCTACTCACTGCATGACCGCGAGGTCGGTTACTGCCAAGGATCCGGTTTTATAGTGGGACTATTGCTTATGCAAGTGAGTGCGATTTGTTTTATAGGTGTACTGAGATTTTATTTTCTTGCCGAAAACGATAAAACTAGAATATAAAAGCGTCCATAAAATACGCTTTAGTGTGGAATATATATAGATTTTTCAATAAATACCGTTCTTACGGTTCTAATCCTCAACCTTTTAGAGCTACGTTTTAACGTGCGATAAAAAAAGTAATGGTTTTCTTTTAGATGCCCGAAGAAGAAGCATTTGCTGTTCTAGTTAAAATAATGCAGGATTATCGCATGCGGGACATGTTTAAACCAACCATGGCAGAATTGGGACTCTGCATGTTTCAACTAGAGAATCTCGTAGGTGAACAACTACCGGATCTAAATCAGCATTTCCAATCTCAAGCGTTTCACACAACAATGTATGCTTCAAGTTGGTTTTTAACACTTTTTACAACAGCACTGTCGTTACCCCTAGCCTGTAGAGTAATGGATGTATTTTTATCGGAGGGCATGGAAATAATATTTAAGCTTGCATTAGCTATGTTGACTTTAGGAAAGGAGGAATTGATGTCTCTAGATATGGAAGGAATGTTAAAAGTGAGTTTTATCGATCTATACTATTTTAGATTCGATATTAATTTGGGTATATTCCGTTTTCTTACAGTATTTCCAAAAAGAACTTCCTTCGAAAGCCGAAGCAGATCCAGAGGGATTAATGCAGTTAGCGTATTCTATGAAATATAATGCTAAAAAGATGAAAAAGTTAGAAAAAGAATATAGTGTCATCAAGGCAAAGGAACAAGAAGAAATGGTTGAATTGAAGGTACAAATTAATATGTTTTTTGTTACATTACTCTAACAAAACAAATTCTTATGGCAGCAATTTTGTATCTAGGCCATTCATTCATTCAAGACAATTACATAGTTCTACATCCTGTTGTGCTGAAGGACACTTGAAAGCTCTTTGGGATTTAGTCAGTATGCTAGGGACTAGCATTTACTTGTATGCATTTTTAATCACATTTAATGTAAATGCGTCATCTAAATCAAATTAATTTTCGTTTTCCAAAAGCCTGCAAACTTAAAATACTTTCTAATTCTCTATCAACTTTCTGTCGAATCAGAGGAACAAAGTTTATATCTGAAAAATATTGTTACGTTTAACATCTTTATCACCACAATCTTTTTGTAACAGCTTTTTAACGACTGTGTCACGCGTGATCCGAGAATTGAGAGTGTTAAGCGGAAAAAAATCTAATTTCATTTGGATAAAGGAGTAATAAAGGTCCTAATTCTCACAAATATGTATATTCACAGGCGACCGGTTTCGTGGTATCACCACATCATCAGGCCATCATATTGTAATTAAAGAGTTGTCCGAACAATAAAACAATTTGGATGCTCGGCTTACGACTTGAGATACCACAAAAATACATGTAACACATTAAAATAAATAAAATAAGGACAAAACCATAAGATTAACGAAACATATATAGTATGTATACATAGTTATCTCAAGTCGTAAGCCGATCTTCCTAATTGTTTTATTGTTTGGACAACTCTTTAATTACAATTAAGATCGCCTGATGATGTGGTGATACCACGAAACCGGTCGCCTGTGAATATACATATTTGTGAGAATTAGGAACTTTATTAGTCCTTTGTCTAATATGAACTCACGCAGAGTCTACTCCGACAACTTAATTTCATTTGATTTAGCGCAAGTTTAGGATACGATAAGTTAATTGGTTTGGTTTTTTCCGTTTTTCCTCCTCATACCATTCAAGTAGTTCTTCTATGAACACATCAGATGTCATCCGTGCTTGTCATTTGTTAGTGTTGCGTGTAGTATTTATATCAACTGATGCAGTCCAACCAAGAGTTTGGCTTCCAATACAATTCAGTTTTCCCACCTCACTGGCATATCCTTGAAGAACACGGCCACAAAAGGAAACATTTTTTCTCATATTTAAGTGAATTACTCTAAAACCTCTTCGTAAATTGACTTTTATCCGTTTGCAAATTACAATAACTTCACTATACGACGATAAAGCCAGCTCTCTTTTAATTGCGTTGTTGTTTGAGCCTAATCCAACAAACGATGCAATTTTTGTTGGATTTTAACGTTTCGGCAGTTTGTCTACTCCTGTCTTTAGAGTAAACCATTATTCGTAAGTTTAAGCAACTCACTAAAGGAAACTGTATACACAAATGCCACAATCAACCCCATATTTCGCCAAGTCTGGAATGGAGAGCCAATAGCGGCGATACAATAACAGAAAACACAATTTGACAGTTATGATTTGACAGATTACACTTTTATATTTGGAGAAGTACAGATGGCGGTTGACAAACTGTCGAAACATCGGATAATCCAAATCCAACAAATCCAAATACAGAAAAAAACTGAACTCGTAAACAATCACTCCGTTTACAAAAACAAAAATCTGAAATGCCAGTGGAAACAAATAAGTAAAATACACTCACCGTAAATTAAAATCCAGCGTAATGTTCACTTCTACCCGGACACAAATAAAAATGTGAAATTCCCTGGTGACCCTCCGTTTGAGCAGGCTTCGCTGTGGAATTAAATATTTTACTGCTACTAATACACCATAAGTATTACCTTAAGCCTTAATGCAGCATACACTTGAGTCATAAAAAATTACGTACAAAATGTGTATCATCGACAAACCGAGTGACTTTCTGGCATTTTGTCGCGGAGAATAAGCAAACAAAGCAATTTATATAATATAAGTAAAATATTTCACTCCAATACGGAGACTTCTTACACGGAATGGTTTCCGAAAAACTCCGTAAATAATTGGTTTACTATAACCGGTAAAAAATATGTACGAGTTTGCTGTAGTTGGCTATCCAAACTTCTTCAAATTTTTCGATATAAAGCAACTACAGCAGGCGATTATTATTTTGTAGCGATTAAGGACCGAGAACAAACAACTTCGTCACCGATGTGAGATGTTAGAAGAGGAAAGTAAAGCCCTTGCGGACAGGTTAGTACGCGGTCAAGTTAGCAGGGCTGAAGAAGAGGAGACAACATTTTTCGTTCAAAGGGAATTAGACGTTTTAAGACAGACATACTTAGAAACGACGCATCAGTTAGTGCTAGCGAACGAAAAAATCAAGCAACTTTCGATGTTGATGGAAGAAACTGTAACTATATTGTGTTTCATTATATCCAAGTTTATCGAAACAAATACACTTTACAGCATACTTCGAGACAGTCCTCTATGGAAGAAATATCATTGAAACAGGAACAATTACAGCAACGAGAAGAAATGATACTGTGTTTACAGGAAGAATTAGTGAAAGTTAGACTTCGAGAAGCCGAAAACGACGCGCTAATCCGCGATTTACGTTCACGAATACACGAATTAGAAGAGGACAAGAAGACACTTAGGGAAATTACACCTGACAACAGTGTAGCTCACTTGCAAGAGGAATTAATTGCGGTCAAATTAAGGGAAGCTGAGGCCAATTTGTCGCTGAAGGATTTGAGACAACGGGTTTCGGAATTGGGTGCACAATGGCAACGACATTTGCAGGTAAATTCATTAATTTTATTGCATTTCCTCTAGTTATATGTACACAATAACACATATTACATGATTTTAAGTTATTGATTTGTTTTATTGAAAAACTGCAGATTATACTTATTCTAGTTAAAATTTACTTACGTTGCTTACAGGTAATCTGTGATATGTTTTGTAGAGAATAGCTTCAACTACTGAGGGTCATTCTTACAAAAAAAAGATGTCATTTTCTCACGCTAATGCGGCTTGAAACCCTCTACCCACAAAGCTCACTAAATTAATTTCATTTCTGTTTATTCACAGAAATAATTGTAAACGCAACTGCTATGAGCGTCTTGGTGCAAACAAATCTACACTTTCTGCTAATGCTATTCGTATCTGTTAAAAAAAAACATTTTATATTTTTGCCAGGAACATAAACAGGAATTGTCTTCATCGGGAGAACATAGTACACCGAAGAAGTTATTATTTTGGGAAAACAGAAGTAACGAAACGCAAAAAATGGAAGAGGAACTTATGACGACGAGGATACGAGAAATGGAAACTTTGACAGAAGTTAAAGAGTTGCGCTTAAAGGTATTACTTTTAGCTACTTGTTATTACTAAAATCAATTCAATTGAATCAATTGGAAGTTTTATAATCAAATCTCAGGTTATGGAATTGGAGACCCAGGTACAAGTTGGGACCAATCAACTACGAAGACAAGATGACGAAATCAAGAAACTTCGCGAAGCTTTGGAAACTGCTGAATTAAAGGACCGTGACGCAGCTGCTAAGCTTTTAGAAGAACAACGGCGATATAATGACTTAGAAAGTAGAATGAAGGATGAATTAATGAATGCGAAAATTAGAGATGCTGAGAAAACCCAAACAGTAGCGGAATTGACCCAGAAAATTAGTCAGCTGGAATTGAAGGTGAGAGCGAAAATTGAGATATAATACAAGTAGAGGTTGTTTCAAATTTGCAAGGCATTGTGAATAATGATGTAACAAATTAATTTGAAGATACTTCAGCATTTTCGAAACGTTGAAATATCTAACAAGCAGTACCAGTATTTCGTATTTTTCGAAGCTTTTAAAACTGTGTAAGATATAAAATTAAAGATAGGAAATTCTTATTTTTCCGATATATTGAGTAGGCCTATCTTTTTTTTTTTTTTTGGTTAGTTTATAATTCAAACCAAAATTTAACAACTTTACCAAATTTAAAACTGTAGTCTGATATATTTTAGTAATAATCACTAAATTACATTGATGCTGTGCAAATGTCAGTCGAAATCTTCTGTAAGGGCTGGTCAATATAAAGGAACGTCACATAGAGACATTACAACAGATTTCGACTGTATTTAATATAATATTATCTTTATATTATTGTGCTATAGAATGAAGAAATAGCAACTGAAGATGAATTACGCAGTTATTCTGTGGACGAAAGTGAAAAAGTTCGGGATTTACAAGATAAAATTGCTGATTTAAAAGCGGAAGTAAGTATAAGTCATATAATTATAGGGTTCGTTAACATATTGGTAGTGAGTGGAAGATAAGATAATTGAGCGACGAGTATTGAGAAAGACAAAATACCTAAAACTTATACATATAGGATATATTAATAATATATAACAGATTTTGGTCCATTAATGCTTTTTGTTTAACTTTGAAGTTTGATGAGATTAAATTCTACCTTAGCATAAATTTCTGTCTTTTTTGGAAACGACGTAAGAATGAAAAAAAACTGTAATTAAAAGTAGTGCAACAAAGTTAAGTTAACGTGTTTTGTTTCTTTGAGTGTAGCCAATATGAATACGAAGTTTACAGCAAACGGTGATATTACTTATTACTAGTAGTACTCAAATGTTTTTCTTTTTTTTTATATGTCGAAATAAGAATTTCTTGGACAAAACTTAACTTAAGCCCAGTCAGCAACAAATAATATTATAAATTACATTTTATTTTGTAATCTGTTGTAGTCTCTCTTCGTTTAAATTTTGCATACATATAAAGTCGTACAAAGTTGTTCTAAAAGAATAGGCCTATTTTATAACAAAGTATAAAGAAAATGGAAGAGTTGTTCTATTTATAACAAGGTTTTATTTGATGTTCTATACATTTCACTGCAGCCATCATCAAGGCAATTCACCGAGTTGACTGCGATTGCTGATGATTAAGGCACTGTAGAACAATATTAGTGCTAGATGAAATACTGATACATCTTCTAGTACTCGATATTATAATATATTATGATCATGGTATCGATTTTAAGATATACCAATTTTTGTATCGGTACTGAGAAAGCAGTACTATAGTATTGATACCAAAAAACCCATACTATGGTATTAATCCCAAGGAACCGATACTGCAGGAAAACTAGAAATCAGTTACAAAGTATCAATACCTGTTGATACTTAGCTGATAGCGACTCCCGTGCAGCACGTGGAAATCACGTGACACAACGTAGCCAATAATCCATATTCACTAAATAAAAGATGAATGTATGTTATTGACAAAAGGAGAAGAAAGGAGATTATCTTATTGTAACACGATATTGGGATTAGACAGGAATTTGAAGCATTCAGGTTCTTTCTTTTCTAAATGTTGACAGATTACATTCGCCACAATTGAAAAACCAAGAAATTCTTTTGCCTACGACTTAATACATACATATGCCACTATTAATATCACTGCTTTGGTTAAATTCGTAGTGACTGAAATGAAAACAATCAATCTATATGTAGACTAGAGCGCAATTTAAGGAGTGCATGAGAAAGTAAGTTTTGACCGTATGCATGTACTGTAAGGCTTACAGCAACTTACATGTGTCTCCATCTTGCTGTTCTCCTTAAATTGCGCTCCTGTGTACCTATAATTTATTCGGTAGGAAATATGGATAAATATTACTACGTTATTGTAAAATATATACATTGTAGTAGATTGTCATATTAAAAATGCAGATGGATAATATAAGACAGCGTAATATCAAAATTTTTAAAATGAAACCATTTCACGTAAACTAAATATTAATAACAAACTATAGCCATAAACAATTATCATCCATTCACCTACTATTCTATTTTGTGAAAATGATTTCTATAAAGTTCTGTAGTTAATATGCAGAGTTTTAAAATTTAAGGATTTAGACAAGTTATTCCTTCATACTACACTCCTTTGTTGCTTAATTCTTTAAACAATGTTCGACAGTAAATACCGCAGAAACATGTAGGTTTTTTGACTCCCCTAAACATGAATAATTAAAGAAAAAAAGAAGATTAAGTAGGTCATGACTTCTAAAATTTAGTTATAAAACTGATTATGTTAGGTAATTTCATCAGTGTTATCAACTTTATAAGTTAATTGCAAAACATAACTAGAAATCTACAAAACGTTTCGACGTTGATATTTCTGTTCTGAGTTTTCTGATTTAAAATTCATTAAAAACTACATCATACCTTCTGGTACATCTTACGAGTCCCTTCCCATTTCAGTTGGCCTACCCTAGGATTTTCTACATACGTGCTTCTGTCAAACAAAATACGACTACCACACAAACTTTTTTTATGTAACAACACCTGTTGTTACACCCTTTATTTTTTATTGCAGTCAAAATTCTTTGTGGCATTGTATTAACCAACCCTTCGTAAAATTGTGGGGTAAACGAATCCCAAATTTCCTGTAATTTCTGCTTCAACTCAGGGATTGTTCTAGCAGGATGTGTTCGTAGTGCCTTTTTCATCTCATGCCACAACGTTTCAATCGGTGATAAATCTGGACTACCTACTAGAAATCCATTGTAAAAGTGGTACGTTGAAGTCTTCCTTCCATTTTAAAGCTCTTTTAGAAGTGTGGCATGCAGAACCATCTTGCTGAAACAAAACATCTTGTCCGGATGTCAAATATTGCTCCATTACCGGTAACAACGATTCCTCTAAAATGTCCAAATATTTTTTGTGTTCACTCTGCCTTCAATAAAATTAAGGTTTCCCACCCTTTTGGAAAATATGCTACCCCAGACCATCAATGAGGCAGGATATTTTACTTTTCTTTTTAAACAGTTCGAATGGAAAGCTTCATTTTTTCGGCGAATAACTCGATTTCTACTGTCGCCTACACAAACTTCGAATAGGGCCTCATCGCTCCATTGTACTTCACGCCATTGTCCTGTTGTTCAATTTTTATGTTCTTTTGACCATCTTAATCTATTTTTCTTCTGCTGTGTTGTTAAAAGAGGCTTTTCTTTTGCCTTAAACAAAACAGTC
Source organism: Holotrichia oblita (assembly GCA_023690525.1). Classification (NCBI taxonomy): domain Eukaryota; kingdom Metazoa; phylum Arthropoda; class Insecta; order Coleoptera; family Scarabaeidae; genus Holotrichia; species Holotrichia oblita. The sequence continues at coordinate 170,129,923 of CM043015.1, read as the reverse complement.
AATTGAGAACAATCTTTTAGAAGAAATAATTTGTCCAATTTCAACTTAACTCTTTTTTTATAATAAAATATCTTACCTTGTAAGTGCCAAATCCTAGCTTACGAATTTCTTTATAGCATGTGGATCTAGAAATTTGCCTTCCAACAACTTCATCCCAGAGAACACTTAGTTGTAAATAATTTGCACGTCTGTTACGTTCGACAATTCTTCGTAGTGCTTGTCTATCAGCTTGTCTCTCTCTTGTCTATCTTTCTCATAAATGGTTTAGATTTGTGTAGATATTTTGTCTAATCCCCTACACAATATTAATAGGTCTTTGAAATTTTCACACAAAGTGTTAAAATCTCCTTACTTCCATAGCTCTACATACATATACACTCTACATTGGCTTATGTAGAAGATATTCTGAAAACTTTACTCACTATTTTATGTTTAATGATAAAATGTTATTTTAAGAGAGACAAAAATGGACATCCTTGTACATCTGTACTTATGTTAGATTGCAGATATAAAGCTCTAAGAAGCTCTTTATCTAAAATCCAAACGTGTACGGGCGTACTGAAAATTGAATTCATCTTAAATTATCTTGAAACGAAAAAAAGCTTGATTCATTGTTCAATTCTAAACAATGTAAAAATTTTTGCGATTCAAACACATACTTCTTTTAGAACAACACCTAAATCCTCAAATTTTAAATTACTGCTGCGTCTAAATTGAAACATTATTACATGTTATTTTGTTCTTGCTCTTATTACACTTATCAATTTTTCATGTGTTTTTTTACAGCACTAGCTTAAGCTTCTGTGTATGAGTACATACTTGTTTAATACACACTAACACACTCGAATAACTGTAAATATTAATAGTAATCAATTTGTTCATACTAGTTAGCTTCTTTTTCATTTCATCAAATAAAGAAATCTCCATAATTACATAACACATGTGAGATGTGTGCTAATATGTGTCTGTATAGTTTCCTACGCCTATCACAAGTCCGGATACTGAGCCTTGGAAATGGCTCGAGTAAGTTAACCATACTAACGAAATTAAATGCTTGTTGTAGATTTTAAAGGATACGACCCCGGGTACTGCAGTTGATGATTATTATATTGCATGTTCATGTGTAGTTACATCTAAGGAATTAATAGCAGGTTTTAATGTTTATTTGTAATTCTTTTATTCCTTCTAAAAAATATTATACGTCAAAATTCAGCTAGATTTAAACTTATCTTAAATTTAAATTTATATTTCTTTGCTGTAAGTACAAAGCATGTTTTTATCAGGTACTTTATTGGTTCTTCATTTTTGTGTTGCACATAGTTCTCATTCGACACTATCAAGTAGTTACACTTGCACCACCCACCGTTGGATGTTCTGTATACGTAAAAGTAAAGTAGAATAATTTCAAAACCATTATATTCTCTGATGTTTTACATTTTATTCTTGTCGTTTAAATCAATCTACAAGTACAATAATATGGTATTGCATAATCCTTACCATCCAGTAAGTGATTAAATAATTTTTGCAGTAATCTTTCATTTCTACCATTCGCTGTTGGGAGCGCAGTGACTAAGAGCGCAATATTATAAACGACGACATAGTGCCGTAAGTAGGTAAACTATGGGCGCATCAGACCAGTCAATCGACGTGGACACGCTGTATAAGCTGTAGTTTTCACAGCTAAAAGTTGTCAAACTGTCATAATTATGACAATTTGCTGGTTTTAGTTTTAGCTGTCAAAACTACAGCTTAAGGCGTCGATTGTTTACTGCCGTAACAAGGCCGTTTATACGCACAAACAACACAGCAAGATTTGCAGCGGTAGTCAGACAAACAATTGGATGGAATGGACAAATCAGACGCAGTTTCATCAAGGTAGTACCACCTATCACACTGCTCATGAAAGAATGACGATGTTGCAAACCAAGTTTCCAGGTCGTGTCATCTCTCGCCTTGACGACTAAAATTGGCCACCAAGAATTTGCGTTTTAACTTGTTCGGTTTATTTCGGTTTAATTTTAATTATATACTAACCAAATAACTAAATTATGGGTTCGTCAAAAATCATCCTTTCACATGAAGGACAGCATGAACTGTATTAGTTTTTGCAGAACTGTATGAGACTGTCTTGCTGCATGATATTCCACAGATCTATGGCAGACGTAATACAGGTTCTAGTTAATTCGTCACATAGCAGTGTAATGAGGTTCATCTTTGAACTTTTTGGTAGCCACTCCACTAACTGCAAGGTATTGCTTTGATGCAGATCATTAAAATAGTCTTTGTAGACGGATGCTGTAGAATTACTATTATGCACAAACACGAAATTGTTGCTGATTAAATGTTCACCTGATGATACTACAGTTTTGCTGCAATTTTTGGAAATAGGTTTCCTTTTGAGACAATTTCATCAATGTTTTGCAGATCTCCTATGCTACCGTAACAAAAACAATCCCAAACAAGCACGGAAGCAACGCAATCGGGTAACATTTCTTCATTCTTTCTGGTTTCCTTTGTTTCCGTCGGCAGCAATGGTTTCTTTACAGCAATGTGCTCGTGAAGACTTCACAGTACTAACAGGAATATGTCTCGAACGATGTGAGACACCACATACACCAAATATACACAGTATAAGAGTAGTAGTTACAACAAGTAATACAAATTAGAAACCGGTCACATCCGCATCCATGACAAACTAAAAATAAGATTATCTATGTGCGTATGTATCAATTTTTAAAGCTATAGGTATCATCAATCTTACAAATTGATTTAGTATTCGAAGAGATGATCTTAAAAATATATCAGGGAATATATTGGTTGTAATGTAGATACATTATGGGTTAAATTGAAAATCTCGTATAGCATGAGCTTTGTATTTAATTTAAGCTTTAAACACCAATGCCAAAGGTAATTATTACCATTGCATATTGTTAAATTACTTTTTAAACATTTTAGGTCATGAGACTGGAGTGTAGAAGTAGAGGGGCGTTACCCGACTGCAAACGGGACGTTCCTCATCAATCGACAGCAACGACGAAGATATTAGAATAAGATTAGATGACCCTTCATTGCGTCTTACCCTCAACGATTCACCTAGTCCACCCCAGTCTGCAGACCACCTTACAGCATACGATACCCAGCATTTCCAAAATCACCAGCAGGTCTTCGCCAACTCTAACGTCATTTCCTGTAATAATTCAGGTTTGAAAAAGAAAATTTTAGAATTAGATCCAAACATGAACGCGCGAACACCTTCACTAAATAACACAGCGTCTCTCGATCAAAGTGCCCCATCCCATGTTTGACACTACGACTGATACCCAATGGTAGTTAATAAACGGTTAGACTAAAATAAAATAGGCAATTTGTACTGGTTGTAATGTGTTAAATTGAAAGGAAATTAATATTAATTAGGATCGTAAAGATTGATGGATAAACGAATATGTCAGCTAAGTTTTAGTAGTTGTCTTTAAAATAAAATGGCTTAAAAGAATGTGGGAATATTGAGAAAGTATTTGATCGAGAAAACACGATGGTTATATCAGATATTAACGAATTAATTGTCTTGTTTGTTCACGCGTTTTCTACAGCTGTTTCCTACGTGAGTTCGAAAAAAGTTATTAAAAACATCCATTCCATTAGAACAGCTATACTAATCTAATGATTGCGAATAAGCTATTAGATGTACTCTAATAATCATCAAATCTTGTTGACATGAACTACAACTGAAGGAACACAATTGCATCAAATTGCTAGATATTTTCACATATAAAATATGACAATTTTTAGTTAAATTACTCCAAATGGAGGTCATTTTTAAATCTTGTAACGTATTCTCCCTTCTTCTATTTTGCGCATTTGTTGCTTATTTAATTCCTATGTCGTGTCTAAATATCACGAAACTTGGATCAAGTTCTTTCTAAATATTTCAATGTCTTTATTATAATAGATTTATTTAAGTACTGAAAACAATTCAAGAGTGACGTTGATATCACTATCTAAAGCATATATTTTATATTTGGATTTAATACGTCTGAAAAAGAAAACAATCGTTTTCCTAGCATGGAAATATTGTCGATCTTTAGCTTTTTAGAATACCTTTTAGTTTGTACAAACACTTCCTCAAAATAATACAAGTTTCTTAATCTTATTAGTTCAGTTTACTTGAATAAATCTACTATAACCATTTTCTTGGTAGTGATTCTTATTTTATTCAACATTATTAAGTTATTAAATATTTGAGAAAAGACGGTGTAACTTAATTTTATTTGCTTTAGTTAATTGCTCTTCAGGAATTTACAACAGGGGATAAAATAGAAGATAGCATAAGACCTTTATTAAGTATGTTTATGTTAAGTTCAAAAATCGCATATAGAAAGTGTTTTGCACTATAAACATATTTATGCTACCTACCATAGAAGTCTAGCATGAGTATTTTGATAAGAGAGATACTTGAAATATCTTAGGTAATATTTTAAAACAATGACGTGTATTACAACCCGACGTATCTAATAAGAAATAAAAAGTTAAAAAAAACTACAAATAAAATAAATTTGTTGCGGTATGCTATGTACACTTTGATGGCTGGTAGTCTTGTTCCTTATAAAACTTTGTACTTAATTCATATTTGTTCCAGTAACATATATATACATACCTGGTAGTATTATTAATTAAATAATAATAGTTATTTTAGTTATATAACGTAAAAATATCCCTTTGTATTAATTTTTTTAATTTAATAGCAGAACATAAAATAGATATATCAAAAATTGATCATTTGACTGGCGCGCAAATTAAATGAAATAATATGTAGTGAGACAGTATCCCCGAGATTAGAGTAGATTTTCTAGTGTCTGTGTTATATATTAAAATCCATGGTGAATGGGCATGACATTAATATTGTAAGTGAAAATAAGGAATTTTTACTAAAGTCATATATTAAGTGTATAAAAGTGAAGAAGGTCCAAACACATAATGTAACTTTGTCGATGTAATTCTAAAGCGTCTTTGTATAAATTGCTATCTATTTCTAACGTGTATTAAGGAGAAATACCGAAATTATGTCCAAGCTAGATTAATTTATTGTAACGATTATCCAAAAGCAGCTGTTTGACACTTTTAAAAACAAGATGGTTTAGAATTACATCAAATATATGTAGGGGTATTTAATACACCGTTAGATATTGATATACAAGAAAAAATGAATGATATTTATTAATATTTGTGATGTGTTGTTATTAGCTGTTTCAGTAATTTTATATTAATATATCCACATAATTAAATTTTTTATCTATTAATTTTATTATTTATCATATGTATAGCTGTGTAAGGCTGTGCTCACTAATTGTGCAGTTTATTCTCCAATCTGTCCAAATTGAAATTATAAATATTGATACTATACAGGTGTTGTTAATATGAAGCTAATTTTATTAAATATCTACATATTTTAAGTACGCCTGTATCTGAGATAATTCTCATACTATTTTATTAGTGTAAGTTTGCTATTAATTTTTATAAATAACTATTTTTTTAAATCTGTTTTGACAGCTATAATAATTTGTATATATTAACTTATTACATTATTTTGTGTGCAATTTTGTGTAACTATACCATTTTAAGTCTCCTTGTACATGTTTGAATGTGTATGGTAAATTACTATATTGTATAATGGCAGTATTTCTGTTTCTTATATAACATTCCTTATTTCAACAATTGTACGCTGTCTCTCTTTCAGCCACTATTATAGTTGTATACTCGAAATTTGTTGCTTTTAGAAAGTTTATTGAGTTTTTTTATAATATTGTTTTTTTAATATAGCTACATATTTAATTTCAGCAATAAGTTCTATTTCCTTCAATATGCAAGAAAGAGATTATATATTATAACTTCCACGGTATTGGCGGATGATTATAATTGATTATTATTTCTGTATTAATTTTATTTAATAAAAAATTTAAGATACTTCTAGTTTTTCATTACAATTAACAACATTAACAGCAGTTAGATAAGAAATTTCATACGAGAGATAAGATTGCTCTTATGAGTTCAGTGGTAACTCCTGTTTTACATCTGGTCTCTTTAGAGGTCAGACTAATATTTACTTTAAAAAAGAGCTGACGAGTTATATGTACTTACTACTTTTTACAAATTTGATGCCAATTTTTCGGCTGGTACTTCGTTTTACAAAAATAATATTCGCGTTTATTTATTAAATGGAAATTAATATTTTTTGAAATTCATTACCAAACAACGAAATCGAAAGTTTGTGACACTTTAAGAAATACGCGAAACCATCCAAACTCGCAAATCTTGATCCTCTTGTTAAAAACAACCAATGTAGGTAGTACAAGGGAGAGACCAAAAATACGAAATCCACTTGCAATCAAGTAATGCAGCATTTCTACTATCAAAAACTACAGAGTCCACAAAGAGATTATGCTGACACATGTAGGGTAGATAGATATAAATAATTATTCAAGTAATAAGGCAGGTAAGTAACATTTACTAGTTTAGTTTGCGTCCGAGGACAACAGTTCCTCAAAATCCTCAAAAGATTAATGTAATTATGATAAACGATAACGGTAAACAACCTCTGAATTTAATATTAGATACATCTAAAACCTTACTATGTAGGTAGTACCTACACGCAATTGTTTATAAACACAAAATTTGACAATTCATTTGTGCTAATTGTTGTTTAGAACTAAATAGAAACAAACTACATATCCTCACTGGGTTTATTACAGGGCATTGTCACTTTGGCGAACACGTTACAAAGATGGGTCTGAAACAGAATAGCGATTGCGGGTTCTGCAGGGCGAAGGATGAAGATCAAAGCATAGCAGAGCCCCAACTGGTTTTGACAAGTCCATGTGAAAAACAGACCGGGAGCGTGGTTTGGCGATGATGAGGCTTTTCAAGGAAAACTCATCACCGGCATCGTTTATCCCATACGAGACTCTAAGCTATTTGAATTTTTTCAATTAAATTTATTTATTTAAAAGTGCCACGATTGCTTCGTGGATGCAGCTTTCAATGCGTTCTGTTGTGCATTTATAATTCGGGGTAGGGCTTTACATCACTAACCGAAACACAATCGCAATCTCAGTATCGGTAAGTAAGTCAATAAAATATAGGGCGAGGCATTATTCGTCAAAGCTCAATATATCCATTAATACGGGTCGATGGCCGCAGTGGTTAGGCGGCTGACTATTGTTGTGAGAGGACGATAGGTGCCGGGGTTCAATTCTCTGGAGGGCCGGTGACATTTTTTCAGAGTTTAATCCCGGATCGACTTGCCATTCGCTGTTGGGAGCAAAGTGATTAACAGCGCGGCATCATAAAAGGCGATATGATGCTGTCACAAAGCCATTTAAACACAACTTACACACACTAAACTACACCGCAAGAGTTGCAGTGATAGCCAGACAAGTAATACAGCTTACGGAGTCACTGCAACTAAGCACCCACCACACATTAAAAAAAATATATTAAAGATATCACAACATGTTATATACAAAAATCATAGATAGTCGTAAGCTACATATTGCCAGGGTGAATCAAACATACATTTTCTTAAATGGGACACACTATATATTATTTCAAATTTAGATTAAGCATATCTTCCTCCTTTCTTTGATATAAGGCTTCATTGAGTTATACCAAGTATTTCAGAAGTTATGGTCAATTTTTTCTGAAAATCATTGTGTGTTCAATGTCCTGTGTATTCCACACGAAACAAGTTGAAATTCTTTTTGTACTGGAATGACCTTCTTATATTGTTACAGTTTCATAGCAAAGTGATATTTTGCCAATATTGCGAAAACTGTGTACAGGGCGATTCAAAATACAAATGCACTATTTTCTCATCTTATTTAAATGGAACAGTCTGTATTTTATATTAAGAAAGGGAAGGACACTGTATGCACTTTCATTTTTATTAACCACTCCCTATATCTAAAATCTTTAATTTCTGAGATATTTAACATTTTCTTAATGAAAGGTGAGCTTTTGTCAAATTAGCCATGAAAAAATGACAGTAAAAGGCCATTTAATCATAAGAGATATGAGATAAACGTATTAATTACAACACAACTACAAAATGTTAAACTTATACCGGTAATTAATATTTAATTATTTAAGGCAAATGCGCGATATAACGGATTTCACCAAAAAGATAAAACAACGTTGTAGCCATTCTTCGATTCATCGAGTTGCATTTCTTAACATTTCTATATACATTTCAGTTATGAACAATCCACATATTAGTACACGAAAAATCAACAAGTTAAAAGGCTGTATAACAAGAAATTGTATCCATACCATATGCAGTTGCATCAACAGTTACCCGACAATGACTTATCCCATAGAGTTGCTTTTTGTAAATAGGCTCAACAACAAAGAGGAAGACCAGTTACATTGCTAGCCCAATGTTCAGGAACAAGTAAACTTTACTTTTCGTGTGGCGTTATGTGAAAGACCTTGTATATCAAATACCACCAAGTAGGTATACAAAATGATATGTAGAACAAAATGAAAGAAGAATTCCAGACCATTAATATAGAAATGTTCAGAAATATCATTTAAAGAACGGCTACAATGCAACTGCATATGGTATAGATGCAATTTATTTTTACACAGTATTATCATTAATAGTTTTCTGACTGATACCTTGTTGGCGCGAGATTTTTAATGTATTAATATGTAGATTGTATGTAGAAATGTTCAGAAATGCATATAGATTAGTGGAAGAACGGCTACAACGTTGTTTGATCTTTATGGTGCACAATTTGAGCATTTATTGTAAAATCCGTTACATCGCTTTTCATATTTGATTTACCTACTAATCATAGTACATAATACAATCTCAATATGTATTACACTTTATCTCAGCGATGGCAGTAAATGATGCCTTTATTAGTAGATGTATACTTTTACTAGTATTAGTAAACATCATTCTGCATAGTTAGCACTTTAACTAATAGCGTTTTCTACTGGTAGCACTGAATGCGCACTGAGTTCACCCTAGAAACTTTTCTCGTGTCTAATTTGGTCTAGTTTCTGTAAAGAACCTGTTTCCAGTGAAATGCAATATTCACACTGAGTTCATAAAAGTGCAACCAGTAGAAAACGCTATAAAATGCGATGCGAATGTATACATTTAGTGGCAAATGTATACAGTAGCTGTAGTTTATACTTTTACTGTAACATATATAACATTTTGTGATATCTTTAATATTAATGGATATATTGAGCTTTGACGCACTAATGCCTCTCCCGGTATGTATCAGCGCATAATACAATCTGCAATGTTCACCCGTTTTTGTTGGTAAGCATATGCAGTGTAGACATATCACGTTCTGTCATTTGCGATCTTAAGTACAGTTTGTGTATTAAGTAATGTCTTCCTCTTTGAAGAGCATATCAAACTTTCTTCACATTACTTAATACACAAGCTGGATATTCGATTTAAAGCTACAATCAATCACGTCGTAGTTATTGGGATTAGCTTTAAGCTTCATTTACATAGAGGGTAGTGGCAATTGTAGTGTAAGAGTAGTGGAAGTTGTATTGTAGTGCGGAAATGCATTTACATAAGAAAAGTAGTGGCGATGCGCCTGCTTTGTTGCGCATGCGTAACGACGGTAGTTGGTAATGGATGTATAGTCAAATGTAAACACCAGAAAACAGCTGTTATCGGTAGATTGTTCTGCGCAGACGCGTTGCTATAAGTATCGGTAGTGTAGTGGGAATGTTTGGAGTTTGCGAACTTTGGCACTACTTCTCCACTACCGTTACTGTCGCACTGTTTATGTAAATGCTCTCGTTTACATACATGAGAACTAACTTCGGCACTCCACTACTCTTACACTCCAATTCCCACTACCCTCTATGTAAATGAAGCTTTACACATAAGGTTTAGCAAAAGTTAAAGTGGGAGCGTTTCTGATGTTTTGAAGTAAATTGTAGTTGATTTATCAACTTATACTCTTGTTGTACTGTAAGCCTGCCCATCTGTCTCCATGGCTGAAGGCATAGCACAATTTCATGAATATATGAAGGCAGTTAATTTTCAGATTTTTAAATGTGTTTACAAGGTTGTATAATCAGCATAGTTAATCAGCAATAATGCTTTTTCCCCCGAATAAAGTACGCCAATTGCGAAAAAACGTATTGTATAAGCTCAAGTTTATTCAACAGCTTTTACAAGATCGTTATAACTATAAAACTAATATCTTGTAATGCTTTCTTTGGCTGTTATCATTTCTTTTATTCCATTCGGCATACTGTGTCTATACAAGCCTTAATAGTATCGCGAACTGTGGGGTTATTTTTCCACACTTCCTCAATATTTTTTATTAAGTGTTGCTTTGTAGAGTTTTTTTTTGGAACATAACCTCCAGACATTCTCAATTGTATTGAGGTCAGGAGAATTACCTGGCCAAGGCAGCACTGGCAGATCGATTGTTTCCATAAAGATTTTGATGGATTTGGCCGTTTGCATGGTGCACTGTCGTGAATGATTGTGTAAGGGACCTTCACACGGATCTAAATCGTTGAGATATAGCAACAAAAGGTCCTTAAATACACTCTTATACTGGTGTTGATTCATGCTATCCTGGTAAAAATGGTGGTCCAGAGCCTTCTGCTCCTGTACGAGACCATATCATTACTGACTAACCGTTTTCAGTACACTAACTTCACTAAACCATTCGGATAAACGTCTTCTAGTAAACTGAATATGATCTTTTATATTCAGAAAATTCAATGTTAAAATTCAATCAGTAAATTTTTGTATTACTTAAAAATCCAATTAATTTATTTTGTTACCTTCCGTCAATCGTCAATTTTGTAATGTTAATATGGTGAAACCTATTCTTAACGTGCTTGCTTCATCGTCGGTGTTAGTTCAGGCTTTTTAATGGGGCGTCTGCATTTTAAACTGGCTTCGTACAATCGTCTACCTACTGTACGCTCGAATATTTTAACTCCTCCTTGAGACATCTCGAGAGGTAGTGATCCTTCTCTTGCCACAAAACGCTCTTCCGGTAATCGTAGTGGATGTTTTCCTTCATTGAAGCGGCGATTTGCTGCACTGTTTGTCGGGATACTTCCTCTTTCATTGCAATTGTACACTCGGTTGATTTAGTATCGACTCAAACCGTCATAAAACCCGATAAAAGTATGCTTTATTGCGGTACCTGAATGCTAAGCAGCAATAGTATGGTCAACTGTATGTAAATGATTATTTATGTATATACAATATATTTTTCTATTAAATGCAGTTTCATATGCAAGGGATCATTTATAAATTCCTAAACCGACAATTTCTTAATGCGATCTTAACATATAGTTAAATCGCTATCGCATACCCAACTAGCAAAGTTGTTTTATAATTTGATGGTTCTACAACTGTTTTGTTTTATTAGTATTTTATTATTACTTCCAAAATGCTAATTGATTATATTAGACTTGCAATGAACAATATTCTGTTGTAGGTAGCTAAAGTGTTTTATAAATTTATCATCAAAACGTTTATATAATAGAGTTATAAAATATGTTATAAAACAATCTCAAAATTATTGTAGAAACATTTCTATGAACAACTTATAAAACACACCAATCTATAAAATTAAATTGTTTTACAGTGGCTTTTTAGTACTTTCGGTGATATTTTTAATTCCATTATAAACATATTTTAAAATTATTATATAATCACTTTCTGCAGCTTTAAGAAAATAGTTTTATGGAAGTGTCTTTCGAAACAATATCGTGTTTAAAAGTAAATTTATGTTTTTAGTGATCACGTTGAAACTGTTCTATAGTAGGTACGATGTTTCTACATACTACAATATGAAAACAATAACAAACTTCTTATAAAATAAATTTGTTGGCGTAAAATATACATTGCTGTTGCTAACTACATAATAAAGCATATTTGGAATGATCCAATTGGAGTTTATTTTAGAGGTTAGCAAACAGAGTATTTCTATATTTACATATATCATTCTAATCATAATGTCTAATATACGGTCAGTGGTGTGGATAATGATAAAACGGTACAAGTGAATAGAACATTTGAATCCACTAACTCTATCAATAGCGCTTCGAATCAAAATTTCTATGGAAGTACTTTTGCCAATACAAATAACAGTAGTATATTAGAAACCGAAAAACAAAGACTGGTTTGTGATGAAAATTCATTATTATAACAGTGCCGGTGGACCAGTTAAATGATGGCGAAATAACTGACGATGAAGTAAGAAACAATTGGCTGTTAGAACTAGAGTCCAATGACGAAGATAATTTTGTGGTAAATGTTCACAAAAACACAGAGTTTAGGAAAAACATTAGACAATGGTCAGTTTCTTTTAATATCCCCCAGTTAGCACTATAAAGGTACTATTCCAAAATATAAATACTAGATTTCCTAATGTACTTCCACAAGATCCTCGAACACTTTTGAAAACATACCAAAAGGTTGTCATGGTTAAAGTTGGAGATTATGGTGATTACTGGCATCATGGCTTTGAATTTTGTTTACGACAAGTTTTAACTCCAATGCATTTGTTGCCTAAAACTATTTCTTTGAATGTTAATATGGACGGTTTGATCATATACAAAAGTAGTAAAAGTGAATTTTGGTCCATACTCTTTAATATTTATGAACTGCCTGAAGTGAGACCCATGATAATAGGTATATACTGTGGAAAGGGAAAGCCTTCAAATTTAGCAGAATATTTGTGTGTTATGTGCAGCAGAATGTGCAGAAATTATTGCCGGTATTTCCGAGATTACAGTCAAATTTACCACTAAATAAGAACAGATTTATCATAAAAAAAGGTAAAATATGACACGAGTAAGTAATTTATTTTATAAGAGTCGCCAAAAGGTTGTCAATTAGCATTAATGCTGCTACTTAGCTATATATACTCTCGATTCTATCAATGACAATCAAATGTTTCCACAAAATTGCGACATGGCCGCCGCCTGGCACTCATGTTACAGATATGAGCAGGTCGGTATCTTGTTCAATTTCGAATTAGTTTTTCTTGTTTGATTTAAAAAAATAATTTTAGAGCAGTATTTTGTTTGGTAGATAATTTAATTGCTCCTGCGTTTCAATTCCAGAACTCCTTAGAACTGAGGGCTGGAACAAACTCAATACCTACCTATTTTTATACCTCTACACTTTTTTAATAATTTAATCGATTTTTGGACAAGAACTAGACATGATTTTTGTATTTTTCTTATTTTTTGGCAACCAAATTCGTTGTCGCGACAAGTGATGTTAAGATAAGGTATGCTTTTAGGTAGGTAGGTATATTTAAGTAAGCAAGTAAAACTACATTTCACTAATTGTTAAAGTACTATATCTATAAATACACATAATAGTTAGTTGTATGGAAAAGTTAAATTATATACTTTTAATGAAGACGTTCCTTTTGTCTCTTTATATCTTTGCACCGCACTTCATATTCCAAGAAAAAAAAAACAAATTTAAAAGCAGTGCGGCCCTGTCGGGTTAGATTTGTAAGATTTAAAAGTTTTCCTTAAAACATGAATAAATTCGGGGCGCGCTTAAAATTTATTAGATATATGCTATATATTTCACGATAAAATTTTCGTTGCAGTAAAGTTTTGATTTCAGTATCACAGACAATGTCTCTAAAATAATTCATAAAGTCTACAAGTTAGAAGTAAGATTACGAAAATGGCTTCATATGCTTCCTTCTAAACAGCTCGTTATATTTATTATACTTGCCCTGCGTCTAATACAAAATTGCTTCTTGCAGCTTTGAGAATACATTTAAAATACTTGTTGTGATTTCATACTGAATTTTTGCTTTATAACGGTTATTGGTCAAGTATGTTTTATAGTGCAAGAGCTTTTATAAAATTGTTTTGTAATGCTGCTGTTACATTTTTGTAAGGTGCCCCAAAATGTTTATAAAATTATTTTGTAATGTTTGCGAAAGGGTTTACAAAATATTAAGGGATAGTAAAGTATTTTATAAAATGGTGCCAATTTTACATTTATAACTGTCATATAAACGCATTAAAAATGTTCCCGAGACTAACGTTGTTTTATAATTTTTGTGTCAAAAACATTTTCGCAACTATTATAAAATATAAAATTGCTAGTAGGGTACAATTTCACTATAGTACTAAGTACTTACGTAATTAAGAAATTACATGAGTAAGAATATGTATGGGGGCAAGATATAAAAGTCTATTAAATATACTTTAGAGAATGAATGTTCGCATGATGGTGCAGAAAATGTCCTTCAGAGCCAACCAATAATTAAAAAGTTTTTTCTGTTCATTAATTTGTTTTCATTTTGACTGCCTTTTCGTTTACCTTCTTTATTATTTGAAATAAATTATTATTTGTTTACTGTGTGTTTTGTTATTAATTATAGAATAAAATCAGTTTTTTTAACGAAACAAACTTAAGATGAACATAGATTCCTGTCTATCTGCTTTGATAAATAATTTTTCTTATGGTTCTAAAATTGATTTGTAGCATATTATTAAATTCAGTTAAGTAGGGATAAGAAGAAATACAATAATTATTTTGTTTGCGTTTATACACTGAAAAACAAAACTAATAAACATCATTTATTGAGTTGGGTTCATTAATACAACAAAAAGTTATAGTGTGGATAAATTTATTTATTATATTGAACAACCTTATTTATTAGTCATACTGCTTAATAAATCAGTTGATCATATTAATAAAATGACGTTTATTACTTACACAAACAAGAAATTATAAATTAGTGGGTTAATATAATGCAGCACGTTATTAATTTAATAAAATATTTTATTAGTTTCTATTTCCTTCAGTTTACTTATAACAAGTTAATTCTTTTAATAAAGATGTTTTTTAAAATTATTAAAGTATTGATTGTTTGCAGTCCCTTCATTGTACGGATAAAGGTATATATTTATTAATACAATAAACGCATATACGTTGTATTTATAGCTGGGTTCGTTGGACGAATTTTGATAAAATTATCGAATTAATGTACTTTTTAATTATATTTGTGTACATTTTTCGTTCAGTGTATATCATTAATGGTAATGGGTGTTGGCAAACGCTATAAGTACTACGTAATAATGCAGATATTAAAAGTATCTGAAAAAGAATATATTTCTGCAGCAATCTTCCCATTCATTTCGCATTACGTAGCTATTTTACCTGTTCATAAGCAAATTGCTTTATTACTATAAACATCCAGATAAATGTTGTGTGCGACGTTAGGTCTACGTTGCTTGTCGGGTGAGTCGGTTTTAAATCAACCGAGTGTACGTTGAAAATACGTTCTTGTGTCCAACAATGACGAAACACGCAGTTTTTTCTTGTTTGATATGTCCTTTTTCAACTCTGCGTACAACAAAATGCGCAGAATAACTATCAAAGATCGATTATATGTATAAAATCTTGGTGTTCGTAATAAGATACAGATATGGTCACTTCTGCTCTCAGATTACGAAGGCAGTCCATATAAATACGGTGTATATCTTAATCATCTGTCTATTTCAGTATTTTTAGGATGAACAAATGTTCGTCATGTATCGAATGTTCATAATCCTGATCCTATTCGTTGCTTAGTGACATGAGCGTCTAACTGATATTTCTGTTCCAGAGATGACGCAATGTATCCATGGTCGTATTCAGTTACCACACTGCTAAGTCAGCGGAAGATATCGATTAGTGAAGTACTTTATTGAATACCTACAGCTTAGGTATTCTACCATGAGCGGTGTAGACATTCAGTGCGATACTTCATTCATCGTTACTTATCGGAGAGTTACCGATGTAATAACTGAACACGACCAAATTCTATTAAAATTGATAAAATATCAACGATAGTATATGTAGTGCTACCAGATGTTAGCGTAAAACAGTACCTATCCTTTATTTCTGGTAGTAACTGGCTGATAGTCGAATAAGAGAAACAAAATATTGAAGAAAGCAACTAAATAAAGAAAATTTATTGTGTCTTACAAAACAATTTTAATTTAATGCTGTATAAAGAAAAAACGAAGTTATCCTATTCATAAAGCAGTCGCAACACTGTAGATTAATTTCTGTGATTCACATCACTGACTAGGACAATTTACTGTTCAGAACTTGGTTCCTTACAATGTAAAATTCTCTCTACCGTCAAAATGGGAACATTATTTTGTATTTAGGAGGAGGTTAAGGCTAGATCAAAACAACGAAATCGTTTTTTATGTTTTATTAGTTGCCGATGTTCTTGGCAAATGGTAGAATAAACAAAAATGAATCTTGTAATTTATATATTACAAGTAGTAATATTTACAGTTAGGTACGCGATCTTTACATGCGGCACTCGCATTTATTTTTCTGTCACAATTCATCGTTTTCTTTTTATGTGATTTTTCGTTTTTATATTTATATTAAAACTACTCGGAGCTGTGACGATATACATAGACCTATGGCTACTAAACATTAACTTGCGAATTTTGCGTTTTCATTAATTTTAATTCGACTAATACGGAATAACAAACGTTTCACAGTAATAAATACTCTATTTGCTTTTTTCTTTATATATCACGACCTTTCCTGCGAAGTAGACGCGCGATCAATAGTTAATAATAAAAACGAACAGTCGGTTTAACGTTACTTTGAATCTAAATTAAAAATACCTTTAACTCATGAAATAAATTAATAACATATTAAACTATTTGTATACAATTGTTTAAAATACTGCTCCCAGTTACATTACAAGGAGAAGTGTCACGGCAGGATACAAAAACGGATATGTAGACAGCTCAAATCCAGAACGGCCAAAAGAAAATATTCCCTAACACCTGCGCATACATGGAAAGAACTTATTTAAAGTGAAATATTTTCTTCGCAGTTAGGATTTCCACATCCGGAATGAAATATACCGGACACCACCCCAGTGTAACACAACAAAAAGAAGTATTCTGAAACATGTTTATTTTTTGATGTCGACTATCCGGATTCGGACAATTTCATAGTTTGAAAATTCAGTTTATATGACGCGATGTGATGAAATTTTATTTATACTATTTGCAATTTTCTTCTTTCACCTATGTAATTTACTTAGAAAACGGCTTTAATTTCGTCGTAAAGTACAAGTACAATGGCACCACCTGTACCACGGAGAATGTTGGAGAAGGCGCCCTTGAAGAAGGCCTTAGGACCTTCTGATTTGGCGATGGTGGCCCAGCAGTGGACTGTGCTCTTGTAAACGATTTCACTCTTGGCACGTCCAGACTGCATCATCATACGTCTACGTACTGTATCGAATGGATAAGAAATAATACCAGCAACAGTAGTGACAGTCTGAAAAAAAAATCGGTTTTAATTTTTTGTAAATATTAATAGACAGATAAGTTGATAGAGACTAAGATAGCAAGAGTTTTTTAGGTCATAGAAAAAATATATAAGCAAAAACCAAATTCTTCTAGCATAGATAGATAAAACATATACTCCTATAAGAAAAGGTAGCAGTCAACAACCCTTCTAAATATTTAAGTACAACTTGGTTGTTCTAATGGTTCTCTCCATAGTTCTAATATTGTTATTTATAACAGTTCCAAACAGTTATTTTCGAAGCCAGAGATATTTCTAATAAAATTAGATAACGTAGATCTAACGAAGATAGGAAGAGTTGTAAAGCGAAAAAGTTTTGGGACCATTGATTAAGTGATATTTTTTCCAAGTGCGAGTAATTACTACAAATACATTATTAAAACTTACTTGAGCAATGGCCCATGAAATAATGATTGGTGTGTTCTTGGGATCAGGTAGCAGACCCTTGGCAGTGTCGTAGATACCGAAGAAGGCGGCACGATAAATAATGATACCCTGCACAGATACACCAAAACCACGATACAATCCACCAAGACCGTCACTTCTGAAGATCTTCATTATACAATTTCCAAGACCAGAGAATTCACGTTCTGCACCTGCTTTGCCGACGTCGGCGGCTAACCTGCGGATTAAAAAAAAACATATGTAAAACATTGGTTACGTTGTATCTGCTATAGATTTTCTAGATCTCAATTTTCAAATAGGATATTATGTTCTGTATCGGCCCCTGTTTCCTTAATAGTCTCCTGTTCATAATTTATTGTCACATATTTCATACAAGTTATTCCATTCATCGACAGTAAGATAGTTATATTACATTGTAGTAACTTTTTTGAACAAAATCTAAAGGTTTTGTTTAATCCGCTCATACAATTTTTAGGATAATTTGTTTAGCCTCACGTTACTGATTTCAGCATATACGTATACTGTTTAGTACTCTGTCTGCAGCAAGATTAGTTGTGCAACGTAGCATTCGATTATGCGGTTCAATGACAATTTCGTCGATTTTTATTAAAGAAAACATTTACGCACAATGCAACTGAAATTTTAGTTACCTAGCAGGTACGAACAGACAATAAACAAAGAAGTGGTTTAGGCGAGTGGTTAAAGTAAACGAAACTTAAGCACTCTTTACTATAAATTTGTAAATAGAAAAACTTCCGGGCGAAATTTATGAAATAATATCTTTAAGACCATTATTAGCTGAAGATTATTTTTAGGGTTTGACTTTTGCTCGAGAAACAAACAGCCAAGTCATACATTTGTCTACCTACTTAATGAAATATCTAGAAATTTCAAGTTCACAGTCCAGAAATCTTATCTATTGTTATTTTGTGTGTTACAGAACAACTTATTATATTATAAAACATTGAATCATTTTTTTTGTATTATGATTAGATTATCGCTAACGTATTAAGTAAACGTAAAAGTATATTACAATTTGTAGAAGTTGATAATAAGAACTACCATTGTTTAAAGGTAGTTTTTTTTAGTACGAATATATTAAAACATTCATTCAAATATTAAGATTTTATCCTTATATTGCGAATAAATGAATCTTATTTTGCATTGATGGCATGATGTACCATGATGTATACTACCAAGTTAGAAGTTTTCACTCAGGTAGAAAATCAAAATACAATAGGATACCGATTTCTGAATACCTGCTTTAGATTGCCAACATATGGCAAACAAGTTTTTATGAGCACTCTTACTGAATTTCGTTTGGTACAAACCGTAAAATATATTTGTACAAATTTGTAATATGAATTTTAAAAAACATTTTTAAATATTACAATGAAATAATATGAAAGCAGAAATAAAAAAAGAAATACGCCTATAGAGTGAAATAAGCAAAAAAGATGATTACATTAGAATGTAATCATCATCTGGCATCTGTTGCGAGGTCAGTTTTACGTACGAATTTCTAAAATAGCGGCTAAACGCTCGATTTACAAAAATAGATTTTTACCATCACGTGAATGCAGCGCAGATAACGCGCAAATAAGTAGGTAGATTATGTAAAAGAACATAAAATATGGCGAAGATTTATATTTGAGTTTTTCGTGATTTTTAAATCTAAAAAAATCAAAATTTTTATCTGATATTTAAATTTTGCGCATCAATTATTAATAAATCGGAACGCCCCTGAAAATGGCAAGCGAGAAATAGTTGAGTGTGCTGAATTATATCACGTGCGATACAATTTATAGTATTTGACGTCTCCAACAATTCATCTAATTAGATTGGATGGTTGTATACAAAATTATTAAAATTTTCTTGGATCAACAGTAAATAAATACCTTTGACCAAAGTCCAAGATTGTGAAGTTGTTATGTACTCGTACATACCTAATACTAATGTTATAGATTTTATATTTCATTAATTGAATTGTTACTTTTGAAAGGCTGATAGTCGTTGCATAGCGTAAAAGTAATTAAAAAAAAAGAGTGGCGGATGTCAGACTGATTAGAGAGTTCAAACATTAATAGTTTTTCATTAAAGGCTTTTATTTTTAAAAGTGGTTTTCTTGAGCTTTGACTGAGAAAAACGTTAATACTAATAACAACTTATTATTTTATGTATTTGAAACTAACCTGGTTCTGGCGAAATCTAATGGGTATACGAAACATAGTGAAGTAGCACCAGCTGCACCACCGGACGCCAAATTACCAAGGAAGTACCTCCAGAATTGAGTCTTTTTGTCTACACCACTGAGGAAAATTTGCTTGTATTTATCCTTGAAGGCGAAGTTCAAAGCTTGTGTTGGGAAATAACGGATGACGTTGGCCAAATTACCACGCCAGTATGCGAGAACACCCTGTTCTTTTGGGATGCGGACAAAGCAATCGACCATACCTGAAAAAGTTGATTAGACATTAGTTTATTGCAAAAAACATTATGAACATACATTACATTATGAATATATAGAAATTCGGTTTCTTCGAAACTGTAATTTTACTTTTATCTTTCTTAATCTTCGGTAATTTTTTTTTACGGGGATTTTGTTCTTTTTTACAGCTAAAGTTATAGACTACGTTTGCCTCGATTTGTTGGGAAATAAAAAAAAATTAGTTGATATAAGAAAGATTGAAAATTTCTTCCGTTAAAAAGCGAAGGTATATTTCATCTTTCAGAACATCTGTAGAATAGACTCTATTTTCATAGAAGTGGCAGTATTTTGCAGAGTTTACATCAGGTTATAATTGGAAGGATTTTTATTACTAACAATTGGGAAATATAAATTATTTTACACTTAGTAGTATCAACAGTAGATACATGTTACGTATATAATGAAATGCGGAAATGATAAATAAAATTTGTTGCAAAAGAAATATGATACTAGCTGTTATACTTTATTTAATTTATATTGCATACATTATTTTATACATCATGAAAACGTTATTCATAATACGTTTTATAAAACGCCTCAGTACTAATATCTATTCATGAACCGAAAAAAAATTCTTATCAATCATGATCGGAACCGATATAAATTGATATCATTAAATTACAGAACTAGAACGGATTTGAGTTCTGGTTCTGTAAACATGATTTATCATTGTTAAGTGAATAGTAAAATATATTCACTGAAGCCTGTGGAATAGAAAAAAAAATGTGCGAACGTTTACATTTATCAAATTTCTTTCTTCTACGAATCATTTACATTGAAAAGCTTAATAACTCTCATTGCCATTACTAGTACTCAATATTGTGCGTGTAAACAATATACAATGATTGTTGATACTGCGGGATAGATGAAAAGAAAGTCTACAGACAGATATTCTTTTCGTACAGGTCAAAGAATTTGTTCTATTTTTATAAAAAGTTTGTAAGCATTTATAAAACAAACAAAACACAGTCAATGAATAATTGTGTTCTTTTAAAACGTTCGCTTCATTCTAATGGTTGTAAAGTATAAAATACACATGTATATCAATAAATTGATGCGACAGCTAAAAGTTTGTAACCCGAGCAAGCAAAAGTTACAATAGGAAGTGCTGAGGAAGCGAGGACAATTTATTTCAATATTGCATTCAAAAAATTACATTTCCTCTGTAGCTTAAAATTCTGGAATGAGTCTGACTATGAAATTTCAAATGACATGTCAAAAATGCAAAAATTATGCTTGTGTGGTATATCAACAAAAGTCAAAGAGTTTGTCTCGACACGTGTATTAAAAAATATAACCAAAATATTTATTTAGAATATTATCGTTAGTCAATTTATTTATTAATTTATAAAAAAATTAACAAACATGCAATCGTAGATTATACATCGAAAACATGTTTATCTGCAATAGTACGTTTAACAAACGGATAGATCGGTGTCAATGACATCTTCTTGCAATTTTGTTAATCGATTCTGTGAACTGCGTTTTTTCCCATGAGCTCACATTCAACTAGAGTAATTTATAGTTGGTATAAATTATTGTACAAAATTCTCTATAGAATCTATTTTTGTGAGATATGTATTTTATACAATTTTATAATATAATATTGTTATATAACAAGCCCATATCGTAATTTTACATATTTGCATGAGATAAAGCTTAACAATGATTTAATCGTATTTAAATTAACACTGAATGATAAGCGTATCCTTGAAATTACTGTTAAGTATTCCATTTTTTCGAATACATATTAAAAAATTGTCTGTATTGTGATGTATAAAAAGCAGATGTAATATATATTTTTTAAATAATTTATTGATAAATTACCCAAAACTACTTGAATCAAAGTGAAACAAATTAATTTAATTTATGTTGAAATCGAAAGTAGATTAGAATCGAAACTGTGTAAACAAAAACATTTTTAGAATGAATTAGTACAATTTGACATTGCTAATAAATCTATCCTTCAAAGCACATGCTAATGACGTCGCTATGTGTAACTTGCTTGTTACGTAACAGACGCAGACGCCAACTAGCATCATTAACATATATTTTAGTAGGTGAAGTTTAAGTGTGAGTTGTTTTAAATTTATCTTTTAGCTTGCAACACACACTTTGAACGTCTTATAAAATCATTATTTGGTAATGCTGTACTGTCATTCTGCCAAATAAATTTATTTTTTTGTTAAATAACCAACATATTTATTATTTAAGCGCGGACAGCTAATAAGATAAAATTATTATTTAAGAGAACTATAATGAAGAAATCATGCAAGTTATGTAGCCGTTTTGGAATTTAGAGAAAAGTGATAAAGAATTAGGATTAGGTTAAGGTTATGCAACTCTCTAACCAGAGCGCATGTCTGCCCTTGCTACATGGAATCAATATTGTCCTTTTAGATAGCTTTATCTTCGATTGATCTTGTGACTAACTTAAAACAAAATCAAATTATTAAATTGAAACTTTTAATTAAAAAATGTGGTAGATTTATCCCCGGATTTATCTCAAGCTTGTAACATATACATCGCTTATGTTAAAAAAGGATTATCTTGAATACCAATGGATCTTTCCTCCTTTTTGGCACATATTCAGATTTCGATATAACATTTTTGAATTCATAAAAGTGGATACTGCATTGATGAATGCAATATACCGCGTACTCTTTAAAACGTGGCCTCTTTCCTTTCAGCCGGTCATGTTTTACACGTCATCAACGTAAAAAGACTACAATATAAGATAAACCACCGCAAGATAATTCGGGGAATTTAACGAATACTGATAAAATATTTTAAGTCACATGTTTTAGTATCGAGGAAAAGTCGCGTGCCAAAATGAATTATGTAACAAAAAAAATCGATTGAATTATACAATCTCCATGTTCGTCGAGACTTGTTACAATTTAGAATTATGCGAAATTCAATGGTAACGATATTTTGCCGGCAAAACGCCATAAAAAAGACAATATGGCCGTTGAAACAACGTGAACTTGAGGTAAATGTGATTGTGACTCACCCTTGTAACGTTGCGCTTCAGGAATCTGTTTGGAGATGTGTTGTACTTGCAGGAGCAATTTGACTCTCTCGATAGGTGCTACTGCGGTCTTGGAGATAGCTGCGGATATTCCTCCAGCGAGGAAATCCTTCATAAAAGCAACTGGATCCGCGAGAGACATTTTGTCTTATTTTCTATTGGGTATGATACAACGTGCTTCCGTACTGGTCGCGCACCAAACTGCAAGTGGGACAGGGAGTTGGTCTTAATCGACGATATGCGCGATCATGTGGTATAGTCTTCCCAGGCGCGCTTAGCAGCGGAAATAAACCGTACTACGTCACGGTCGGCATCGGTACTCGTGTCACCGATTCGAACGGTTAGATAACAAAGCGTGCACGTTACAGACATTCTGTCCTTCGCAAAAATAAATGCATTGTATTCAATGGATATGCAAGTTCAACGGTTGTCATTGAAACCTCCTTATTTCATACAAATGTATGACTTCAGTGATTTAGATTTTTGGATATGCCAAAGAGGACTACAAATCATCCAAAGTGCGCTAAACTCGATCGGTAATGCAGGATTCCATAAATACATTGTTGCTCCTGTGAATGGAAGAAAATGGCTTTAGATTTTGAATGTAATTGTATGCAGCAATATTGCTCATAGGTAATACATGTGGAAAGTGTTAAATTTGTATACATAGAACTCGACTTTTTGCAAGTACAAATCCAAATTTATAGAATCCATATAAACATTAAAGGCACAAGAAACAACATCTTTATTACTCTATTATTAAATATTATTAATATTGTTACCTTACATTGAACGAAAAGTATGCGCAATATACAAAATTATATGACTACTCATATGGTATTATGGTACAACTCATACAGCTACAGTAAGATTCTCGCAAATTAAAAAGTCTATTTACGAATGGACATATGTATAACAGGTCTAAGGAATGGTGGAAAAGATCACCAGGACGAAGACAGGCAAAGGAGTTCCCAAGAGAACACAGGCCTGAGTTTACTGAAGACCTACTGAGTAAAGGCAGGAAGATTGTCAAAGTGATAGTAGGTCTGTTGACCAGTCATTGCAGACTGAATAGGCATATGTTTAACATCGGCCTGGCAGATGATGCTCTCTGCAGATGCTGTCAAGAGGAAGAAGAAACCCCAAAATTAGAGAGGGTCAGGTTCGCATGGCCACCCCATTCCTAATATAAGCTAATTTACAGTAAGATTCAGCAAGGCCAGCATACAAATCAAGAAGGTAAAGGGAAGAGATAGGCAACAGACTATCCAAGTTGTCATATCATGAATGATATGCACAACATTGAGTGAGCTCTCTACAGTAGCAACTCTATATTATGGATAGTAGCTACTCTTGTTACTGAGGACGTACCCCGCTATAAAATATGTGGTACAAAACAGAGATGTAACTCAAGATCTAGCGAAATACTCAAGTACGGACTCGCTTTTGAAGGTATGGGCTTGATTATAGTTGGTTCTGGTAGTTAAGGATTAAATGATGTCGGGATGTTTTAAAGAAGAAAATAATTAAACAATATCCTGTTTTGTTAGAACAATCGAACATTATGGAAAGAAAAATAAACCAAGTAAAGTGGTTGAAGAAATAAAAGAAAAATTAAAGGCTGAATTATGGGTGAAATATAATGAAGGACAAAGTTGGCACACACTCACAATCGGTCGCGTTGTAGTTTACAACCCCTTCTTGTTCTATCTACATGGAAGTCTTTATTATTGTAACGTTTAGCCACGTATTGTAAAATAAAAAGACTCATAACAAGAGAAGGCACCTTTTCTATATCGATACGGATTTTGTTACAGGTATGACTCTTGTGAAGTCTTCGTTTGAATTGCATGTTGTTTATATTGTCATAGTTTCTTACTCTTAATACATTGGTTTCCGTGATTAGACGGTTTCAATATAGATACAGGACTATAGCCTACAGCATCAAATGAATTTGAAGGAAAATTCTATTAATCTAATCTAATTATCTAACTATTCTGACCACTTCTCCTTAGCATGATGAAGATCTTCATACGATGATGGAAATTTAATCCAATACATAATACGTGTTATGTCATTAGCAACTGTTCGGAATACGGTTGATTGATGGGTATCAATAACTATTGCCACGCCAATTTGGAATTCTGGATCACCAACATAACAAAAAATTCTCATTCTTTCTTCATTACTCAAAACTTCGCTCCTCTTTTCTTCCATCTCTCCAAGCAAGTTATTTTCTATGCACTCAACACTCGTGTCTCCCTACGAATTTCATACACCTTGATGGGTTGACTAATATACATAAATTCGGCCATTGTTTGTAAACATCCTTCTTTTATAAAGTTGAATTTCTTATTAAGGAACCTCACTTTTTTTAATGTATGTACTTACCACGACCACGGCAGACACTCATATTTACGTATACAAAAACTTACTACTTTTTGAGCAAGTAGACTCTCAGAAAGACAGTAGACACTTATTAGTGTCAGCTTATACTCACAGTTTTATGAATACTAATGGCTAAGTGAGTATAAAACATGTTTCAACAAATTTTTTGAACGTTTCCTGGGCTGTATTGGCTCAGAAGGAGACTATTTTAAATAAACAAGAATTAAAAGTCAAAATAATAAGCGCTTTATATATTTTCTAGACCAGTCTCATTCGATCTGGGACAGACTGTGTATGTATAAAGTTGAGCAGCTACTTTTTACTGACATTTTAAAGTGGCTAGTGAAGTAGCCACTACTGTCAGTAAAAAGTAGCTGCTCAACTTTATACATACACAGTCTGTCCCAGATCGAATGAGACTGGTCTAGAAAATATATAAAGCGCTTATTATTTTGACTTTTAATTCTTGTTTATTTAAAATAGTCTCCTTCTGAGCCAATACAGCCCAGGAAACGTTCAAAAAATTTGTTGAAACATGTTTTATACTCATCGGCTAGAATGGTCTTTAGTATGGTGATTGAAGTCTTTTGGATGAGTGGGATGGTATCAAAATGATTTCCTTTCATCACCAATTTCAGTTTGAGACATAGCCAGGTCGCACGGAGCCAAATGGATCGACAACAATGATGCCTTTTTTTGCCAAAAGTTCACGTACCATGATGGCTTTGTGTGATTGTGCATTGTCGTGCAACAAAAACCAACTGCCTGGCTCGCGATATTCCGGTCGAATTCTGGCCCACATTCATTGTAAAACTCCTAGATAATATTCTGCGTTTACCGTCTAACCTTCTGTGACAAATTCACTGTGAACAATTCCTTTTGAATCGAAGAAAACGATCAGCATTGTCCTGATTTTGCTCTTCTGAAAGCGCCATTTTATCTTTTTTGGCTCTTCTGGTAACTTCCATGCCGCTCTGTGACGTTTTGTTTTTGGCTCGTAATGAAAACACCAAGTTTAATCACCAGTTACAGTGGCTGACATGCTTGCCGGATTTATTTGACACATTTTTATCATGTCTTTGCAATGCTGAACTCTCCAATCTTTTTGGTTATTTGCCAGAGTGTGTGGCACGAAGCACGCACAGACCTTCTGTTTGCCCAAATCATCGATCAAAATTCGATTAATTCAGCTTTGTGATATCCCAGTTTCCTCTTCGATGAGTCTCGCAGACATGCACTGATCTCTTCGAAGAATATGTTTTCTTCATTGCAAGTGGTTTTTAGCGGCGCTGCTAATCCAACGGAAAACCAGTGCACAGGACATATACGTATTCATCCCCTAAATGCAACATGTTTTCACGAAAAAAACTTATTATAAGTTTGAAAGATAGATATGCATTTTTAATATTGATTGCGTGACATTAATTTGAAAAATAACAAGTTACGGTATTTTTTAAATACAAAGCTTGATCAGGATCACAGATAAATTAAGCTCGAACATATCTTTCTCGAAAATATGGATAGTAATTATAAAAAATTGTGTGCTATATATGTATATTAAACTAAATTGTCTTACCTGTATTCCACACTGTAGTAATTAATTGCACACAAAATGATCGCTAAGGTACCATAAAAGCAAAAAAGCATTTGCATTAATTTTAGAAACGAAAGAACAAATGAATTTTTATGTGTTAGTTTTGAAAAAATGCAACAGAATCATTTTATGCAATGCATACTTAACCTCTTCTGTTTAAGTTTTGGAAGGCCGATATTACATCTTGGAGATAATAACGCAGGCATTAATATATTGCCTTTTCCAATCTCTTAACTGTCGCTTCATATAAAGCTTGCCAGTAGCCCGATGATGGTCGTTATTTGTAGTAATGGTTTCCAACAAAAATTTACATTTATCTGTCCAAATTACGTTCTTTAAAAAGTTTCGGTCCTTTATTATACATATATTTCTATTTTTTGCTTCGCCCAATCTATCGACTTTCCAGAAATCAATTCGTCGGTATTTATATTTCGCTGCTATAAATTAAGTAAGCCTTGAACATATCCGCGATTTATTGTTAGATTATTATTCCAGTCAAAATTTAACAACTTGGCCAAATTTATTATAGTGTATTTTTTATAATAAGCGAGATCCCTACAGTGACCCACAAATTTGAAAGAGCCTGTACCAGGATGTGCACATTAATTCAAATTATCATTTTTATAAGTCCTATTAAAGTAGATAAATATTGTAATGAATTTTGTCTTCAAACGGTGCCAAACTATATTTACCTGTATCAGGTACAATTTTTATCTAACAAAAGCTATTGTATTAACTATTCCATCTTATAAGTTATCTATCAATACTAAAGCATAATAATAAATCTTTATTATCTTTGTTTTGTATGCAATACACATATACCTATACATGCACGTGTTTTTACTCAAATGAATGAAATTAAGTAAGATAAATTCGTTGAATTAACATTTGTTAAAGTCGAGCATTGATATCGTTTAAACAATAGTGCTTAAGTATTAATTAATAAAAATTCTCAACAGATTCTCTTAATATCAAGCGTCGCATTCTAGTCCAGTTTAATATTACATACATATCTAGTACACATGTTCGCATCTTACAAATTGTTGATAGCTCAAACTAAAATATGGAACTTGTGCGTTAAATCGAGGCAAGTATCCACTGGCTAATGACATCAGTTTGGGGTCAAAGATTGCCACGAAATTATCACATGCCGTATACATTACGTATTTACCTTAGAACTTTGAATCGAAAAATGTTATACGTCAAAGTAATAACGTTAACAATTTTATTTTAATGATTGTAATTTTGTGTGTCCAAAATATTTTACTGAGAATAAGTTGAGAACAAATATCTCTACTCTCCTATTCAACAAAAAAAAAAAAACAGTAAATTAAACTAACGTAACTCGCTTTTTGTGAAAATAGCGAATTTTAGAAAAGTTGTTTGTCAGCGAAAGCATTTCAAGGTTGATGGTATATGTGCTCAAAATTGTTGTAAAAGCTATTAATTACGTTTATAGTAGACTATATAATATTATACATATAAACTAGAATTTGTTCTAAATAACCAAAAAAGAACTTACTGACTAATCTGTACTGATTTAATTCCACTCAATGGAAAATCTTAACAGTGATTGTTCTAAAAGTGGATCAATAATAGGTAATTTACATAATTTTGTACATAATGTGTCGTAGGCAATGCTTCTAATGCTTTAAAACTGGCATTCTTCTATATTCAGGTATTACTTTCTTACATTTATGTTCGACAGTATTCTGTACAGCTGTAAATGTTTTCAATAACATGTTTATTGAATTAATGATTAATGTATTCCTCATGATTAGTCAAGTCAAAAATTCAAAAATTACTTTTATAGTCTGTAGAGAACCCGAGACAAGTTATCGTAAAAATTTGATAGCAAAAGATAAAGTATTGAGACTTACACTATTAATATTTTGATTTATATATGAGCAAGGCTACAACTCTCCGTCTCCCGTCAATTTCCCTAAATCAGTTTAATATTTCGGTTCTAGATAATAACATACACTATATTTTGGTCTTAACCATGGGCAGAGAAGTGTTAACTAAAATATTTCCGGACTCTTCCATATTAGAAACAGTTCTATAGTCCCAGATGTAAGAGCGGCTGGCCATTGGTGGCACAATACTTATGGTCCGATGTTCGAATTTTGCTGGTGACAACGTCACGCTAAATTGATACTCCAATTCATAACACTTTTTACGGCGAATTATTTATAATTTTCGGTCTTATGAATACATCTTGGCACACTAAAGTAGGTGTGTACATAATATATCACCAATCAAGTATGGTACGTAATTATTTAAAATTACTCTAATTATTTATGATTAAAATATAATTGTGACATCTTGCTATATTTTGCAGATTAAGATATAATCTTATAGTATTTCAATTATAATATTTTGTCTAACGCTTCTTTAACAAGATTATTTTATGCGCAGAATGAGGTCGATAAAGAGATGAGTGAATTTGGAATCGGCATTATCTTTTATTTTAAATTAATTAACGATTAATACTACATATTATATTTGATAATTCTATCTGTAGTGCTTAGTGAATATTGTAATAAATATACGTCTAATGCTAGTTATAAAGGTATTTGTGTAGTAATTTTGCATTAATTAGTGCTTGATGACATAATTAGTATATGTTAGTCCGGTTTTAGTTTTGTTTGACATTTTGTTTGTGTCTTTATACATGGGATGTTATTATTTTTTCACTATCTATTTTAGTTATTTTTATTTTCGACAATAAAATTAAATTATGTAAACATCACCGTTTAATAATTATTGTATTACTACTACAAGGATCTAGTCGGAAAATGCAGTGTTATTCATATTTAACACAAGACACCGTCGCTCTCAGATATCAGCTACGAGAGCTGATACCATAAACTTGCCTAAGAAAAAGTGTTCCGATAGCAGAACATACTATCTCATCTAGACAATAACTTATAAATGAAAATGTTAAACAGTAACCGCTAATATGTTTCCATATATATTGCCTGGCATTAAGATCAATAGTATCGAGACCACACACTAAAAGTCGATGCTTTAACATTTCATATTATTTAGTGATACGAAGGCATCTCATTCGGACCCATGCTGTGCTCTTCTTAGACCTTCGACATTCTCTTCTCGCAAGAACAAGCCAGTTAAATGAATCCCAAAAACAATGAACTTACTCAAGTAGTTTTGTCCACCTTACATCGCACATGTAGTGTATACAGAATATGCTTTCTGAAAGTCCACTAAGATCTGATTCTAATGAGGCTACGCTGCTAACGCTTGATACTACACAAAACAAAATTTAACGTAGTAAAAAACAAGCTTTGGTTTTAGAGCAATTTTGTTAGGGCTAACTTAAATCGGAAAATTTTTATTCCTATCCGGTTGTAATTTCGTCCAAAGCGGAGTGTCTAAATTTTTCCATTTTAAGCTAACTCCATTAGTGAGCAACTGACCTCTTTTATTATCAAAGACAATATTTATCTTAACATAATATAAATTCATATTTCCTTTCAAATGATGCTCTTTCCTTTTAATTTTCTTTCCTAAGTGCAAAGTAAGTAAGTTTTAGCGAAATAGGCTAAGAAATATCACACGGTAAAAGATTTATTGTTCGAAGGAATGCTGATATAATAGAGAAGCTACACGACAATTGTATACCTGCTCGTTGGCTATAGTAGATGTAAAACATTACTATCATTTGTGGTGCATGCCAGTTACTTTGCCTTGGTAGAAATTAGAAATAGCAAACGTAATTTATTTATGAAGAAAATTCATTCAAGAAAAAATGTTTAAAACACTGCATAATAATATTATTATGCTTCATTAAGTGTGATATAAGTCGTTTATTTATAATCATGTCGTAAGTTTTGGAAAAGGATAGTAATTATGACTGCATAAGCAATAGTTGCTTATCTATTGCATCACGTATTCATCAATAAAATTAAGCATTCTAATATTAAATTTACTTAGCAAAATACTGTTCTTCACAGAAACAATCTCCTCCACATGACGTATATAAGATTATCTTTAAAGGAAGCGGTTACCTCTAACACAAAGTCAAATTTGCGACCTAAAGGAAGGAATGCTATTGGTATCGAATATATTATTATCTCTTCGACGCATACGATTAACTTCGTCGTTTATTCGTTGAAGTGTAGGATATTTAGTTCCGTTATGGAGACTTTCTTGATGGTCAGTAGTTATAATAAAGGGGTTTGAAATTAATTTGCATATTCAAGATAACACCAAGATGTCATCTTAAAACGTTGTTGTAGAATCTTAAAACGCTGTCGCCAAGGTGTTGGGTGGTGGAAAGTCGTTGCAGGCTGGGGGTGCGAAGACGTTGGGATGTGGTGCTATATTTGTTTATTTGGTAGTTGAAGCAAGCGCTAGATATAGCCGATATAGCTGATTACAATGTGTACTACAATAGACGTTTTTGAAAATTGTACCGGTAAATATCTATCGGTAATCAGCTGATTTTATGGCGAATTTATTCGTTTAATCGTGGTATATTAATTTATTCTCAACCTTTTCCAAGTTGGTAATGTTGAGATGAAATTGAGAATAAACGTTTTCTAAACTAATTTACTACAGTTAAAAGAACCATTTCTAACATACAACCAGCCGATGACCGGTAAATTTCTACCGGTGCAATTTTCGAAAACGTCTAATGTGTTTCTTATAAAGAGGACTATTCATATGTTAAGCAATCCTTTCCATGCAAGGATGTAACAATAATAGTTAAGGGATTTATTGGTTTGTACAGAGATTTGTAATGTCGCAAAATTAGGATCACCTCAATAATCAAGCAGTAAAATCGACTGTGTTCCATTAGGAACTATATGTACAAGGTGGTCAGATAACAATGCAAAGTGTTGTATCTCTGAAACTATTCGTCATAGAGACTTGCGGTAAAAAATTTTATTACTAAAGTGGGCAAAAGAAGACCATGAAAATATTTTCAGATTTCCAGGATGGTCGCCAGGGGGCGTAACCGGCATCTTAAACTTTTAAAGTGATTTTTCACTGAAATCCACCCAGTAAATGTTACCAAAAAATATGTGCTTTTTAAAGCTAAGCTTTACTCGAGTAATTTTTGTTTAACACTTTTTGACGTATCTATTAAAATAAAGTGGTGGGGGGTAATTCAATGTTTTTTTTTAAATAAACAGCTGTAACTCCTAAACGACTGAACTGATTTTAACAAACTGGATCTCATTGGAAAAAGCATTTATTGTTCCATCAAACCTATCATACCTGTGATACGTCTATTTCTTAGTGATGCCGCTAGAGCGCGTTTATGATATAATAGCAGAAAATTGCAAGATTCTCTAAAAAATTAAATGCAATAATATTACTTTTTTCATAAAAATGTAGCGAAGTGATACCTAAACAGGCTAGTAAAGACCGTATTTCGATATCTTATTCGTAGCCTGAAATATCGTAGAAAAAAGATTTACTTATCATATAATTTTAAAAAGACGCTATTACACCGGTATTTATTGTTATTTATTTGTCTTTTTTCAAGATTCAATGATAAAATTTCATAACTAGTTTATCAATTATGTTATGTTTTAGGGTAGGTTTAGTATATTTAAAGAAATAAATATAAAATAGGTCGTTTGTATTACAAGAAAAACTGACGAACGAATTTTTTTATAATTTAAGAAATTTTGACTTTTTCCGCTGTAGTTCAATTTTTACAATAGTCATATCATAATATACTTAACTCTTAAGCGGGAGTACCACAAGGTTCCATTCTTGGCCCTCTCTTATTTTCTATCTATACATGTGATTTATTTAAATCATTACATTACGGCAGAGTGCATATGTATGCTGATGACTCGTTACTGGAATATTGCTTTGACATTGCTGATGTTGGTGAAGCAGTTAACAGGATAAACACTGAACTAATGACAGTATCACGAGTATGTTCAGAGCATCAATTAAAGTTGAACAATAAAAAGTCGATGGTTATGTTGTTCGGTAAGCAGAATGACCTTCAAAGGAATAGGGATAAAGTAAGAATAACTATTAATTCCGAAGAACTGCCTATTGTTGATAGCGCGGTAAGCCTCGGTTTGACAATAGATAACAGCTTCAGGTTCCGATCTCAGGTGCTCAAATATATCCGACGTGCTTATTCCAATTTAAAACTTCTGTACCCACACAGATCATACTTACCTACTGATATTAAACTGATGCTCTGTAATTCTCTTGTCTTGTCTCATTTCGCATATTGTACTTCAATCTTTGGACCTGCTATTGATATTTGTGATAGTAGACGTATCCAGCGCGTTCAAAATGCTTGCTTAAGATTTGCTTATGGTGTACGTAAGTTTGATCACATTAGTCACAAACTCGAAGAGGCTGGGTGGCTGAGCATGAGAAACCGGTACATTTTACAAACTGCATGTCTGTTTTACAAGATCATCAATAATAAGTACCCTACCTACCTTTATAGGACAATAACCTTCAGAACTGATGTACATCATCTGAATGTCCGGAGTAGGGGTCTCATTACGCCGCCGGTGCATCGTACTGCATTGTTTGAGAGATCGTTTTCTTATATGATTTGTATAATACATAATCAGTTATCTCTTTATTTCAAAACCCTATCTTACCCAGCGTTTAAGAGGTATCTCAGGCGGAGTTTGTTCTCTAGTCAGTGTAATATTTCTTCATTGCTGATGCTCCGGCTAGTCATTGTCGATGTTTTGAAACATGTGTGGGCACTTCACGGAATATTAGTTTTTGTTTAATTTTCTCTTGTATTTATACCTATAATTTGTTTATGTATTCAAGGTTTGAGTGGAAGAACAGTTAACTGAACTCCACCTTGGGATTTTCCAAGATTCTTTTTTTTTATGCATTATTATTCGTCATTACTTTGTATCGTTTGTTTTTTCTTGGAAAATAAAGGCCTGTTATTATTATTATTATTATATATCTACATATTTATGTATTATGTACAGTGGGGTACTCTTACGAACTCCAATATACACATCTCTTCAAAATAATCAGAATATCAATTTCAGTTTGATAATAAATTAACTCATGCCGTTTCACTATCTCATGATTTTCTTTTCATATGCATTTACTGCATACTCAAAGTGCATGTAACGCAGATATTGGCTCTTTCGCACTCGTTCAAGTGACACTGATTGTGCAATCGAACGCAACACTTTCGTCGACGAATGTGTGTGTCTGAAAAAATATTGATAACGTATAACGTTATCAAATTACTCGAAATCGTAGTTTCCATTGTATTATAAAGTGGGATTGTGTTACGTGTTTGTAATATTTTATCAATGCTGACGGTTGATAATTCACTGTTTTATAATGTTATACAACAAATATTTTACATTGACTTTATACGTGAGATATACCTACATATATATTTATATACAGCTGAGGTTAAAAACAGCAGATTCATAGATGACTATTTCAATTAAACGCCCTTTTTTTCTCTCTCATGAATGATATCTACACAAAAATTTTATAGAAGTTGCTTAAAAAAGATATTTAAGAGCGATATTTACAAACAAATAAGTGTTTGAAAACGAATGAGTGTGAGAGATAGACGACTTTAGCTAACATAAAGCATTTTGAACACTTCAAATTTAATCTCTGTAGTGCTAGTGTAGATTCAAAGCGGTATAAAAGAGAAAATCTTTTAAATTTTTATACCAACATACAGTATTTATTTAAAAAACTATTTCTTTCAAAGGATAACCATAGACTGCCTAATACAGAAATCTAACGTTGTTTTGGTCAAAATGAACAAACGATCTAAAAAACTGCGCAAATCACCAACAAAGGCGTAATCTTAATATTGGGTTTTTGATAAAGAATAGTATTTTAGACAGTTTTATATTGTTTTGAGATATATAGCAGTAGTATTTGCAGTGCATAACTTGTATGAAGATATTGAGAGTTAGGTTAAACCGTTTATTGAATTTTAAAGTATAATACCGCACGCATAGGAAAAAACACAACAGTAGAACTGAGAAAATTAGTAGTACATCATTATAAAGAAGTTTCAAAATCTAAAAAAATTGACAAAATATTAAATAAAAGCAAAAGTACAATAGGAGATATCATGCAACGTTATAAAAAATGATGGAATAATTAATTCCAAGAAACAGAAAGGACAACCAAAAGAGTTGACAGAAGCAGATGAGCATTTGATAGTAAGAAAAATAAAAACAGATCCTCGTAAAAGTGCTCCTAAAGTTGCAACCGTGATTTTAGAAGAATGTGGAAGGAAAGTGCATGCACAAACAATTCGTCGAACCCTTAAAAACCAAGGCTAAAATGGACATGTTACAAGGAAAAAGCAATTTAGCATTTGCAAAAGAATATTTGAAGAAGGACCCAAGTTGATGGAATGATGTGGTATATTTGTGGATGAAAGCAAGTTCAATGTCTCTGGATTTAATGGAAGACGAATGGTGTGGAGGAAAGAAAATTAGTAGTTGATGAATTACAAGAATTTAAACCCTACAGTCAAACACGGCGGCAGTCATGTAATGGTTGGGGGTGAATATCGGCTGCTGGAGCTGGAAATTTAGTCTTTATAGAAGGTAACCTTAATAAAGTATTTACATATCTTAAGGCAACATTTAAGATAAACCACAGTGAAATTAGGAGTATTATACCCACGTTTAAATTTTATAAAGGTAAGGATCCAAACATACAACATACGTTGTTTGTCAATGGTTGGTGTATAATTGTCCACAGGTTATAGAAACACCCCAGTCGCGAGATTTAAACTTCATAGAGAATTTATGGGAGCAATTGGATCGCCAAATACATTCTTCAATTAAAGTACTCAAAGGTAGATTTCAAGAGAAATGAAAAGAAGTTAGTTTACCCCACAAATTACTGGTTTTGTCATAATTTTCGTTTAATGTACCCAGTATAAAATGGATGCATGCTGTAGAAACCGAATAAATATTAAAGTAACGTCAATATCGGAGATTTTCTCGTTTTTTTTTTAGTTTGTTCCTCTATTTTTAGCAAATAACATTAAATTCAGTAATTATGTAGTTTTATTATTATTATTTGAAAGAAAAAAAATAGAATTTTTACTAAAATAAAGTAAATAAATTATATATTACAGAAACCGAATACTAAGTTACTCACTGTATGTTTAAAAGTGTGTTACTGTGCATGGGATAACTAAAGCCCTACCAAAAGCTACGTTATATTAAATTAATGACAACATTATGGACTTGTTTAGTTTTAGCATCAGGCTTGATGCCATCATGGATAGATTTCTCAAATCATGCTCATTGATCATTTGATTTAGTAATTATTCGATGTGTTGTGAGGAATACAACGAATTTGAACGAATCCAAGACAAACTATGTAAATCGAATAATTAGTGTCGTAGATTAAAGCTTTAATAATTCAAATATGCGGCTATCCGCGATTTCGATAGCAGGTTGACATACATACATACTGATACAGGGCTATTCAAATGTACCGGAATATCTTTTCAAGCGAATATATTTTCAAATATTTTTTCGAACTAAACTTTGTTGGTTTTAATCAAACTATTATCAAAAGATATATGTATTTCAAATCTAGAGGTCTGTGGTGTTATATTGTAAAACTTGTCTTCAACTTGCTTTTTCAAATAGAACATCTATACATTTTTATATTTTTGAAGTTCTACTGAGATTATAAAATGCCTTTTTGTATGCAATTATTCAGTATCTTTCCATTTTTCTAATATTTAGCACTCTTGTAAGGGGTGTGTTCGGAGAAACATTATTTTTTTGGGCAGACGTTAAAGTAGACGCTTGATTTTTCGTAAGCTAGCACATATGTAGGTGTCCAAATAGTTCAGACTAGATCGAAAACAACATTTTTTTTAATGGAAACCCTCTGCTTTGTTTATTGAAAATGAATTTCCACGAGGAAAATAAAGAAAAAATTAATTAAAAACTTATTTTCTGCAAATAATTATACTAAGATTGAATGATTTCAAAATAGAAAAGTTTATAGCTTTAAAAATATAATAGCTATCTTAGCCAAAGCTATTATGATTTAACTCACATTTAAATTGGGACAGTTGATCAAATTTATGTCAGAATTATGCGTTATTAAATTAGTTAGTAATTTCCACCGAAAAACACCTGAAGGTATACAATAAGAAGAAAACAATACGTTCTATGAATTTAAAGTATTCAATCTTTAATCAAATTGAATCAACTGATAGAATACGAACAGTTGGCTTTATTAATGATTACTGGAATTGGCAATACAAAAAATGTTAACTTTTAAACAGTTTCCATGAAAGATATGAAAAAAAAATGTTTATTCTTGCAATGAGATCCATTTAAATACACAAAACGTTTCCATTATTGGACATACTGATGTAATATTTACAAAACTTCTTTTTTTGCTTAAGTTAATTTTACCCACATTTTAGTACAATCTTACGAAAAATTAAGCTTCTACTTCGGCTCAAGAAAATGGTGCAACGACATAATTGCATGCACAAAGACCATCAGATATTTGACCATATATAATTCTCTCGCGACCTTCATGAATAATTCGACATTTTGAAAAAATTCCGAAGGCAGCAAAATAGTAACTTATGTTATTATACTAAACTGTGAAGCTAGCAGTGAAGAGGTAAGGTACTATTAGCATTTTTATAAGTATTTCTACTACAAGGGAATTGTAGTGTATACCAGATGGTATAATGCGTCTAGTATTATTTCTGAGTTCGAACTCGTATTAAATTTAAAAAGAAGCGTAAATTGTTATTATTGTTTTTACTTCTTCAGAAGCTTAAAAATACATTGGTACCGAGACATTTAAACGAAACATTTTGTTACATATATCGTTGGCAGTAAAATCATTCTACGCTCGTGCAAATATTCACACCTTGTAAACTCTATTGGCAGTTACCACAATAATAAGTAGTAATTTAGCTAAGAAAAAAAGCGAACTTGCCCAGAGTATTAACGAAATGTTTCTAAAATACTACTTTCTCATAAATAAAATTGGTACCTACACGTTCTGATGAACTCTATTGTTAGGCAGTTTAGTAATTTTTATCTGAAATCGCCTATATGAACGTCACTTTATTTTTATCAGTTGGTCCTTTGATTCGTAAACAATGTATTTTTGAAATAGTATTCGGCCTTAACAAGTGATGTCTATTTTATTTTTCAACACACGCGAACGTATCACGACAAGTGCAAAGCAGTCGCGAAGGACACGCCTAAGTCTATGCAGTGATTCGCGATGTGTTGATCACTCAAAATAGAAAGTGTTTTAGTTTCGGTGTCCTCGACCTGCAACTGCAGAGTTTGTAAATAAAATCAAAATTATGCTTTTGAATTGTTTGGCGAAGCTCTATCTATTTGCAACGTTCTGTAACATACAAAAATGTTATAATCTAGCAATGTCACGTTTAGTAGGTACGTCTAAAAATAAATTCTTTATAAAACTGTAGCCAAGGTTTTATTGATAATGTGCTTCGGATACATCTACGTTAATTTATAAGGTACAAATTATCGAATGGCAAATTAAACATTTTTATTTTGATGGCTACTTTTACAAATTAGAGCCATACTAGAATTCTCCATTTTTTATCAATTGTGAGGGCTTCTGAGTTTTAACCATGGCATAGTATTGTAATATAATACATATACATACATACTCCTATACATAGTACTTATATACAATGCAAAAAATAAAATAAATGTATAAATATATAAATCCACCAACTCGTTTCACCGCTTATGTAAGTAGTTTTTTCAAGAGGGTAAGAACCATCAGCAGGTCATGGTAACTAGATGTGTTCACCACACCAGAAGCGAAAACTTCCTGACTATTTATTTTTTCGTATTGTATGTATATATTGATATAATACAATATGTATGGGTAGCAGTTAGCAGTGTAATTATTTCATACATCGCATAACTGCCATTGAATGTATAATGGATATTCAGAAAATATATACAATATCCACACTATGAATGACACTATATGGACATTGTGTCAATGCTGTATATCCATTGTGCACATGTAATTAAGTTGTAGTTTTTGTAGATGTTCTTGTCCGATTACTTCTGCTCACTTATGTATAATAAACATATTAGTAGTAAATTATGAAATTTCACTGCATTAGGCGGACATCTGTACATATATCCAGTCAATGTAAGATGGAAGCCTTTCGATATCTTGTGTAGGTACACCTAAATATAAATCTGGATGTTTCTTGTATATCTAATGAACGTACTTGTGTTGCGTGAATATGACACGCACTAAAGACTTCCCCGTGGAAGTCCTTGATATCATTTGTTTGTTTCACACTACATATTTATTTGCCTATTCGAACGTAAATTTGGTATAAAATCATTCAGTTTCAGTTTTATAAAAAGTTCGGTCAAATACAAAAACTTTGTTGAAGCACTGGACTAATAGAAATCTTTTGCTGATTTAAGTAGAATTCCTATTATATGGCAGTAAATGTATCTATAGGGCAGGTTAGTTCTTGCTTCATTACTTTATTTTAGTGTTTTTCAGTTTGGACTTTCCGTTCGTGTACGAATTACAGTATTAAATCTGGTATGACCGTTAAGTTTTGGCGAAAATATAGTATGTGAAAACAATACTTATGACGTAACACCATGCCGTTACAAAAACTAACCAAAACAAATGTTGTTTGAGGTGAGCATGATTCGTGGTGGAAAGCTCTCTTTGATGTAAAGCATACTTTTCAGGTGTTATAGAATGTTTCTTCTTGCCAAAACTCGCTAATAATTTACTACGGATAGTTACTAGAGGAATTTTACATTGATAACGTTATTATATGACTTAAAGTTTAAATTTTCAATTATTTGTCACCAACTTAATGGAAAGTGGATAAAATGTAGGTACTATTATCGAAAGTAGTAGATTTTGCATAAAATATTGAGCTGATTTTATGACCGTGGAAGTTAAATCAATCACTTGTTAATGCTTTTTAGGAAGCAATAACATATATTAGTAACTACTAGCTGTTACTACCTGTTAGCAACCACAATGTGCCCTTTTATTGGTTGCTATTCAATTTTTGATTTTTGTTTATAATAATGTTTTACATATGTCAACATAGATATACGTGACTTGTGCGTTCCTGTTTTTATAATAAAGTATCTTACGTAAAAATACGTCCAATTTTCCTGAATGCAACGAAACGCCAGTGCATTAATATATATTTATTGCTTTGAAAATTGAAGCAGTCCACTGCAGCCGTTTGCTGCATGTTAGTCTTATTCAGCATTCTCGATGATTCAAAACATTTTGGTCCTTCGAGCCGGATGTTTCGTTTGTGTAATGCAAGGAAAATTTAGAAGAATGA
Source organism: Holotrichia oblita (assembly GCA_023690525.1). NCBI lineage: Eukaryota > Metazoa > Arthropoda > Insecta > Coleoptera > Scarabaeidae > Holotrichia > Holotrichia oblita. The sequence continues at coordinate 170,089,280 of CM043015.1, read as the reverse complement.
AGATAATGGACGCAGTTACGTCTTATCTATAAATCATTACGTCACAGTAAGTCTTATAGCCTTTCGCTGTCGACTTCGTAAGGGTCGTGAATTTTTATAATTTCTCGCGTGTAGTTTCATACGTTTGTTATATTCAGAAACACAAATACGCATTTCACACTCACAAATATAGTTTTTTTTTGTTGACATATGCATATTTGTAGAGCAATTCCTTTTTGACGGTTCAAGTCACTTGTGTGTCATAATCAAGGCATTCTTTTTTGTAGCTTAAAACACACTATTACAGTAGGTACTGTAATAGTAGCGTTATTTTTTGCTATCCTCTAGTGCGTCTGTTTTACTATTTTTATGTATACATAGTTCTTATCAGTCTCGTCTTTTTTAAAAATTCTCTAATTGCACATACAATTATTTCAAGTTCTTGTTGTATTTTGATTTCGAAATGGGTCCTAAAAGGAGCAAATATAACGATGACGCCAAGATCTACATTATAAGAGCTCAATCGGTAATGGATACATTTACATCCTTTAAAAATATTGTCGACGAAATAAAGTCAAATAGTGAAATTATTCCAGATATATATGAAATCAAAATACACATGGACTTAGTTAAGCAAACTTTGGGCGAATATCGTCAAATTTATGAGCAGTGTTCAGTTAAAAATGTGTATCTCGATGAATTTCCGACATTATCGGAATTCACTCAAGATTACATCAAATTATTGGCTGACGCTGCACGTATTTTACAAAAGGATGAGATAAATTCTAATGAATCGAACATTAAAACGGCAAGTATGCATTCTATCAATAGCGCCGTAGATAATTCGAATTCTCGTGAGAATGTCAAGCTTCCCAAAATTACCTTACCTAACTTTGGTGGCAATTCTACCGAATTTAGGAGTTGCATTGAGACTTTTGACGCATTGATTGACAGAAATAGTGAACTGTCAGCGATTGAGAAATTTTTATATTTAAAAAATTGTTTAGTTGGTTCTGCAGCTCAAATAGTTAAAGATATGCAATCTACCGAGGCTAGTTACGAGCTTGCAAGGGAATTATTAAAAGAACGTTTTCATAATCGCAGATTATTAATATTCAGTCAATTAGAATCATTATTTGAAGCACCAGCTTTAGTTAAAGAGTCACAATTAAGGGAATTTTATGACAAATTTATTGCTCATTGTAGAGCTATTGAGAATGAGAAGGTCAACGATCAAGAGTATAAAGCTGCAATGCTGGCTTATGTTGCGCAGAATAAAACGGATAGTCGCACTTCACACGCGTTCACAAAGGCTTTTCCTAAGAAAATTCCTTCTTTAAAGGAAACAATTGAATTTCTTTCGACGCGTTGCGATATTGTTAGTGATTCGCGTATTAGTCAGAGTAATAATCAATTTAGTAAAACTTCAGATATAGTTAAAAGATCACCTCGAACCGCTCACGCATTATCGCAAGTTATTGAAAAATCTTGTTTAATATGCAAAGAAGAACATTCAATTCCTCAATGTCCTTCTTTCTTGGGCATGTCAGTGAGAGTACGGTACAAAAAGGTTAAATCTTTAAAGATTTGTTTTGTTTGTTTATTACACTCTCGTGCAAAATGCAAATCTTCTGTTAACTGCAAATATTGTAAAGATAGACATCATTATTTACTCTGTTTTCGCCAAGAGCGCAATGGTAGTCCTTCTGGTAATCGTACACGTAATCATTCATCTCGCAGAGAGAACTGTGAACCTGACAATTCATCTGTTGTATGCAACTTTTCCAACAATTCCGAGATTCTTTTACCTACCGTTCAACTAAAAGTTTCTGGACATAACGGTAGCATCACAGTGAGAGCACTTCTCCATTCTGGTTCACAAAGTAATTTTATTTCTGAAGAACTTTGTAACAAATTAGGTTTATCTTATTCACCAATCGACGTTAAACTTAATGGTATAAACTGTTCCGTTTCTGCTTGCTCTAAATATACATCCTTGAGAATTTCATCAACAACTGGTAGGTATGAAACAAAGTTAAAATGTTTAGTGATACCTAAAATCGCAAATCCTTTACCTCGCATTTCGTTTGACAAGAGAGCGTTAAAACTGCCTAATCATATTAGGTTAGCCGATTCAGATTTCAACAAATCAATTAATATCGACATTCTTATAGGTTCTCCCACATTCTTTAGTATTATGTTACCTGACAGGATTTTGTTGGGGAAGTCTAAGCCGATATTACAGAATACTTTGCTAGGATGGGTAGCCATAGGTCATTTACCTACTTGCTGCTTGCCTAAAGTATCGTTGTTGAGTAATCTAGCCCTCTCTACGAACTGTTGTCTTTTGAAAGGGGACCCATCTCTCAGAGAATTAAATCAAAATTTGATTAAGTTTTGGGAAATAGATAGTATCAAACCTCCTTCCAAGTTATCGTCTCTGTCATCAAAAGAGAGATTTTGCGAAAATTATTTCTTGGATACAGTTAAAATTGATGATAGTGGTCATTGTATGGTCGCCATTCCATTTAATGAAGATTTAGCTTCACTTGGAGAGTCTAAAAGTATTGCAAAGCGTCGTTTTTTGAATTTAGAAAAACGTCTTCATAAGGATTCTCGTTTGTTGAAGCAGTATTCTGAATTTATGTCCGAATATGAGAATATGGGTCATATGACAAAGGTTTCAAGGGAGCCATCCTCTGCTGATACCTCATTTACAAAATCAAGTGTTATAAATACGTACGACGGTCCAATTAATACAGCTGATATTCCTCTCCAATATATTCCTCATCATGCTGTAATAAGAGAGTCGTCATTAACTACGAAGCTTCGTGTGGTTTTTGATGCTAGTTGTAAATCCTCCTCAGGTGTTTCTGTTAATGATACTCAGTTAGTCGGACCTCAAGTTCAGGATAATCTGTTTGACATTTTACTCAGATTTCGTTCACACGAGGTAGCTCTTTGTGGCGATATAGCCAAAATGTATCGTATGATTAATGTCAGGCCTTCGGAAACGAAGTTTCAGAATATTTTGTGGAGAACTAATCCTACTGAACCTCTACATACGTATCATTTGAATACCCTCACATACGGCACGGCTTCAGCCAGCTTTTTAGCCACCAGATGTTTGCGTTATGTTGCCAATCTACATAGATACCTTCCCAGAAGCAGCTGATGTTATATGCACAGATTTTTACATGGATGATCTCTTATACAGTACAAATTCTATAGAGCATGCGCTTCAAATTAAGCGCGAAATTTCTTCAATTCTCGCTTCTTATGACTTAATTATTAGAAAATTCCTATCTAACAAATTGGAAGTTCTTAATCAATCATTCGCCGAAAACATCGACTTGTCGACAATTCCGATCGGCGAAAAAACAGATTCCAAAATGCTTGGTCTTCATTGGGACTCCGAAAAGGATCTGTTATTTTGTAAGGCTGAATTTCCAGTGCGGTCTTCTAAAGCTACGATGCGCAGTATTCTCGCATCTGTATCAAAAATTTTTGATCCTTTAGGTTTGGTTACACCTCTAACGGTAAGAGGCAAACTTCTAGTCCAAGCTTTGTGGCAATTGCGTCTGGATTGGGACGATCCCGTTCCCGCAGACATAGAAGCAGAATTGACAAAGCTTGAAGCTCAATTTCAATGTTTGCATGAACTTAAAGTTCCACGTTGTCTTTTTTCATCTTATGCAGAAATTCAACTGCATGGATTTTCTGACGCTAGTTCTGTGGCATATGGGGTTTGTCTATATGCGCGATGCATCACTTCTGATGGTCGTATATTTACCAATTTACTAACTTCCAAATCGCGTGTCGCACCTTTGCGCACCATTACAATTCCTAGGCTAGAACTCTGCGCTGCAGTCATGCTTAGCGAATTGACTCAGAAGGTAATCGGTACAATGAAATTAAGGTTTCATCGTATTGTTCTTTGGACTGACTCTCAAATAGTTTTGAATTGGATTAATTCTTATCCAAACAAATACAAGGTTTATGTAGGTAATAGAATAGCTGTTATTCAAGAATTAACCGATGTTAAGATTTGGCGCTATATAAAAAGTTGTAATAATCCTGCGGATATTGTTTCACGCGGTGCTCAGTTAACCGATCTTCAAAATCCGTACTCTTTTTGGTATACTGGTCCACCATTCTTAGCTTCCCGCGAATCCACTTGGGATCACTTAGATTTTCATATTAATCCGAATGAATCTTTAGAAAGCAAAGCCAAAAGTATCGTATCTAATATATCTACTATTCATTCAGATGCGTTATTTTCTAATTCGCTTTTCTCTAAATATTCCACATTTGGAAGGTTACAAAGAATTTTCGCATATGTATTGCGCTTGATTTCAAACTTAAAGGCTAAAGATAAGATATTTGGCAGGTTAACTATTTCCGAATTAGAAAACTCCACATTGCGGTTAGTACTCTTGTGCCAACGGCATTCTTTTTATCAAGAAATCAAATGTCTCGCTGCTAATAAAGCGATTAAGAATTCCAATATACAAGCTCTTAACCCTTTTCTCAATGCTAACGGTTGCATTCGTGTTGGTGGTAGACTTAAATATTCTGATTTTGCTTTTGAAAAGAAATTTCCATTATTACTGCCCAAGAATCATAAATTCACCAATTTAATAATCGATAAATATCACCGTGAGTTATTGCACTGCGGTGCTCAACAATTGTTGTACAATATTCGCGAAAAGTATTGGCTTATCAATGGTAGAAATTCTGTAAAGAAATTTATTAGAAGTTGCGTGACTTGTTTTAAGGCCAAACCAGTAGTACAACATCCATTTATGAGCGACTTGCCTAGTGCTCGATTGCAACGAGTTTATCCTTTCTATAACACTGGCCTGGACTATGCTGGTCCTGTTCTCATTAAGGACAGACGCACTAGGGGCGCTAAATTATATAAAGCTTATATTTGTGTTTTCGTGTGTTTGACTACACGGGCTATTCACTTAGAATTGGTTACTTCTGCTACAACGGAAGCTTTTATTAGCACTTTAAAGCGGTTTATTGCACGTCGAGGGAAACCTCACTGCATTTTTAGTGATAATGCTACATCTTTTCGCAGTGCAAAAAATAAGTTAGATTCACTTTATAATTTATTGCATAACAGTGACTCCTCAAATATGTTTATACCATTTTTGATCAATCAATCTATTGATTGGAAATTTATTACTCCACGGTCACCTCATGAAGGTGGTATGTGGGAAAGTGGTGTGAAATGTGTAAAATATCATTTGAAAAGAATTTTAGCTAACGCAAACTTAGTTTTTGAAGATTTTTATACGACATTAGTTATGATTGAAGCTGTATTGAATTCACGACCCCTCTCCTATCTCAGCTCTGACCCCAAGGACCCTATTCCTTTAACTCCCGGTCATTTCCTCATTGGGCGTTCTTTAAGAGCTTTACCTGAAAGCGATGTATCGAATATAAGGCAGAACCGCCTTACAACTTATCAGCGAGCTCAACAGTTAATGGAGCATTTTTGGCGTCGATGGAGTAAGGAAGTAGTAGCAGATTTGCAAAGGCGGAACAAGTGGTTTCAACATTTGCCTGATGTGGTTAAAGTCGATTCTGTAGTGTTAATTCAAGACGAGAATGCACCGCCTCTACAATGGACATTAGGCAGAATTACGGAGCTTCACCGCAGTAAAGATGGAGTCCTTAGATCTGTTTCTATTCAATTACCTAAAGGAAATAGAGTGCGTCGATCTGTACATCGTTTATGCACATTACCAAGTGACGTTACTGATTAGTTTTTGCTTATATACATGTATACTCATTTTATTTTTATTATTTTTCTTTTGTATTGTTGAAACCTTTGGTTGAATCTCTGGTTTCAAGGCGAGGTGCTTGTTAGCAACCACAATGTGCCCTTTTATTGGTTGCTATTCAATTTTTGATTTTTGTTTATAATAATAAGTTTTTACATATGTCAACATAGTTATACGTGACTTGTGCTTTCCTGTTTTTATAATAAAGTATCTTACGTAAAAATACGTCCAATTTTCCTGAATGCAACGAAACGCCAGTGCATTAATATATATTTATTGCTTTGAAAATTGAAGCAGTCCACTGCAGCCGTTTGCTGCATGTTAGTCTTATTCAGCATTCTGGATGATTCAAAACACTACCTAAGACCTCATGAGCTATTATCAAAAAACTTTTTCGTGCTTGCCATAAATACTTGTGTGCAAAAAATATGGCCGAAGGTATACAATATACAACGTCTGTGCATTTAGCACCTTATTTTTTGTTAGAGTTTGGAATAACAAGTGTTGTAGAGACAACAGGTCAAAAGTTATTAGGATTTTTTATACCACACGTTGTTAGCGACCCTACATTTTCAATCGTTCCATTCTGTATTTAATTCGACAAAATTTTTTTAGTCTGATCAAGAGCTCTAGAACTCTTTTTTTCGAGTGTAAGGTGATAAGTTCACAGGCATTAATACACAATTTACACAATAGTTAATAAAATTTGAGAAAACATCGACAGCAAAAAACTGCGGTTAACTTTAGCTAATGCATTTCTGTATGTGTAACACAACTGGTTCTAGCTCACCATCATTTGAGTAAAGTATCTAGATGTATTTTATGTATATCGATCTACAGTGATAATTAAAACGAAATTCTATTATCAAACTAACCGTCGAGTTAGTCTGATAATTGTATCTTCGAAACAGCTACCATAAGAATGTAGTTATTAAGCATGCTTTTATAACACCATAATTGATATCATTTTATTTGTTAAATATATTACATAGTGACGATCAATAGGGATCGACTAGCCATTCGCTGTTGGGAGCAAAGTGATTAACAGCGCGGCATCATAAAAGGCGATATGATCCTGTCACAAAGCCAATTTAACACAACTTACACGCACAAAAACTACACCGCGAGAGTTGCAGTGATAGCCAGACAAGCGATACAGCTTACGGAGTCACTGCAACTAAGCACCCACCATAAAAAAATTCCGTTAAGGGTAACACGAACAAATTCATAGATTTAGATATCCGAGTCGAGTACCACCATTGATAACATTTTTAGTAACTTAACAAGTAATTTGGAATATGAATTAATAGACGTGCACTTCTCAGATCATAGGTTAATACTGCTATATTCTGCGATTTATAATAAATTAACAAAATATTGCTATGAATATCGCAGGTTATACACTGCAGAAAACAAAACTCGTTTTTTAAAATGTCTACAAGATGAAAGTTGGGATGCTGTGTATAATGTAACCAACTTTAATGTGAAATTCAAAGTTTTTACTGAGATATTTTCATTTTGTTTTGATACTTCTTTTCCTTATAGTAAAAAGACATTAGCTAGCAACAGCAATAATTGGATAAACGATGAAGTGCGGCATTCTAGCGCAAACCTTAAAGATCTTTTTATATTACAGAAAAAGTATCCTACACTTCAAAATATCTATAAGCTACAGAAAGAAAAATACAACAAATTAATTAATCTCACTAAGTTTAACTATGTGAATGCCAAAATAATGAGTTCCCAAAATAAAAACAAAGCAACATGGAGTATCATAAAAAATCTACAATATAATCGCAGTAGTGACAATTCAAACAAAAAATTGACGCTTAATACCAACAATCAAACTGTTGCAAATACATTTAATGAATATTTTCATAGCATTCCAGCATATACCTGTCAAAAAATACCATGCACTACAATGACAACTACTCATATCAAAGTTAATCCACACAGTATGTTCCTTTACCCATATTCGGAATTTGAGATGTTGACAGTACTTATTTGACAAAATTAAGAATAAATTTACATCAGGTCCCGATGGTGTTCCTGCAAACATAATTAAACTTTGTAGACATGAAATACTAGAGCCGATTATGCATTTGGTTAACTGCTCCTTTGAACAAGGTATTTTTCCGGACACACTTAAAGTTTCGGTGATAAAACCACTTCATAAAAAAGGTGATGCCACTTCATAAAAAAAAAAAAGTGATGTGCATGATGTTGCTAACTATCGTCCAATTGCCCTGTCGTCCTGCTTTTCAAAGCTATTTGAATATGCTATTCTTGCACGTATAGAGAGCTTTATAAACAAATATGATCTACTATCGCAATCGCAACATGGATTTAAAGCCGGCAAATCAACAACAACTGCTCTTTTACAAATATACAATTGCATTTTAGAGAATATCGAGTCAAAGTTTTATCCGATTGGAATACTTTGCGTCCTGTCCAAGGCCTTTGATTGTATCCAACACAATCTACTTCTAATGAAACTTGATCTGTTGGGTTTTCGGGGTAGAGTAGCTGACTGGATTGCGTCATATCTCTCTAATAGAACACAATACGTTGAAGTGCTTTTAATACTAATCATAAGTACAAAATCAAATCCAAGTTTCTTCCTATTTACACCGGTGTGCCACAAGGATCCGTGCTTGGTCCTTTATTGTTCTCACTATTTTTAAACGATGTAGTTGAGTTTATAAGTGATTTTGCTGTAGTATGCTGCGCAGATGATATTACTGTTGTATCAGAGAAAGAAAATGCTATTGAAACTAGTGCTAACTTAGTTTTAATTAAGCTTTTCAAATGGTTCTACGCTAATGGGTTGTCCTTAAATTTAGAAAAGACAAAATATATTCTTTTCCATACTGTTCAAATGAAAATAAACAACTTTATTAAGCTGCGCCTTTCAAATAACGATATAGAGTATGCAGATTCTGGACTTTTTTAGGATTAATGTTTACGTCCATTTTAAACTGGAGCAGTCACTGTCAAAAATTAATTAGCAAACTGAATAAATCAATATTTAAATTAAGATCACTGAAAAATACAATTGATTTAAATACTCTAAAGATGATGTACTACAGTGAATTTCAAAGTCATATAATGTATGGAATTCTCCTATGGGGATCTTCCTGCGCGGCCACGGAAGTTTTTCTCAAGCAAAAGATGACAATCAGGTGCATTGCAGGAATTAGTCAACTCACATCCTGTAGAAATTACTTTGTATCTCTGAAAATCCTAACAGTGGCAGAATTGTATGTATTAGAATCCAGCGTATATGTTCATAAGTATAAGCAAGTTTTCCAAAACAAAAATAATAACCCGCACACATACAATATCCGAAATCAACTGATTCATACTACAAAGCACAACTTTAGTCTTACCGCTAATAGCGCTGATATTTTAGGAATTAAAATATACAATCAATTGCCCGACAGTTGGAAAAATTTTACACCTACACTCTTCAAGAGTACAGTCAAATCATGGTTACAATCAAAATGCTTATATTCACTAAGTGAATTCTTTAATAGCGAATAGTATATAGAACATTGTGGATACATACATATATGTATATTCATATTTATGGTAGCTTAAGTGTAATGTATTGTATCAAGTCTATTTTGGTTTGTTTGATTTATATAGGTTTATTATTATTATTAATGTTGCTTTTTTTCTTTTTCTTCCTATTTGTTGCTGTATGATTTACTGTATTGATTTATTGACGTATTTTATACCTGGGTCTCTAAAATAAACAGTTACTTACTTATTTTAAAGCAGTCAGTGAATACCTAAGAACACCATCTTAGCAGACACACATGTAGTCAAAATCGAAATTAAAATTGAGTTCTTATAAAATTTCCAATTAACAACAAAATCTCTTGAGATTAAATGCGAACATTTGTTAAAATAGAGTATAAATAGAATCCATTATACGATCCAAAGCAAATATAACTAGACAAAAAATGTATTTATTTTACAATTAATGTATCCACCAACTTTTATTTCATAATTGTTTATTATAAATGCATAAGCTTCGCTGTTAGTCACTTTTTATTCAAAAATTTCCAAAAAAAATTTCAGTTGAATTGAAGGTTATAAAGTTGAAGTTAGAATGGAAACATTCCAAAAATAGAGTATAAATAGAATATTTATGTAACTGTTGTTATTTTAAAACAGAAATATAACAGAATGAAATACTTATTTGTTTATTTTAGGTTATGAGTACCTAGTAAATCTTTGTTGTTAGTATGATTTAATTCAGTAATACACTCGCAGTTATATACGATTTATCAAAATTAAATGTTTGTATTGACTGTTTAGCTGCTTACTAAAGATGAATAGGAACCGAGAAATTGCAGCTATTTGATAAAGTAGCACTTGCAGAGCTGCATAAGACGCGTAACTTGCTGCTCAGATTTATTGACATGGAATCAATGCATCCAAAAAACAGAGCAGTAGAATAAATTAAATTATTTAGAATAAGATTTTTTTTTGTAAAACTATAAATAACTAATTAGAACTATTATTGGATACATTTTTTTACAACCTGTGTGTATTATTTGGGATTTGAACTTGATTTAACTTGGTACAATCTATCTTGGTACAATGTCATAATCTCTAGGAATTCCACTACAAAGAATGATGTACAGTGGAAATTACCAAATGTCATAGTTGATATTATAACGGTTGTGCCTGTTATCAATAACATAATAATTATGGAAACGATACGTATAAATCAAAATAACAAATATAAGAATTTAAAAAAATAATTATTATTATTTATTTCATACTGTCAAACTATGGCTAAAAGTAAATTACAACATTTATTTGAAAAGTCGAAAAACGTCATTATTTTTTAAAAATTACGTCACTTTTTTTCCCATAGCAACGGCGTTGTTATTGTTTGTTTAGTTTTCATATTTTTCATCTTGAAAATGGATGCCATCAACGCAGTAATTTTGTTGTTGTTTCCGATGCAACTCTGGCAAAATTCTGTGAAGCATCGAGAGAATTGATTCTCATGAAGTTGGCAAATAGATACGAAAAAGGATACAAAAAGAAAGTTTTGCTAGTGGAAAAAGGAACATGGAGTGTAAGTGGTGCAGAGAGACGTCATGCTGGCGTATTTTTTGGATAAAGTAAGTTTAGTGTAAACTGTTTCGTTTTGTGTAATCATCTTAAGTAAATTTGAATTGTAGTTAAAAAAAAATTATCAATGCATTGTTATGGGCCAAATACATATTTTATGATGAAATCGATGTTACTGGTTCACGAGAATGTAAACACAAGTCGCTAATTTTATCAAAGAGAAATATAAGCAAAATATATTTTGTTTAAAATAGAATAAATTTGGTTAAGCATATAATTATGGGGCACTATCTAAAAATATTTTCAAAATATGCTATCTCATACATTTATTTATCTTAACATTATTCTCGTCTTTCTGTTATAAAGGAATAAATAGATGTCTTGCACATACACGATTAACTACTCGACGGTCTACAGTGTGTAACATGCCTGATCTAGATTTGGAGTTTCGATCTTATACTATCTTGGTTTATCCCACGATACTGAATGTGTAGTAGTAAGAAATAGATCTTACAGGTTTGGGAGTATTGCCGGTAATCTATACTATTTTGCTTAGAATTCGTTGTACTTTTTCGAAAACGATTTTTCAATCACATATGCATAATTACATTAAAAAATAAAAATTAATGTAGGAGGGACGTCCTATTGGACATTCCTCTTATGGGTGTACAGGAAAAAACCTATAAACCTTAAATAATTATTTTTTAGATCGCGACATAAGCTTTTTCTATTTCCTTATAAATATATCTTAGTAGTCATTAAGCACCAGATCTGGGCTGGTGGATGATTAACTTGTTTGAAACCAGTCCTGCACAGCAGCGTTTTAAACATGCGCTGTGTGAATTGGCCTTTTGTCATGATGGAGCAACACTTTTAGTCAGCTGTTTTCGTTTTCTTTTACAACCTTATAGAAATGACGCAAAGGCATCATGTATTTGCTCGCATTGATGATTTCACCTTATCGGAGTACCTATTCAATTATCAGTATTCGTTTGGAATACTAGAGAATGGGGCTATGATTTTTTCAGTTGACTGAGTGATTTTGAATTTTTATCAAGGCTGATCACTCCTTATACTATTACATGAACTTATTGGCCATAACAATGAGACTATAGGTCGAACAGAATGCCGTGGCAGTGATGACGCGTTCTCTCTGACTTAAGCCCAACTGCCACGGGATTCTGGTCAATCTATACGTTTTATTTCCACTAACTATTCTGTTGAAGAAACTGATCTTGTCCTGCTTTTCGAGCGCAGTTACGATTTGCCCGAGCTATCCTGCACTAACATTTAAGAAAATGAGATGGTAACACAGTATAGAGTATATGGTGTTAATCAATAGGTTAGTCATCTCTGATAATATGTGGACGTCTGCTTGTATATGTTTAATTCTAAATTTTGCAATTATTTTCACATTTTTCGCTTGTATCTTGTATACTTGATAATGCAGAACTAGTGTCTTGGCAAAACAGGCTTCGTGAATCATTTCTGGCTTTGTAGTTGTTTAGTGAGCAATAGCATTTTTATAATTGCTAGTAAATTTCTATACCAGACTACATTGAACGCCCAAAGTATTATTTCTCTCATCATTCCTACTAGAACATTTTTGTTACTGATTATCTTTGTTGTGTCTACATCCTATTTTAAACATTTATTCATTAATTTTGCAATCATGTATTAGCTTTAGCTTAGTATAGACACAGTATATATTCAAGCAGTAGTTTCACTTCGTGTCGGCACCTTTGATCTTTTGATACAAAAACGTAACACGCGCATTGCAATGCGCAATGTCGCATTGTGGCAGATTGAAAAGTTAATAATGATAAAAGCGGAAAAATTTTGAATCCTCAGTTGGCAATACAGTACATCGAATTCTCTAACACGACAGCACATATACTTTTATAGGTTATTCAAACGATAAATGCAGATACAGATAAATGTAAACAATCCTAATTTGCCATTATGCGACATTGCGCAATGCAATGCGCGAGTTACCGTTTTGTATCACAATTTTCGAGGAGTGCAACTACTGCTTGAATATATACTGTGGTATAGAACTCCTTTTTTATTATTTCATAATTTTTTTCGTAGATGTTACTTTAGTTATAATTATTTCTGATTGATGTTCTAGTTTCAATATTTTTTATAAATTTTGCTGTTATTGATCTTTTTTATATAAAAACTTAAAATATCGTTAATACAACGTTTTTACTTTAATATAGAATCGAAGAACGAAAGTATAACAATATACAGTTTTTATTTTGACATGTATTATTCTGCGTTACCTTACTGTTTTCCTGAAAATAAAACTTTTTAATAGCATTTCTCAAATACTGCAAAAGCATTTTAATGGTTCAGATTATACAAGCATTACCATCACGTAATAACGATGGATACGTGACTATGCAAGAGACGTATCAGCTAGCTAGTGTCCCTCCCTTCCTGAACGGCGGATATCACATACTAGTACGTACTCAATTTTTACTGGTTTGGAATACCAAATGGACTCAATTTTTATCTCTATAAATCACATATATTCATATACATATAAATACTTGGATATGCAATCAATACTAGCAAGAAGTTGTAAAGTCGATGAAGGATTAAGTACCCAACGCCGTATCTTTAATAATAATGACTATTCGAGTTATATGTATATACTTACATGCAATGTATTTTATAATATGTAGGTATCTAATGTAATTTTAAAGCCAATGAAACTCGAAAGTTACTAGCATTTCGTTTTTTAAAGTTGTCTACATGTCATTAAAAAGTACAAAAAATATTTCCAAATATTTTATTTAAAGAGATTTTGAATCACATTAATATCATACAGCTACATAATATGAGCAGTGAACAAAACCATGAAAATAAATCTAAGAAAAAAAAAGGAGGCAGGAAACCGCATTTTATGCAAGGAGTATATATACATACAAATATATACAAAAAGGAGATTAAAGCACGGTAAAACTGAAAATACGACTAGAGTATCTTTTAAAAGAAAATATTAATATTAGTTTATGAACTAATTACGATAATTATCTTTCTTTTTATTCGTGATGTTATACAAAAGCTAAATTTACAAAAATATTTTTAGTTGAATATTCAACCAAGCGCGAGATTTCGATACTTATTGGAATGAATACAGAAGAAATGAATGGAAGATTTCTGGGATATTGTACCTTTTAATCAGTTTGAGCATTGAACATATTCTGGTCGATATATCTAATTAAAAAAGTCATCTCTCATCGTTTCTGAAATGCACTAATCCCTTTTAATTTACATTAACTTAATGTAAAGCTGCATGTGTATATATTGTCAGCCACAAATATACATGATAATTATATTAGTTTATCGCGTAACAAATAGAAGCTTTAATGTTAAATACAATATAATATCTTCATTGCTCAATATTATAAAGTACATGTGAGGAAAAGCAATTTTTAAAAACATACACACACCAAGTTGGAATGGAAAACACTATCAGCAGGACTTTGTTATAAAGAAAGAAACATTTATTTTAATTGACCGCACTAATTCTTAAAACGTAAAAGAGAGCTGATAACACTACAGATGAAAAATCTTATTGCTGTAAGTTCAATTTATACAATGAATATTTATATACACATATGTTGTACGTTGTAGTGATTTTACAAATTTAGCACAACTGTCATTCATACTGATATAATTTTGGTAATTAAATTCATATTATGGACTTACTACATTCATATATACTGTTACAGTACTTCCCACGCCTAGTTCTGGCCATTTGTCATGTCTTTCGCATATATTAAGGTGTTAAATGGTTTGAATCAGATATGGTATTAGAATGCAGGGACGTGCCATCTAACACTATTAATGTAATTCAATCTCCAACTTACGATTTTTGTTTTAAGGATGTAATGAATAGCCATGAATTTTCTAACCCGTAAATTATATTTTGATTAGATAGACATGCAAAAGATGAAAATAGGTATTGTTTCGTTTTTGTACTTGGAAACGAAATAGAAAGTAAATTGAAGAGTAGGTATTAGAAGAAGCACGAAAGCCATAACATGGATTTCCAATCAATAAACAGGGGCTCTCAAATATCATCAGTATAAGCCAAAAAAATCTAAATTCATCAATAAACCCAGAGATGCTATTATGGAGAAAAAGAATTTAAGCATCGTTTGAAGAGATTTCACACCATTATTTAACATGGATGAAATATTCATATTCTTTACATCAACTAGTGCCTTAGTACTGGGCCAGATGATTGCAGTTAATGCAGAAGATTTAATTGCAAAATTATATGACCGCCGTTCCTAGAGACTAGAGAATACGAATACCTGACACTTGATAGATATGAAACAAAAAAAATTATGAATACTTTGCTAACATATTCCTCGTCCAGCTGTGGTCTTGGTAGATGATCACGCTGCTTTATTTTCTTCGCTGCCATTATACACATTTCGTCATGGTAATGGTGTCTGCAAGCTTTCCTTCTTCTTTTTGAAGCAAACATGGAAATGTTTTGACAAAAATGAACATCAGAGTGAATCAATCTAAAACATTAAAATACCAGTGGCTCCGAGTACGATAATAAATTAAAAGAACTTTGCCGATACTATAAAAGCTGGTTTTCGAGTTTCTGGGCCATAACTGTTTGGCATAAATGTTTCGCACTACGACAGATGTGTAATCAAAACACTAACAAAGATTTTGCGGTAGCTAATACCGATTTTGATATATTCTTCGAAGTTTTATATTAAATGAGGTTTTTCCATTAAATGAGGTGCGTGCTGCGATCGACCAGTATTCAGACAAACTAGTCACTTTATCACGTATCAGTGTAAATTAAATGTAACGATTATTTTTAATACTAAATGTGAATAACATCGTCACTCATTATATTCCACTTACCGGTCAAAAGAATTGGAATCTAGTTGAATTAGTGCGTATAGAATGAATGAAATGCTGCAGAAAACGTGTAAAGTAATTAAGTTCTAAGTTTGGTAGGTATGGTGAGAATGGTAGTGCATTCATATCAGTGATGGAAGCTGAAAATTTTGAATACAATCATGTGATTGAAAAAATATATACGTAGATACACAGGCTATTGTTTCCTTTTTGTGTAACAGTAAAAAAAGGATAGACTTAGGTACAAATACTCTACAAGTTAAGCACCTTAGCCCTAGTACAAACAGAATTAATTACCAAAACGTTATACATATATGTATGTATATTATAAGTTATTAGTACCACTTAAATTAACATCCTTCCTAATTCATCTATAGACATGCGTACTTTTACTGGTAGAAATCAAATAATTTTTATAGACTTATTAACAACATTAATCTTTCATCTGTTTAACGATTTATTACTATAAGATATAATTCTAAACGTTATGCAGTAGCGTAAGTCGACACATAATAAATAGTGTAAGTATTATAGTTATAGGTTATCAACTGCGCCTCACCTAAGAGAAATGTACAACTTCTTATGATCTGTAAGCGTATTTATTAGAAATGCCATAACTTGTACCCAATGCATTTAATTATGTTATTGTAGAATTATAACGTTACTTGTCTTCATAAGTCCTGTACTATTTTCTCAGAGTGAAACACAGTATAGTATCAATATTGAATAAAGTATATATTTATGTCTTGGGTCACAATACAATCTGGGCAATAAATACGTGAATTGAGCTGCTAAGGTGCTGCTGAGGAGATGTTTGTCCCAGTATGTTCACTGTTCTGTTGGCGACGACACAATAGTTAATAAAATTTGAGAAAACATCGACAGCAAAAAACTGCGGTTAACTTTAGCTAATGCATTTCTGTATGTGTAACACAACTGGTTCTAGCTCACCATCATTTGAGTAAAGTATCTAGATGTATTTTATGTATATCGATCTACAGTGATAATTAAAACGAAATTCTATTATCAAACTAACCGTCGAGTTAGTCTGATAATTGTATCTTCGAAACAGCTACCATAAGAATGTAGTTATTAAGCATGCTTTTATAACACCATAATTGATATCATTTTATTTGTTAAATATATTACATAGTGACGATCAATAGGGATCGACTAGCCATTCGCTGTTGGGAGCAAAGTGATTAACAGCGCGGCATCATAAAAGGCGATATGATCCTGTCACAAAGCCAATTTAACACAACTTACACGCACAAAAACTACACCGCGAGAGTTGCAGTGATAGCCAGACAAGCGATACAGCTTACGGAGTCACTGCAACTAAGCACCCACCATAAAAAAATTCCGTTAAGGGTAACACGAACAAATTCATAGATTTAGATATCCGAGTCGAGTACCACCATTGATAACATTTTTAGTAACTTAACAAGTAATTTGGAATATGAATTAATAGACGTGCACTTCTCAGATCATAGGTTAATACTGCTATATTCTGCGATTTATAATAAATTAACAAAATATTGCTATGAATATCGCAGGTTATACACTGCAGAAAACAAAACTCGTTTTTTAAAATGTCTACAAGATGAAAGTTGGGATGCTGTGTATAATGTAACCAACTTTAATGTGAAATTCAAAGTTTTTACTGAGATATTTTCATTTTGTTTTGATACTTCTTTTCCTTATAGTAAAAAGACATTAGCTAGCAACAGCAATAATTGGATAAACGATGAAGTGCGGCATTCTAGCGCAAACCTTAAAGATCTTTTTATATTACAGAAAAAGTATCCTACACTTCAAAATATCTATAAGCTACAGAAAGAAAAATACAACAAATTAATTAATCTCACTAAGTTTAACTATGTGAATGCCAAAATAATGAGTTCCCAAAATAAAAACAAAGCAACATGGAGTATCATAAAAAATCTACAATATAATCGCAGTAGTGACAATTCAAACAAAAAATTGACGCTTAATACCAACAATCAAACTGTTGCAAATACATTTAATGAATATTTTCATAGCATTCCAGCATATACCTGTCAAAAAATACCATGCACTACAATGACAACTACTCATATCAAAGTTAATCCACACAGTATGTTCCTTTACCCATATTCGGAATTTGAGATGTTGACAGTACTTATTTGACAAAATTAAGAATAAATTTACATCAGGTCCCGATGGTGTTCCTGCAAACATAATTAAACTTTGTAGACATGAAATACTAGAGCCGATTATGCATTTGGTTAACTGCTCCTTTGAACAAGGTATTTTTCCGGACACACTTAAAGTTTCGGTGATAAAACCACTTCATAAAAAAGGTGATGCCACTTCATAAAAAAAAGTGATGTGCATGATGTTGCTAACTATCGTCCAATTGCCCTGTCGTCCTGCTTTTCAAAGCTATTTGAATATGCTATTCTTGCACGTATAGAGAGCTTTATAAACAAATATGATCTACTATCGCAATCGCAACATGGATTTAAAGCCGGCAAATCAACAACAACTGCTCTTTTACAAATATACAATTGCATTTTAGAGAATATCGAGTCAAAGTTTTATCCGATTGGAATACTTTGCGTCCTGTCCAAGGCCTTTGATTGTATCAACACAATCTACTTCTAATGAAACTTGATCTGTTGGGTTTTCGGGGTAGAGTAGCTGACTGGATTGCGTCATATCTCTCTAATAGAACACAATACGTTGAAGTGCTTTTAATACTAATCATAAGTACAAAATCAAATCCAAGTTTCTTCCTATTTACACCGGTGTGCCACAAGGATCCGTGCTTGGTCCTTTATTGTTCTCACTATTTTTAAACGATGTAGTTGAGTTTATAAGTGATTTTGCTGTAGTATGCTGCGCAGATGATATTACTGTTGTATCAGAGAAAGAAAATGCTATTGAAACTAGTGCTAACTTAGTTTTAATTAAGCTTTTCAAATGGTTCTACGCTAATGGGTTGTCCTTAAATTTAGAAAAGACAAAATATATTCTTTTCCATACTGTTCAAATGAAAATAAACAACTTTATTAAGCTGCGCCTTTCAAATAACGATATAGAGTATGCAGATTCTGGACTTTTTTAGGATTAATGTTTACGTCCATTTTAAACTGGAGCAGTCACTGTCAAAAATTAATTAGCAAACTGAATAAATCAATATTTAAATTAAGATCACTGAAAAATACAATTGATTTAAATACTCTAAAGATGATGTACTACAGTGAATTTCAAAGTCATATAATGTATGGAATTCTCCTATGGGGATCTTCCTGCGCGGCCACGGAAGTTTTTCTCAAGCAAAAGATGACAATCAGGTGCATTGCAGGAATTAGTCAACTCACATCCTGTAGAAATTACTTTGTATCTCTGAAAATCCTAACAGTGGCAGAATTGTATGTATTAGAATCCAGCGTATATGTTCATAAGTATAAGCAAGTTTTCCAAAACAAAAATAATAACCCGCACACATACAATATCCGAAATCAACTGATTCATACTACAAAGCACAACTTTAGTCTTACCGCTAATAGCGCTGATATTTTAGGAATTAAAATATACAATCAATTGCCCGACAGTTGGAAAAATTTTACACCTACACTCTTCAAGAGTACAGTCAAATCATGGTTACAATCAAAATGCTTATATTCACTAAGTGAATTCTTTAATAGCGAATAGTATATAGAACATTGTGGATACATACATATATGTATATTCATATTTATGGTAGCTTAAGTGTAATGTATTGTATCAAGTCTATTTTGGTTTGTTTGATTTATATAGGTTTATTATTATTATTAATGTTGCTTTTTTTCTTTTTCTTCCTATTTGTTGCTGTATGATTTACTGTATTGATTTATTGACGTATTTTATACCTGGGTCTCTAAAATAAACAGTTACTTACTTATTTTAAAGCAGTCAGTGAATACCTAAGAACACCATCTTAGCAGACACACATGTAGTCAAAATCGAAATTAAAATTGAGTTCTTATAAAATTTCCAATTAACAACAAAATCTCTTGAGATTAAATGCGAACATTTGTTAAAATAGAGTATAAATAGAATCCATTATACGATCCAAAGCAAATATAACTAGACAAAAAATGTATTTATTTTACAATTAATGTATCCACCAACTTTTATTTCATAATTGTTTATTATAAATGCATAAGCTTCGCTGTTAGTCACTTTTTATTCAAAAATTTCCAAAAAAAATTTCAGTTGAATTGAAGGTTATAAAGTTGAAGTTAGAATGGAAACATTCCAAAAATAGAGTATAAATAGAATATTTATGTAACTGTTGTTATTTTAAAACAGAAATATAACAGAATGAAATACTTATTTGTTTATTTTAGGTTATGAGTACCTAGTAAATCTTTGTTGTTAGTATGATTTAATTCAGTAATACACTCGCAGTTATATACGATTTATCAAAATTAAATGTTTGTATTGACTGTTTAGCTGCTTACTAAAGATGAATAGGAACCGAGAAATTGCAGCTATTTGATAAAGTAGCACTTGCAGAGCTGCATAAGACGCGTAACTTGCTGCTCAGATTTATTGACATGGAATCAATGCATCCAAAAAACAGAGCAGTAGAATAAATTAAATTATTTAGAATAAGATTTTTTTTTGTAAAACTATAAATAACTAATTAGAACTATTATTGGATACATTTTTTTACAACCTGTGTGTATTATTTGGGATTTGAACTTGATTTAACTTGGTACAATCTATCTTGGTACAATGTCATAATCTCTAGGAATTCCACTACAAAGAATGATGTACAGTGGAAATTACCAAATGTCATAGTTGATATTATAACGGTTGTGCCTGTTATCAATAACATAATAATTATGGAAACGATACGTATAAATCAAAATAACAAATATAAGAATTTAAAAAAATAATTATTATTATTTATTTCATACTGTCAAACTATGGCTAAAAGTAAATTACAACATTTATTTGAAAAGTCGAAAAACGTCATTATTTTTTAAAAATTACGTCACTTTTTTCCCATAGCAACGGCGTTGTTATTGTTTGTTTAGTTTTCATATTTTTCATCTTGAAAATGGATGCCATCAACGCAGTAATTTTGTTGTTGTTTCCGATGCAACTCTGGCAAAATTCTGTGAAGCATCGAGAGAATTGATTCTCATGAAGTTGGCAAATAGATACGAAAAAGGATACAAAAAGAAAGTTTTGCTAGTGGAAAAAGGAACATGGAGTGTAAGTGGTGCAGAGAGACGTCATGCTGGCGTATTTTTTGGATAAAGTAAGTTTAGTGTAAACTGTTTCGTTTTGTGTAATCATCTTAAGTAAATTTGAATTGTAGTTAAAAAAAATTATCAATGCATTGTTATGGGCCAAATACATATTTTATGATGAAATCGATGTTACTGGTTCACGAGAATGTAAACACAAGTCGCTAATTTTATCAAAGAGAAATATAAGCAAAATATATTTTGTTTAAAATAGAATAAATTTGGTTAAGCATATAATTATGGGGCACTATCTAAAAATATTTTCAAAATATGCTATCTCATACATTTATTTATCTTAACATTATTCTCGTCTTTCTGTTATAAAGGAATAAATAGATGTCTTGCACATACACGATTAACTACTCGACGGTCTACAGTGTGTAACATGCCTGATCTAGATTTGGAGTTTCGATCTTATACTATCTTGGTTTATCCCACGATACTGAATGTGTAGTAGTAAGAAATAGATCTTACAGGTTTGGGAGTATTGCCGGTAATCTATACTATTTTGCTTAGAATTCGTTGTACTTTTTCGAAAACGATTTTTCAATCACATATGCATAATTACATTAAAAAATAAAAATTAATGTAGGAGGGACGTCCTATTGGACATTCCTCTTATGGGTGTACAGGAAAAAACCTATAAACCTTAAATAATTATTTTTTAGATCGCGACATAAGCTTTTTCTATTTCCTTATAAATATATCTTAGTAGTCATTAAGCACCAGATCTGGGCTGGTGGATGATTAACTTGTTTGAAACCAGTCCTGCACAGCAGCGTTTTAAACATGCGCTGTGTGAATTGGCCTTTTGTCATGATGGAGCAACACTTTTAGTCAGCTGTTTTCGTTTTCTTTTACAACCTTATAGAAATGACGCAAAGGCATCATGTATTTGCTCGCATTGATGATTTCACCTTATCGGAGTACCTATTCAATTATCAGTATTCGTTTGGAATACTAGAGAATGGGGCTATGATTTTTTCAGTTGACTGAGTGATTTTGAATTTTTATCAAGGCTGATCACTCCTTATACTATTACATGAACTTATTGGCCATAACAATGAGACTATAGGTCGAACAGAATGCCGTGGCAGTGATGACGCGTTCTCTCTGACTTAAGCCCAACTGCCACGGGATTCTGGTCAATCTATACGTTTTATTTCCACTAACTATTCTGTTGAAGAAACTGATCTTGTCCTGCTTTTCGAGCGCAGTTACGATTTGCCCGAGCTATCCTGCACTAACATTTAAGAAAATGAGATGGTAACACAGTATAGAGTATATGGTGTTAATCAATAGGTTAGTCATCTCTGATAATATGTGGACGTCTGCTTGTATATGTTTAATTCTAAATTTTGCAATTATTTTCACATTTTTCGCTTGTATCTTGTATACTTGATAATGCAGAACTAGTGTCTTGGCAAAACAGGCTTCGTGAATCATTTCTGGCTTTGTAGTTGTTTAGTGAGCAATAGCATTTTTATAATTGCTAGTAAATTTCTATACCAGACTACATTGAACGCCCAAAGTATTATTTCTCTCATCATTCCTACTAGAACATTTTTGTTACTGATTATCTTTGTTGTGTCTACATCCTATTTTAAACATTTATTCATTAATTTTGCAATCATGTATTAGCTTTAGCTTAGTATAGAACTCCTTTTTTATTATTTCATAATTTTTTTCGTAGATGTTACTTTAGTTATAATTATTTCTGATTGATGTTCTAGTTTCAATATTTTTTATAAATTTTGCTGTTATTGATCTAGTTTCAATATTTTATATAAAAACTTAAAATATCGTTAATACAACGTTTTTACTTTAATATAGAATCGAAGAACGAAAGTATAACAATATACAGTTTTTATTTTGACATGTATTATTCTGCGTTACCTTACTGTTTTCCTGAAAATAAAACTTTTTAATAGCATTTCTCAAATACTGCAAAAGCATTTTAATGGTTCAGATTATACAAGCATTACCATCACGTAATAACGATGGATACGTGACTATGCAAGAGACGTATCAGCTAGCTAGTGTCCCTCCCTTCCTGAACGGCGGATATCACATACTAGTACGTACTCAATTTTTACTGGTTTGGAATACCAAATGGACTCAATTTTTATCTCTATAAATCACATATATTCATATACATATAAATACTTGGATATGCAATCAATACTAGCAAGAAGTTGTAAAGTCGATGAAGGATTAAGTACCCAACGCCGTATCTTTAATAATAATGACTATTCGAGTTATATGTATATACTTACATGCAATGTATTTTATAATATGTAGGTATCTAATGTAATTTTAAAGCCAATGAAACTCGAAAGTTACTAGCATTTCGTTTTTTAAAGTTGTCTACATGTCATTAAAAAGTACAAAAAAATATTTCCAAATATTTTATTTAAAGAGATTTTGAATCACATTAATATCATACAGCTACATAATATGAGCAGTGAACAAAACCATGAAAATAAATCTAAGAAAAAAAAAAGGAGGCAGGAAACCGCATTTTATGCAAGGAGTATATATACATACAAATATATACAAAAAGGAGATTAAAGCACGGTAAAACTGAAAATACGACTAGAGTATCTTTTAAAAGAAAATATTAATATTAGTTTATGAACTAATTACGATAATTATCTTTCTTTTTATTCGTGATGTTATACAAAAGCTAAATTTACAAAAATATTTTTAGTTGAATATTCAACCAAGCGCGAGATTTCGATACTTATTGGAATGAATACAGAAGAAATGAATGGAAGATTTCTGGGATATTGTACCTTTTAATCAGTTTGAGCATTGAACATATTCTGGTCGATATATCTAATTAAAAAAGTCATCTCTCATCGTTTCTGAAATGCACTAATCCCTTTTAATTTACATTAACTTAATGTAAAGCTGCATGTGTATATATTGTCAGCCACAAATATACATGATAATTATATTAGTTTATCGCGTAACAAATAGAAGCTTTAATGTTAAATACAATATAATATCTTCATTGCTCAATATTATAAAGTACATGTGAGGAAAAGCAATTTTTAAAAACATACACACACCAAGTTGGAATGGAAAACACTATCAGCAGGACTTTGTTATAAAGAAAGAAACATTTATTTTAATTGACCGCACTAATTCTTAAAACGTAAAAGAGAGCTGATAACACTACAGATGAAAAATCTTATTGCTGTAAGTTCAATTTATACAATGAATATTTATATACACATATGTTGTACGTTGTAGTGATTTTACAAATTTAGCACAACTGTCATTCATACTGATATAATTTTGGTAATTAAATTCATATTATGGACTTACTACATTCATATATACTGTTACAGTACTTCCCACGCCTAGTTCTGGCCATTTGTCATGTCTTTCGCATATATTAAGGTGTTAAATGGTTTGAATCAGATATGGTATTAGAATGCAGGGACGTGCCATCTAACACTATTAATGTAATTCAATCTCCAACTTACGATTTTTGTTTTAAGGATGTAATGAATAGCCATGAATTTTCTAACCCGTAAATTATATTTTGATTAGATAGACATGCAAAAGATGAAAATAGGTATTGTTTCGTTTTTGTACTTGGAAACGAAATAGAAAGTAAATTGAAGAGTAGGTATTAGAAGAAGCACGAAAGCCATAACATGGATTTCCAATCAATAAACAGGGGCTCTCAAATATCATCAGTATAAGCCAAAAAATCTAAATTCATCAATAAACCCAGAGATGCTATTATGGAGAAAAAGAATTTAAGCATCGTTTGAAGAGATTTCACACCATTATTTAACATGGATGAAATATTCATATTCTTTACATCAACTAGTGCCTTAGTACTGGGCCAGATGATTGCAGTTAATGCAGAAGATTTAATTGCAAAATTATATGACCGCCGTTCCTAGAGACTAGAGAATACGAATACCTGACACTTGATAGATATGAAACAAAAAAAAATTATGAATACTTTGCTAACATATTCCTCGTCCAGCTGTGGTCTTGGTAGATGATCACGCTGCTTTATTTTCTTCGCTGCCATTATACACATTTCGTCATGGTAATGGTGTCTGCAAGCTTTCCTTCTTCTTTTTGAAGCAAACATGGAAATGTTTTGACAAAAATGAACATCAGAGTGAATCAATCTAAAACATTAAAATACCAGTGGCTCCGAGTACGATAATAAATTAAAAGAACTTTGCCGATACTATAAAAGCTGGTTTTCGAGTTTCTGGGCCATAACTGTTTGGCATAAATGTTTCGCACTACGACAGATGTGTAATCAAAACACTAACAAAGATTTTGCGGTAGCTAATACCGATTTTGATATATTCTTCGAAGTTTTATATTAAATGAGGTTTTTCCATTAAATGAGGTGCGTGCTGCGATCGACCAGTATTCAGACAAACTAGTCACTTTATCACGTATCAGTGTAAATTAAATGTAACGATTATTTTTAATACTAAATGTGAATAACATCGTCACTCATTATATTCCACTTACCGGTCAAAAGAATTGGAATCTAGTTGAATTAGTGCGTATAGAATGAATGAAATGCTGCAGAAAACGTGTAAAGTAATTAAGTTCTAAGTTTGGTAGGTATGGTGAGAATGGTAGTGCATTCATATCAGTGATGGAAGCTGAAAATTTTGAATACAATCATGTGATTGAAAAAATATATACGTAGATACACAGGCTATTGTTTCCTTTTTGTGTAACAGTAAAAAAAGGATAGACTTAGGTACAAATACTCTACAAGTTAAGCACCTTAGCCCTAGTACAAACAGAATTAATTACCAAAACGTTATACATATATGTATGTATATTATAAGTTATTAGTACCACTTAAATTAACATCCTTCCTAATTCATCTATAGACATGCGTACTTTTACTGGTAGAAATCAAATAATTTTTATAGACTTATTAACAACATTAATCTTTCATCTGTTTAACGATTTATTACTATAAGATATAATTCTAAACGTTATGCAGTAGCGTAAGTCGACACATAATAAATAGTGTAAGTATTATAGTTATAGGTTATCAACTGCGCCTCACCTAAGAGAAATGTACAACTTCTTATGATCTGTAAGCGTATTTATTAGAAATGCCATAACTTGTACCCAATGCATTTAATTATGTTATTGTAGAATTATAACGTTACTTGTCTTCATAAGTCCTGTACTATTTTCTCAGAGTGAAACACAGTATAGTATCAATATTGAATAAAGTATATATTTATGTCTTGGGTCACAATACAATCTGGGCAATAAATACGTGAATTGAGCTGCTAAGGTGCTGCTGAGGAGATGTTTGTCCCAGTATGTTCACTGTTCTGTTGGCGACGGCCTCGCTGTCGCATCACTAAACGCCAGATGATCTTGGCAAGCGTACCTACACCTAGATGTTTCCCGCAACTATTTTTTGCTGAAACTTTGGAAAAACACCTGAAATTGATGAAATATTGAACATTAACTCATGGACCGAACGCACTGAATTTCTTTATGTTGATCGTTCAGGCGAGGGTCGTGCAGATTGTACGGATGAGACAACGCTATGATGATCGTTGATCTCGTGTGTTAAAGAATACTACGCTGTTATGGTATAATCTCTTATGTTTTTCTGGAGTTACTGTCTAGACGACGTCTATATGTACAATAGAAAAATTTCTTACTAAATTTTATTTTATTAGTGATGACGACTGGTAGATGTCTAAGTACAATGTCGAGATCAAATCAGAGCAAGGAATTGACAGCACAATATGAATGACGAAATAACTAACTAAAAATCAAGGTTAAATTGCTCGTTCTTTCGACATTCTATGTTGTCCACAATGGGGGACAAATAGCAAATGCAGTTTTCCACACAGTTGTTCTCAAGTGTTTAAAAAACAGTGCGGCCTGTATATTCGAGTGATTTTTCCGCCAGGTTTCTCTTCTTCCCGAAATGCAAATTAATTATGCTAGGTCGAGAGGTAGCTGAAGAACCTCATTTCGTAAATTAGTTTTATGACTCAATTCGCGTATTTGTACTTTCTGTTCTAATTTTCTACTTTCGGGCACAGTATTACAATGTAAGTATAAATCTGTTTTAACTGCAAGATTCTTTCCATTAATAAGTTATTAAAATCTGAATACAAGTTTGATGATTACGCTACTGCTACACAAAAATAACACAATTTAAGCTCAAAATATAAACGAACGAGTTCACTTGAGATTCCAAGTTTATTCTTAACTAATACCAAGGTCTACAAATCACGAATAAATAGCGAAATTAAAATTCTTGGTTTCGTTAAGTATGAACACATGGGTTTATATTTCGAGCTGTATATTACTACAATTTCGGTAACACGTTATCTATTAAAAAATCTGAACGGTCAACACTTACTTTTAAATTAGTAATAGGACATTTAACTTTTAAAATTGTAGAAAATACAGAAACAGTTTAAATAGCTAGTCATCCTATATCTAGCTGATATTAACTTTATGAAAAGCTATTGAAACTATTTGGTATTCATTAATATAATTAAATACATTCATATAATTGTCTTAGAAATAAAATATGTTGTCCTATTTTGGTCCTAATAATTGTGAAAACCTTTGGTGGTATGTTCTGATTTGCCCACGACTAAGCAATATTTAATTATTAGGAAATTTGCATTTACACGAAAACTTAATCTCAACACACGAAGAGCGAACAACATACTAACATGGCGAAGCGCATAATTGATATAACCTTTAAGGTCTGGAATGTAAACGAGACATCGATTGTTTTTACTTGTTCTTACAAACAAAAGTAATTTTTTAATTAGCCACATATGTATTAATATTGCTTAGTCTTGAAGTTTACGTCTTCTATGCTTATAAATTTCTAATGTGCTTTGTTCGTTTCACTAAAATACAACTCGACGTAAGTCCAGATGCTGCTTTCGCTAGTTGGGAAATATTTATACATCGCCTTGGATAGTCTATCTTTTCGGAAAATACCTGAAAATAGAAAAGCAAATACAAAGTTGTAACAGGGAGCATAAAAAGTCAATTAAAATATACTGCTGGCATGGCCATGTGTATTTGAGATTCTTCTGTGACTCTTATTACAAAAAATATATAAGAAATGAAACAAAATTGTTTGAGGAAAGTTTTTATTATGTAAATATAGAAAACTATTAATTTGGTGCTTTTCTCGATGCTCTTTAATCACCGACGAATTCTTCTTAGTAATTTTATTCCATTCTTCTCTCTTTCTGTGCATTGTCTCGTTTTGAAACATACCAGAAACCCTTAATAGAAGAGAGGATCCGGTTATTGTGTTGTCCATTTCGGGACTCGTTCTTTATTTTGTTGAAACCAATGCATTATCTCGCGAGATGTCCATTATCTTGGTGAGAATAACAATCAGGTTCCTTACTATCAAATAATAATAATAGTAAGGATTTTTAGATGTGGATGTTTCTATAATATTAATTACTAGAGATTTTATATATTATATCGTTTCTTGCCCATTCCTGAGCCACATGTCTTTTGAATTAACACGTCTCTGACGAAGTTTTGCATTGGGTCATCGATTTGGATACTGCGGCTATTTGAAGTATTTTTTAACGACTAAGAAGGGTGATAGTCTGTTGATGCAATGCTCGAAGAGTAGGGTGGACAGGCAAGACATTCCAGTTGAGTTCCAAAACACATAATATTTAAATTACTAAAGACTAACATAAGTGTTACCAGTAAATATTTCTATTAAGAAAGTAGATAATGTGGTCAAACTTAGTTAAAAACAATTATAAATTTGAGTGAAAAAATTATTGATTGCTACATACGGAGCCCATCACAAGCATCAAATGAGGAAGTGATACTTTGACAATAAATCTTTGAGAACGCTTATATTCCATGGCATACTGGGTAAGTATTGATGTATCCATTTTTCAAAAAAAAAAACAAATATCTCCTAAACTATCAATTTTAAATATAGGACATGTGGGGTGTAAAAGATGTAAAATTACACGCCGAAGATGAATAAGGAATAAAATATGGGGATGCTATTTGAACAAATTAAGTTATGGTTCTTCAAAATTTGGAAAATTTAACGTGCCATAGTACCGTAACCACACTCACTAACGAAACTTGCCATAAAACTGTGGATAAAGTTTGCTCTGAAGACATAAAACTAATTAAAAATTATAGTGAAAAAGGAAAGTGTTGTCCTCTTTAAGAGCAAAGTCTGAGGTCATTTCAACTGGCAAGTATCATGAAATAAAATATTTATGAGATACAAAGAAAAATAGAAGAAAAGATATATTTTGCTAAATCGATTTAGAGGTGTAGTGCATAATTTGCTCCGCTCGTATCTATCAGGTAGGATACAAAGCGTAGACGTAAATACGAATGATGAAACTATATTGCATTCATGTAGAACTACATTACACAGTCACAGTGGTTGCAGTCAGATAGAGGATTGCTACAAGGCTCTATACCGGGCCTATTTCTATTTCTGATTTGCACCAACGATCTACCGCTAATAACGGATCACTTGGTTAATATGTTTGCCGATGATACTTCAATAGGAGTATCAGCAAAAGAGGATACCGAATTGAACACAGAAATATGTATAATACATTGAGCATAAGGACGGTTTCGACGGAAATACATGTAGAGGCGGCCTTATTAGCGTATCATGCATACAATGGGTCGAGGATCTCTTACGGATCATCTTTTGGGGGCATTCGGCGGATGCACAAATACTTTTTGTACTTCAAAAATCGTGTGTGTATAGTGTGCTTAAGTTAAAAAGATGTGAAACGTGTTCTGAAGTATTCAAACAATACAATATACTTTTATTCTCTCGAGTCTGTACATTACGAATGTGCCTGCTTCGCTAAGAAACATTATAATAAACTTCTAAAACAGTATGAGACTAAACATACTTGCAGTACACGAGAGCGAGTTAGAGGTAGCTTGCGTATACCACAAACAAGTTTTACAACCATCCATAGAAATATTGTCATACAAATTTTAAAGATCTACAACAAAATACCTCGCACATAACACTGGAGGAAATGGTACATTTTATGATTATTAATTGATATTTATGGATGCACAATAAATTAAACACAA
The DNA here is from genome assembly GCA_023690525.1 of Holotrichia oblita. Lineage (NCBI taxonomy): Eukaryota > Metazoa > Arthropoda > Insecta > Coleoptera > Scarabaeidae > Holotrichia > Holotrichia oblita. The sequence continues at coordinate 170,059,096 of CM043015.1, read as the reverse complement.
GAGTTTCATATTCCTTAGGAGAAAATAAAGACTTAACGGACAAGAAAATACTGTTTTAAGTACCTATAGGTAATATAGTCTAAATGAAATTATTGAAATGAATAAATATATATGTACAATGTATATACATACATAAGTATGTATCTTAGTATCATTCATGTGTAACCGATCTACTATTGCGGTATGATGTTATTTTTTACTTGTGCCAGGTGTACATCTATTTGAACAAGTTTCCATCTGACCAACAGTGTAACGCTGTTATCGTAAAGAAAAAGATATTAACGGCAGAACATGCTATTGTTTTCACTAACTGTAACAATCAGATCGCCATTAATTAATGCTTTATTTCAATAATATGCCTTACAACGACTCTTGACAATCTTGTAGCATTCCTTGTACCTATTTTGCGTTGTTTTAAAGACATTTAAGGTTATTTTTCATTTTAAGACTATACGAAGCTTTTCCGACGAATCTCAGTTGCTAGGCATTTTCTGTAATGAATAATCCATACCTAATTCTAATAATAATCAATTTTAGCAATTTTTATGGTAATATTTAGATATGTCAAAAAAATTTTACTCACTGTTTTAGAAATTTGATTTTAGTCCCTATTAATAATTGCATTATAGAAGAAATTAATTTTAACTTACTCTAGTTAAACAAGTTAAATTATAATTAAAATTAAAGAAATTTGAATTTTTTTGAAATCTTAACCTATTGATTTATTTTAATCTTTTGTTTAATTGCAACTAAAATTCCGATTAACTAAGAAATTAACTTGATTTTTCCTAAATGAGTTACGTAAATGGAATAATTGAATGCGGAAGTGCTGTAACGATATTTACCTTAAACGAATTTGGTATTTCCTCTATTGTCCTATGTACTAACGTTCCATTAAGATATAAAACATTAGCAGCTTGGTCCTCTGGCAAGGTCAGCGTCTGGTAACTAAACGTTGCTTCCCTTTCCATCCTTTTTAACACTTCCTGTGCTTCTTTTCCGGCCCCAATACATAATAAGTTAGGTCCACCCATCGTTACGAAAGATTTTAAATGTTTCGATTCTGGTACCTAAATATAAAGAAGACAATTTGCATTTATAATTTAACAGCTTTACCTATATCTTGTTTTGAAAGAAGTGTAAGACATTTTTACAGAAAGATGTTTGACAAATTTTGCTAAACTAACTTTTTCGATAGAATAATCTAATAATAAGCAAACTTTTAAAGAATAATTTTAATTTTAAGTGTCTGCTTTGTAAAAAAGCCGTTCTTAAATGATTCTCTACATTATTACGCTGTTTTATTTTTCTTTTAAATATCTGTGAATGTAATAATTATATTTTTTTTATGGCTGTGGTTAACATTTTCGAAATTTTTCGTGATTAAGAAAATACAAATTTATAAAAGTTGCACTAAACGAAGAGAAAACATACTTGTATTATACTTGAAAAGCAAATTTTTCTAGTATGGACAAGTAGCCACACAAGAATAAATATTGCATGTATACAGGGTCTTGTTAGAAAGTTTAAGAAATTTACAAAGTATTAAGAGTAAATTTCCTAAACTTTCTCACTAACGAGTTTCGTGAAAGACCCTGTATATTGTTCTCAATTTGTCAGTTCCAATCATTTTTAATTATACAGGGAGTGCCAGCAATAAAAAAGACGGACTGGAAAATATGTAAAGTCCGGACATAAACAGACCTAAATATATCATAATAACAAAGAAATGAAAAATGTATTTTGTTCTTGAAAACTTTTTATATTAGAAAATGTTATTATGGAGCTGACACAGAATGTATGTTTATAGATATACAAAAGAATGCAGTACATTCGCAGTTTGTAACAGAGTGAACGTATGTATGTGCATCTATCGGTCTTGCGTTGCATATCTGGTTCGATATGATACATGCGTGCGTGCGGTATCCGTTCGTTTTATACCGCCGTCGGCGTCGTCTAGGCTCGGAGTAAGGCCAATTGAATTCTTTATTTTTTTTCCCTGCCTTTTGCGTATGAATAAAAACTTCATATTTCGGATTTACCTTTTTTAGCATTCCAGCTTTTTGATCAAAACGTCAGCAAGAATTAACCGACATATCTTGCTCGTAGTAAAAGATGTTTTTATTTTTTTGTTTTGAAGTTAAATACGAGATATATGGATCAAATTTACGAACCTATGAAAGAATATATGTATTTAGGCGATGATTCTGATATATAGCAAAAAAAGTAGCCTCTATAGTAATGACAATAATGTAGTCAAGCAAATCATTCAGGTAAACACATTAAATAATTAGAATTCGACTTAAAGCAATACTATACAAATTCAATTAATATACGTATACAGTAAGACCTCGTTTAACGCTACCCCGATTAAGGCGGTTTGTTGAAAACTTTAAAAATGCTTAAAATATAGCCGGATTAAAATTATTGCAGCATTTCATTGAGTCGTATACATTCGTATAATACGATTATTGCCGAATATGTACGTAGCGCTGTGATTCCCCAGAATTTATGCTTGTTTGGTGCATCCTCCACAACATTCCATTCCCCGGAGAAGCAACGAGTGCAGATACTGCTGCCGCAATTTTTCTTGTAACGTTAAAAACCATAATTGAAAGAGGAAATTATCCACCAGAATTGGTTTTTAACGTGGATGAAAGAGGACTTTTTTTGAAGAGAATGCCAAAGCGCACATTTATATCGCGAGAAGAAAAGCGAGCACCGGGTTTCAAAGTTATATATTCAATAAGAAATCTTGATCTGTAAAATGTTACTGTGAACTAAGCTATTTTGAAACAAAAGCTCTATTACTGGTGGATAACGCACCAAGTCATCCCATCAATCTTTCGGGCTTAAACACTTGCATTCCGATGGAAATATTTTTCCTACCACCCAAAACTACATCGTTAATTCAACCTATGGATCAGGGAGTTATTGAAAATTTTAATGTATGTCGTACATTTCGGCAACTTATTAATAACACAGAAGGAGGAGATAAAGAAACAACTTTGCAATTTTGGAAAAAATATAACATTCTGGATGCCATAGGCAATATCGACGTCGCATGGCAAGAATTAACTAAGAAGTGCATGAATGGAGTGTGGAACAAGATATAGTCAGAGATATCCCAGGATTATCAAAGAAAAGAGTTTATTGTTGGTCAAATTGTCAATCTAGTCGAAACAGCAGGACTAGGAGATGTAGATGAGCAGGATATTGAGGAGCCATTGCAGGTTTTGGCGAAGGCCTTACCAACGACGACCTTTAGGAACTGGCAGAAAAAGGAATTGAACAACACGAAAACAGTGGTTTTGAAGACGATGAACCAAAAGAAATTACTACACTTTCTTAAAAAAAGTTTGGAAACAATAACCGAAATAGTAGATCAAATTGCAGCGAATTACCCAAGTTTTGACAGGAGTGCAAAAGCATGCAATCGACAAATGACTCTAGATGATTTCACAAATATAAACTTTATACTTATATATTATAATTTGTTTATTTCCAGTTTTCCTATTTAGTAGGTGTTAAAATGTCTTAACGCTGTTTCGTTTAGCGCTCCTATCTTCAGGAACGCATCTACCGCGCTAAACGAGGTCTTACTGTATGTATATATATTATAACTTGTAAGTACTTATCCTTTAATCTCAGTAATATTTCCACTTTTAGGTCAAATGAAACAGCAATTAATTAAATACCAATTTATTACATAAAATGAATAAATTATATCTGGAATCGAAAGACTATGCAAATTGAAATGCAGTTAAACATGGAAAACAGAGAACTGTCGCACGATGTGAAGAGTTCTAACAATGTCATCGTCAACTTTTAAAAGGGACAGTAAAATTTCGGATTTCTCTGTGTAAATTGTATAAAACAGAAGTCTAAAACTTTCCAATAATATTCAATTGGAACAATTGGAAGTCTCAAAAATTAAATTTTGTAAAAAATGAGCAAAGCTGGAGCTAACTTAAAAAAACTGTAAATTTCAAAGTTCAAATTTTTCGAAAATGGAGCTAAAAATGTTTTTCCCTATTTCACAACATAAACAGCTTTCAAAATTTTGATTTTCGAGAAATACATACACATACAATGGCTGATATATAATTATTAACATGCCATGAGACATTAAAATATAGGGTTATGTCAGACTGAGTTCGCATGACGCTCTGGATTCGTCAACAGACAAAATTTCATGATGTAATTTGCATGTTCAATACCTTTTTTTTAATTAACAAAACGGCGTCCCTAAATTCTACTTTTGTTTAGCCATAAACGGTAGCGTTAGCTGCACAGTGAACTTGTAAAATGTGCAGCGGCTTCGATTTGTCTACTTTAGTGGCGTAAGATTTCCGTCCAGCATTTCCTATATTTATTACATACAGCAGATAAAAGCGATATCTGGGAACACTCTGTATGTATTTTACGTTTGCAGAACTATTTTTAACATCTGATATAAAAGAAATAAATATTGTTGAATTTTTTAGACGGTTTGTTTTAGTACCTATGTAAATGTAATAAAACTTGCTTGCTTATTGGCAGCCACTGTTAATTGTCACGTACACGAAGTGATATCTTAGGTCATAAAACATATTGTAATAAAATATGCAGTTCTGCCCACACTCTAAAAATGTAAAGCTAGCTTTTATAGAATACATTGCGTAAACAATGTTTAAGAGAAGATGACGTAAATCTTCCTTGTCTACTCATTTCTTATCTTTTTAACCAGATCCAAGAAATAAGCACGTGGATATTATTTTTAAATCATAATATCAAGTTTAAGAGTTAGTCATAGTCTAAAAATTGACATTACATATTCAATTCTGATAATTAAAAGATTATAAATAATAACAGAAATCAAATATACATATAATATCTTATTCTATCGAAAGAAGTTGTTTGTTTTCACAATTTGTCACACACTTTGTAAACCGTAAATACTTTCACAATTTGATCGTAATGTTCACCAGCTCTTAAAGATAAAATATCTATTTTTCGTTAGAAGTTAGATTAATTCGAATTATACTGGGAGCATTACTTTTAGTTATATTCTTCTAACTACTACAGCAAAAAGTGCTTTACATATATTTTCTTCAGACAAAACATAGGCGTAAATTTTCAGCCAAAAATATTTTTCACACAATTCTCAACATCTACTTAAAAAAAAAGTCAAATTCACAATCGCCGCACATAAAACTACTATATAAGCGACAAGCGTGTTATATTTAAGTGATTTGGTACGGATTGGTGTAGCGTGCAGTTGGTCCAAGCGCCAAGGTGCACGCTCACCTGGAGAATACCCTGAGTAAGATCACCCGTAACCAGTGTTTGAGGTTTTACCTTAATGGGCGTGCACGGATACTCAGGAAATGCAGCTGCCAATGCCCTCGCACCTGCTTCGTTCGTCCATTCAGAAATTCCGACGAAGAATTCTTGGCCTAAATAAATTTAAAATAGTATCAATATTTTATCTGTTGTCCTTGTTAAAACGTAGATTTTACAACTTCCACAATTATACTGATCTGTTTGCTGTTTGTACTATACTTTTACATCTAAAATAATTGATCTTTAACGGATTCTCTTGGTCTTACAATTTTTAACGCAAATTTTATATGAAGGTTACTAAATAAATTATAACAAATTACTTAGAACGAATGAACCGTTGCATATAAATTTACAACACTTATATCCAAATGGTAGCATTCGATTGGTTAGTAGATCACAATATAAAAACATTATTAAACCAATCTGATACTGCTACTGTAGATCAGTTCAATAGCGTGTAAGGTAAGGGTTGCTATTTTTTTTGCTAAGCAAGATCTGAGATAGTTTTAATATAAATTAATATAATAGTTTTAGAGAAGAATTTAATCCTAGATGTGAACGCAAAAGTGGATTTAATTTAAGATTGTTATGAATACCATTAGGATTATAAAGATTTCTCGCAAAATTATCTTTGGGTGCAGCACCCTAACCACAATCATTTAGTTAATTATTAATCAGCGGTATAACGTTAGCTAATGCATTATTACACGTATGTTTAAAACAAAGTGAATAGCACCTTATATTGGCTACACTGTTGTCAATATTACAAATAATGATTAACTGGTGATCTCAACATTACATCAGTTCTAGTAATCGGGTAGTATAGAAGATCCGTCAACCATGAATTTGAAAACGGAACATGAGAATTAATTTGATTAAGTAGACAGAACTAATTGAAATCATTATTTAAAAAGTTATATAAACATTTATTCAATCTTATTTCGGGGAGATGATACTCAATACGTACACTAGCAGCTTCAAAAATCTTCATCTTCACAGATTCTTAATGTTCTTATAATGTGAATAAAGGCTACGAGATAAAATAACCACACACAGAAAAAGGATTTCTATATTTAAGAAATTTTTTCTCTTGAGGAAATCCACTTAACCTAAGTAATTTTTTATTTGTTAAGAAAAATTTTACTATCTATAAGTTAATTGAATATCTTGGGAACAGTAAATAAAAATCTTAAAATCAGATTTGATCCAGGAAATAATTTGTACAGACAAGAACAACTTGATGGAAATAACCAAAAAATGCTATAGGTGGCGCTTCTGCCACTATATGCAACTATGCAACAGACGTAATATGTGCACATGTGCTTTTGTATTGTGATTATAACCTTATACCTTTTCTTATAACAGCGTACAAAAGTAGGGACATTCAATACCCGGAAATGTTAATTCCTGTGATTAAAATAGTATTCAGGCTTTCACAATCGTCGTTGAATGCACCTTTTCGGTGGTTTCTCTATCATAGGAAGGGTTGTGATTTTATTACAGGTGATTAGGTAATCTTATGATTTTCAGAAGTGGTCAGAACCAGGAATTTTCTACACGACAGAGAACACGAAAATCGTAAACCAGCTTATTTCTGTACTTATTTTAGCTACATTCTTGCATATTTATTTCAAGAAATTAGAATTATCAATCCAGATTAATATATACTTATTTGAATATAATGATATATTTAATCCAAATCAAATAGTGCTTTAATTTAAATACTTTTTCTTACTGTAACCCAATAAACTTTATATAAGAAAGTTAATTATTTGAATATAGTATTTAACATTTCTTGCATTAAGTATTATTTTCTTTAAACAAGAAAATGATTTCTAAAATTCAGTATATAATTTCCTGAAATTCCAAGAAATTAAATTTCTTGATCGAAGAAAATAAGTACAGTGGTGACGCGATAATCCCGAATAATAAAAACCAGGACGATCCGGATTTTTAGAAAATCCGGATTCGAGGCTTGCTCTAACAATATGTATGTTATTACAAAGTATTATACCAATTCTTATCATTATCATAGTGTTTCGCTTTTTCCATCAGAATCTCTGAAGTTATGATGCTTTGCGTTAAAAACCAATCATATAACTCTGATTCCACAAAGCCAATTTTTTTTTAATCGGTGCAGAAACAACTGTTAACATAGCTGGAATTTCAAAATTGATTTATAGACACCTTTTTATTTTTTCGGAATTTCTTTTAACATCTGAAATTGTTGACGTTCCAACATTAATTTCTTTCTAAATCTTTTCCCAAATGTCCTATTCTAAGTTTTTCAAGTATTATCATACCTTTGTTTAATTGTTAAAGAAATTAAATTTCTTGTTGGAGCCAATGAAACTTCTGAAGGTGTTGGTTTAATAGAAGAATAAATGAATGCAACTGTGCATGTTGGAACTTGTTTGAGTAAACCAATTCTTATCATTATCATAGTGTTCCGCTTTTTCCATCAGAATCTCTGAAGTTATAACCGAATGAACCTTTGCCTTTGCGGAAAACCAATCATATAACTCTGATTCCATTTTCGGATATTCAGGCTTGTCGTAACGGTTTTTTTTAATCGGTGCAGAGATACAACTGTTAACATAGACTGATAATTTCAAAATTGATTTATAGACACCTTTTTATTTTTTCGGAATTTCTTTTAACATCTGAAATTGTTGACGTTCATACGCCAAAATATACATTTCTTTGTTGCCTATCCTAATCTTTTAACAAATGTCCTATTTCTAAGTTTTTCAAGTATATCATACCTTTGTTTAATTGTTAAAGCCATATATGCTTTCGTGTTGGTTCGATTGAAACTTCTGAAGGTGTTGGTTTATAGAAGAATAAATGAATGCAACTGTGCGTTTGGAACTTGTTTGAGAGAAATTGTAATTTCTCGTAGAAAATTCGAATGATATCAAAAATCCGGATTTCCGAGACATTATAAAATCCGGATTACAGAATACTTGTGCAGTCGAACAAAAAAATGGTCGAAAACCGAGGAATCCGGAAAAGCAAGATTCGGATTATCGACGTCACCACTGTATTTTTTTATAAAATATGTTTAAGAATGAGAATGGGAAAAATTTGCATTATTGTAAGTTATTCTTACTTAAACCTAGTAATTTGTTTTCTGTGTGCATATTCCAATTCTGATCATAGAAGCACTAGTAGCATCGTTGAAAAATTAATATTTTGAAAATTCCACAAGTTTCAGTAAAATCAAAATCAGTCGCTACGATCTTAGAATCATATGGTGGATGAAGTTTAGTTTTCAAGATTCAATGTTATACAATTTTAGCGCTCATAACTATATTTCGTATATCGCAAGTTATTTTCTAGACAATGTGTACTGGCTCAATTCAATACATACAATATAATCGTCTACAATTATCTATAGTTCAAGTATTTTTTTAAATATGCATTTACAACTTATATGTGCCTTCCACTATCGGGTCGAAAACGATTGATACAAACATTCTGTACTCATATTGTGTAACTTTGGATTACATTTTATAAATGTGCACGGTCAGTTTCCTGCTAATTTTCAAATGCTTTACCTCTGCAATATTGTTCTTTCGTAAATATGCAAGTATAACACGTTATCCCAAGCAAGATTCTGTTGTCATCTACTTACATCGCAATGATACTATTATGATGTTGAAGCTATACCAGAAAATGTCCATTCAATCACAGTCAACAATATATTCACCAACGTTTTTCAGATTGACTGAAGAAAGCTTCAATTTTAAGGCCTCTTCAGACGATTAGTCAGACGTTCACCAGATGTGTCCAACGCTGACACCCTTAACGTGTGCGAATGCAATAGCAGACGTTTTTATGGTACTGATGTCGGTTATATATATTTTTCTTTCTTATACAAAGAGAATGCAGCAAAAGGCAACAAGTACATATTACAATAATTTATAATAATTTTCAAACATTATCAATAGTAATCCTACTTTCTATATCAAAAATAACTTAAGCAGTGGTAGAAAACAGAAATTTTAAAAGTTACGGAAACGCTTGACTGCCCTTCATCCCCTGTCAAATACTGATAATACTATTGAAATTGAGGAATTTTGTTCATTGGGCACGACTGACTATGTTTCATCACTTCTTACTTACATATGTACTTAAAATACCTTTATGTTGCATATAACACAAAACTTTAGAAACTTTGAGAGGGGGTTGTTTCGTACCTTTAAATTAAACAAAGAACATTATCGTTTGACCATCTGGCAGTTAATTTTTATTCGATCTTGGAGTTATATAAAAGAGTATCCAAGTTTCTAGAGACTTTGAAAGGCGATCAAACGTTGAAAGTGTTAGAACTCGTTGTTTCATGGTTATAAAACATAAAAATTGAAAATCATCGTTTGACCACCCACCAGTGAGTTTTTATCCGACTCTGAAGTTACATACAGCAAAGGTACTGTACTTGTTAGAGACTTTAAACTTAACTTTTAGAGATATGCCACAACGAGTTTTATCACTGTCAGTGTTTGCTTCTCAAAGTCACTTATGTTATTCATAATTCCGCGGCCGCACGGAAACTGCTAATTAATTGCTCTCTTTTTTCAATTGTTTAGACTTTCTTCGAAGTGGTCAAACACGCTCAAGCAATGGATAAGAGTAGTACCTATCAAATTTTTTTCAATATATGGAAAAACTAAGAGGTGGTCAAACATGGTTAATCATATCGGATTAAAAAAATTTCTGAATTTTAAATTTTGGGATATTTGGTACGGGATCTTCAAATAAGTCTATAGCGGCTAAAAAAAGCTATTCGACCTAAATTGTTGATGGGCAATAGTGATGAATCTTTTCCGTCATGTTTTGACGTTCTTTTGCCATTTTACTGTGCCATTCTCGGACCTTATTAAGCGAACGTAAAAAAGAATTGTATTGCGAATGAATGCTGCTTTCCATAGGTAAATAATTAGTGTGCCCTAAGCATATTTTTGTTATTTCTTACAGATATATAAGTTAAGTGGAATAGAAATATATTCAATGCCTGTTAATTTTACGCGTGGAAACCACTATAAATGAATCCTATTATATAAAACATATTTTTGTAGTGAGCATTAGCTAACTACACTTTTTAATAAATTTTCGTTTATATATCATTTTACTGTTTTATGGAATTAAATTTGTTGTGTATACAGTTTATTGAATATATTTCTAATATAATATAATATATCCGCTAAATTAGTGATGCTGCAATTTCAATTGTATACATATTACTTCAAAAAATGTGGTTGTGTCAATATAACATGGTAACATTAGGTGTTACTTTATCCTCGTGCAGGTCACCAGGTTGGCGAATGAATTGAATTTGTTTTACTTACTTATCTTTGAGAGTGCTACATGATGGAAAATGCAAGAAAAATGAGGATTTCATCATTCCAAGTAGTTATATGGTTGAAGATCTGTAAACTATTTCTGTCTTTTTTTTCACACATTATTATTATTATTGGCTTGTTAATTACTAGGTTTGGGTGATACGCATTCTTTAAAAAGGATATAGAACATAATCTTAAAATGGCAGTATGTGTCAGATTACACACCTCCACCTTACATATTACATATATAGTAGGACTATAGTCGGCCCCCTTTGTAATCCTAGGCAAAGTAGTTTAAAATGAACATTTACATCTTGTGTCTTTAAAAAAAGTTGCGAAAACGAAATATATAACGAAACTTATATAAACAATAAAGATCTTTACTACAGAGCAGTTTTCTGTAAAAGTCTTTGAGCGAGCTATTCTGACGTTATAGTTTTCGAGTTGTACCAATTAGAAAGGTCTCACAAAGAGACCAGAGTACCGAGCATAAGCTTACGATTTGTCCTGTGTAAAATCACTAAGCGATAATACATACATAAATTTTGTTCCAAAAATACACAAAAGAGTACTATAGTACTTTGGCAGACCTACCTAAGAGTTAAATTATGCTATAGAGTTTAAAAGTAACTTAAAAGCAATGCTTACCTGTGAACAACACATCTCCACCATCTATCCTAGCGTTTGGATCTGATATTTCTATTATGGGTAGGTCTAATTCTTTCTTCAGTACTACTCTAATGGTTTCTACCTGAAATAAAAAATTCTGGTTAAAATACGAATACACGCTTCGTCTTTTTTTCTACTGTTAATATTAGATAGATATTATCAAAACGTATTTAAGAATAATTCATTTGTGAAGATGCTTCTGTATTGTCTGCAAGCGCGTCAGTAATTAATAATACTTTTCAGGAAAATAAAATTAGCGTGTATATGTATAATGATACTGCTTACAGACACATAAACAATTAATTAATATGAAGATTATAGGTTAACAAATTTTACACAACCAATTGCCAGTAATTGTCCGAGAGAAACCATAACAATGTGAAATGATACGATGTTTCAATAATGAATAAATGTTTTATAATACTGAAGTTTAATAATTAAGTTTTAACGATAGCTTTCATAATACTACATTAAAAAATGGTAAAAACAAGCATTAATTTACTGGAGTGTATTATGATGCTGTGGAGCAGATGAAGTGCATCCATAATTAAATTATAACCTGAAAGCATAGAATCCACGTGAGTTGTGATGGTGGTAAGCTTCATATTTAATGATTATTTGCACAGAAACTTACATCCTATCTGCATTTATATAAGTTATTAATACTATAGATAGCCTATAACAAGTGCGGTAAAATTGCTAATTAGCAAATATTTACGTTTGAGAATTTGCTGCGTGCGTTGAATCTGTAATATTTACATTTTATTAGAATCTATTACGTTTATTGATTAAAATGTATGTGACATGAGTATAACGTTAATTAAACACACTGAATCGTTAAAGAACCATTTCCGTGGACAGTGTCATGTTGATAAAGAAAACAGAGGTTAAAGTAAAAATAGAATGAAAAATAAAATCCAAATACATATAGCTGGGAGTTTTGCAAAATTGTGTGAATATGAAAAGTGCAGGAAGTAATATGTATGTTGTACATAAAACTAATTAGCGTAAATGGGCAAAAACATTGGGAGAGAAGGAAGGGAAGAAAAGATAAAAAAGTAAAAAATCACACGATGAAAAGAAAAATAAAAATAAAACACGGCAGAAAAAGAAAAGGAAGGGCAAGAAATTATCTCGAGTCGTGAAAATCTACGTATTGTACACATAAATATGTAAATACCTACACAAACCAGAAATTTTAGTTTTAGCAAGAGCTGTATCGGTAGTCTTGACAAACAATACAGCTTAGGAAGCCGCTGCAATCAGAAACTGCATCCGCTACAAAAAAAATGTAGATTTTAACTGTATCTTTTATGGTGAATTGTCGAGATAAATTCATGTTTTCATTTTTTATGAAACTCTCAGCAAGGTAACTAAAAATTTAGAAATATATATATTATGCACAAATATGAGTATATTATGGATGATCAACTTTGTAGTGTTAAGTGGAACGCTACAATTTGTTAGATTGGTTTTATAGGATCTTTGCTGTTTAGAACCGTTCTTTGCAACTGATTATCAGGGTTGTACTACTTTTTCGACTTTTTCAACCTAAGCAATGCTAGCATATTATGTTGTTTTCCAACACCTGCAGGTAGGCTTTGGAAGAATAGACATTGAAACGTATAGCAACTTAAATAACCACCACGCTAACTAAAAAATACAATGTTGAGTGGTCCAAATTATTGATTTTCAAATTAACAGCTTCATATACCCAATTGTATAATTATTGAAAATAATTTTCACTTATCGGATATCAAAACTACTACTTATTTAAACTACTATTTAAACAATGAAAAAATATCAACATGGATAATTATACTTTCCTTTATTACAGTGCCTGGTATATTTTGCTCTATTTGTTGGAAATTAGTGAGTCAATCATTTTATTAGGGGTATTAATACCATAGAATACTAACCGTATAGCTAAAATTTATTGCTCCATAAAAATCAATATAGAGTTTGTAATGGCACCGTCATTATTTGCTTTTAGTATTGTTTGTAGTTGCTTGGTTGTTTCCGTGTGTGTATATGACATTTAGCAATCATTTAGTATTCTAAAATGCTAAATGATGCCTTATCTTCTATTGTAACGCATACTTTATGCGGTCAAAATTACATACAAAGAATGTATTGTCGTAGAACCGAGACAACTTATTTTTGCTTATTTTGTATTTTATCGCGGAGACTAAGTAAACAAACTAGTTCATACAATCGCCAAAGAAGAGACTCTTACTCTCTCCGGAAGTCAGAGAACTCCGCATTTTTATCTGTGTACTGTCATATACCGGATGTTCCAGTTTGTCTGGCGCACTATTATATTGTCTGTTATTTATAAAAATACGAATATTATTTTTGTATATACATATATATTTGTTATTTACAATTTCCGTTTGTTTTTAAAAGTTAAAAAAATTGTCACTTTTAGTTTCACCGGAAGTTCTTGTCAACATTGTTGTTTAATAGAAATGTATACTTTTCGTTTCATTTTTGGATTCTATAACATATTATATATCAAACAACTTTTATTAATTATTTTGCTAGCTATCTATGACCTTTGAAAAGTGATTTTGTTTACTTTTGCTAAAACAGCATTTGACATTATATATAATAAAGACATGCGGCTACCGTGCTTTGAAGAAAAAGAAGATACAGTTAAATTAATTCTTGTTGGCTTGGCGTCATCGAAATAGTTAAAATTAAATTTTATGTTATGTTATGCAGAGATATCTCAAGACAGAAATACCATTTGATAACACTGTTGCGAGATTAGCGAGAAATTTAGCAGAAATAGAGCATTTTAAGAGAAAAACTTTGACTTCTAGATACATATATATTTGTTATTTACAATTTCCGTTTGTTTTTAAAAGTTAAAAAAATTGTCACTTTTAGTTTCACCGGAAGTTCTTGTCAACATTGTTGTTTAATAGAAATGTATACTTTTCGTTTCATTTTTGGATTCTATAACATATTATATATCAAACAACTTTTATTAATTATTTTGCTAGCTATCTATGACCTTTGAAAAGTGATTTTGTTTACTTTTGCTAAAACAGCATTTGACATTGTATATAATAAAGACATGCGGCTACCGTGCTTTGAAGAAAAAGAAGATACAGTTAAATTAATTCTTGTTGGCTTGGCGTCATCGAAATAGTTAAAATTAAATTTTATGTTATGTTATGCAGAGATATCTCAAGACAGAAATACCATTTGATAACACTGTTGCGAGATTAGCGAGAAATTTAGCAGAAATAGAGCATTTTAAGAGAAAAACTTTGACTTCTTTAACTTCTGTATTGGTCACATCTTCAGTAATCGATTACGTGAAATCTGGGAATGCTTGTTGATACTTCACTTTGAGGAGTCCATATGCATGTGAATGTGTGTACCTTTTGTATATTTAAGGTATTTTTTTAGTTTATTATGGTTGTATTTTATTCACGCACTTTATTATTATTATCAACTAGTCCCAATTGACCGTGATGAACTCATTTCGTGTAGGTAATAACTTTGTAGTGTGGCACTAAACGGTTAGTTAATTGGACCTAAATTTTGTGAAGAAATCCAATGGCATAAATTTATTATTTTTTTAACAAACGAACTCCGGCAATTCTTAGAAAATGTTCCGTTTTATTTTACAGCAAGAGGATACATATGCTCATAATGGAATGATAGTTACAAATTAATTATTCAATGAAATCTACCCAGGCAGACGCGAAGGAGGCAAACAGTGAAAGAGTTAAAGGGCCAGCATGATCTCCGACCCTATCGTTGGAATGTTTTGAACGACATACATACGAGTTATATGTCGTTAAAATCAGTTCAGTAAGCAGACTTCAAAAATGAAAAAATATACAGGACGTTCAATAAAAAATATCTACTTTGTGCTGCAATTACATGAATCACCCTGTATACTTCAAGTTTCATTCAGAAGTCGTACCTTTAAAATTAAAAATTGACGTGTTCGAGCATTTTTCATAAAACTTTACGATAACATCAAAAATAATTTTATTCCATAAGTGGTTACCGCACTGTATATTTTATTTCAAACACTCGTATAAAACTTCTTCATGTTTCATTACATATTAGTGGCATATCATTAACAATGCTATTTTAACAAAAGAGATTAAATTCGTTCGTAGACAGGTAGCAAAATATTTAATAAAAGTTTTTTCAAATACGAGTATGATGTGGAATCCAAAAACGAAACAAAAAATATACATTTTGGCAACAACTTCAGCTAAAGCTGGAAGTGACATATTTTTGATATTAATAAAAAATACAAAAATACAAGTGTGACATTCAAATTGGAACACCCGATACAGAAACTTTGAATGCTATTGCCACAACGCAAATGCACTAAATCTGAAAAATTTGGTTGGTATTGGTAGTTTTTGATGTATGTTGGTATCTAGTGGCTCTACAGTAACCAATACTCCATATTTAAAAGATGAAACTACTTTTTACTAAATTGTTAATAATCTTCTAATGCAAATGAAATTTATTTCAATATAATATAAGGTAATAAGAAATGAGAAAAATTATACATAGCGAATGAAATATAATACCACTATAGCGGAAGACCGAATATTGGAGTAACTTGAAACTGTATGATAAAAGTACCTACTTGCCATGGAGAAGTTTGTTTGGGAAGTTGAACAATTGCAAACTATAAGGGAATACGTAGTTGTAGAATTACATTCTACATTCATTTATGCTGTGAAGGGATCTTTGAAAGTTATTTTCTTAAAACAAGGATACCAAAAGGAATGGCCTGCCTAGATGTATGTGGATATATACTCGTAATGTGCAATTTAATTTAAGGACTACCAGATATGGTGTCGTTTCATACAAAAGATGTGTTCGTATCTACCTAAACCTACTGACTGACTTGTTAAATTCTGGCACTAGAATTGCTTGCTGTATGAAGTGTGACAATAAACTTGTTTGAATCACACAACTTATTTTAACTAGAATTATGGACGCTACATTTCTTACATGGTGTTAAAATCTTAAAAAAGTGGAAAACTACTGATATAAGGCTGACCTAATTCAGGAAATTGGCAATGCCTAAATATTTACATGTCAATACGAAGGCTTCCATGTCCTGAGTTAATTTGATAAAGAAGTGGACTGCCCTTTCTTTTCTTTGTACGTTTGTAGCTTTTATTGTGTAATTTATGTGTGTAAGTGTTTATTCATGGGTTTGTTAGCAGCGACTGGTACAATGTTAAAATAAAAACCAAGAAGTATGGAGGTCGTCTGTTCAGTAGATTGGGAATTTGACAAAATGTGAGATTTTGTTTGAGAATTCTTATCCCTTCCCTTTCTCTCTCCCACTGGTAGCATATTAGTTTCTGTTAATTATCGACTGAAGAATTGAGAATTCTGGCAAATAAAAGAAAAAAATACAGGTTGCTATTAAAAAAAAACTTGTTTACTGCTCATTTGTCTCTGTTTCGTTATTTAGCTGTTATTTATCTTTTTATCTTGTTTTCTTCGTTTGTTTACCATTTTTTACGTATTATATATACATATTAAAGAACAGCTTTTATAAAAGCTATCACGTTCAAGAAACAATAGTGTGGAGGTGAGAAATGTATAACCTTACTACGTATTTTGTGTGTATTCAATACATAAATTTCAGGTATACCACCATGGCGACTTCTGCAGAGGATGCAGTCTTAAGTCTTCTTCAGAATATTATATAATATTGTAAAGTGGAGAAGGCAGCAGAATCATATTCGTTTCCTGTTGAAGATGTTATCAATCGAGTTGTTGCTATGACGGGCAAATCTAAAAATACCATTCTAATTATTCGCAAGACATTGTTCAGCAATGAAGAGCCTCAACCTTCGTCAAATAAGGCAATCACTAAAAAACCGACTTCTAGACAAAAGTCTAGTAATACTGATTTGGATGATACTGACAGGTAATGTATACGTAATCATAGCTATAAATACTTAAATTTACATTAAAATTGCAGGTGTGTTTTGCGAAATAAGACTTAACCATGAAGCGAATGAATATATCATACGGTTAAGTGAATCGGATAATGAAATGGAATGGACAGACACTAAAAGTGAAAATTGGTTTATTTTTGTAGAGAAATTGGGTACCACGAGACATAATTCAACCAAAATTAGTGTACGGCTGTAGCATGAGCTGATCATGCTACAGCCGTACACTAATTTTGGTGGTAGTAACATCCACTGTAATCTTTTAAAGATTTCGTTTTCGGGATTTATGAAAGGTGAGGTAAGGACCGAAGCAATAAATAGTGAAGAACAATTATAGAACAAAATTATGGAGTCTGTTAGAGCAATTATAGAACAAAATTATGGAGTCTGTTAATATATACATTAATAAAGTCATAAAGGTATGCAAGGCAAGGTAAAATGCCACCAATCATTAACACAAAGATTGGAAAAGTGTATTTAAAGGCTATCAATTTGAACACCTACTTCCTTGAGAACTAAGCACTTGATACATTTTTTTTAATTTAATCTTTGTTTTTGTTTGTTATGTTGTTGGTTTTAAAACTCATGTCGTCCAAATAGCGGTTTCTTTTTGATATGA
Source organism: Holotrichia oblita (assembly GCA_023690525.1). Classification (NCBI taxonomy): domain Eukaryota; kingdom Metazoa; phylum Arthropoda; class Insecta; order Coleoptera; family Scarabaeidae; genus Holotrichia; species Holotrichia oblita. Next base: position 170,041,175 of record CM043015.1, on the reverse strand, counting down.
GATATTGGAGAGAAATACATTTTCTAACGAAAAATGGTAAGGCCATTTTAAAGCTATAAGCAGAAGAATAAATCAGTCAATACGTCAAATTTTGATAAACCATTTGAATAATTATAAGTTAACAGCTCTGTCATGGTTAGGAATTTAAAAAAATAAAATTTTCTTACATACTTTTCTACACCCTCAAAACAAAATGCGATCGTAAGTAACAAGATTAAAAGAAAGCGATTTTCGAAAATATAACACGATTTGTATCTCTCAAGCGATCTAGTAGCTATTGTACTACATAATTCTTCCGCGCGTTTAAAATACTCGCAAAAAAATTAATCGATTTTTTAATTTTTATATAAGATAAAATTGGATTTTCTTTTTTTGGATATGTTACAACGTTGTCCTTATTCCAGTACCTTAATATTATTTTTGTATAACAGTTTAGAAGTAAGTAAGAGTAAGGTATTACTTGTTAGACCTAAATATTTGTATGCCTCGCATATCGACTGTGCATATTACAAAGTGGACTTCATGATTATCTGCTATAAAATAATGTAGATACTTTTACCGCAATTAGATTTAAACTACCGACATACTTTCGATTCCGTTCTTTTATATTAACCAGCACACTAATTGCAGCGGTCAGATTTTATTTACGCCAGATACGATCACGAATAATAGAAATATCTAGAAAGGTGAATTGATTGCTTGTAAAAGATCTATGAGATTCCAAACCACTTACGGAAGATTAGAACCGGTTTGAAATATATATGTACACCTATACCTAACAATTTAATTTATAAAAAAGCCCTCCTATTTTATTAAAACGCATCTTCAAAGTATACATTATTATGAAATGTCATTGAACTGAGCAGATCGTTAACCTACTTAATATTTACATTTTTATGATATAGCCAGCTACAAGAACAACGATAATGTCACAAAAGGAATGGGATATCAAATTGTAAGCAATTGTAGGCAACTTGTTCAAAGTTAATTCTGCACTACTGCTATGTTAATTAGTGGAGCGCTGAAGTCAGATATTTTCCAGTACTTTAGAAAAATTGGTTATCCTAAGCAAATTATTCCAAGTAATGTAATTTTATCGGTTGTTGTTGTAGATCAACTTTTTGTAATCAACCTAAATATAAATAATTAATAAATAAATATTTTAATGAACTAATTTTAAACACATACAAAGGTCAGAATTCGGTGAATTCAACCACCAAATCAGAAAAAAACAATTAATTGAAATAGATAAATAAAAAATAATGTCATCGCAAAATGGTATGATTCATTGAAAATTATAAATAATAATCTTATTTATACTGCTGTATTACCAGTGATGCATACAACAGTAGGTAGTAAGTTAATTTTGTGGTCTTTCAATTAATATTTAACGTGCTCATATAAATTTTCAACGAATATCAACACGAACTACACGCAATGAAGTGTAAGATACCCTTTTTGGTTATTCATGCGTACATAAACCCACTAAGCAGATTTATTACAGTAAAGGGCACTTTGTCCAATTCCACTGAAGCACAGTTTATCTAGAAATAGTGGGTGTATCCTCTTCATCCGTTTAACATGATTTTCTTAACTTATTAATAAATTACTTCCGCTAGTTCATTGACTCTATTTATAAACAGCACAGGAGCTTTTGTAAATTGATACTCTTCCGTGAATCAATATAATATACAGATGCTAGATATACATTATGCATAAAAATAAGACAATTCTCGTATACTAATCGTCTTTGTTAAATCCAGTACATGCGTATGTACAGTCATCCAAAAAGAAAAGTCCTACCAAACTTATGAGGAGATTTCAGATTGTATGTTTAGCCAAAGCACTTACTTTTAGAAGGCAGCCTACTAATATTCACAGCACATTAAAAAAATCGATAATAATTAAGATTACTAATTAATAATAAATATTCCAAACGGCGGATTATATACAGTAAATCTGAACAAATCCATAGTGTACTACAAGGAAGCACAACCACCACTGGAAGGTGATGACATAATTGATAAAGAATTACCGAATATTAACCCAGTTAAATCAATCAATGTCAGTTCAACTGCACAACGACACCAATAGCCGCAGATTTTGATGAAACTTGATGTGTTTTTTCGTAATGTGAATTTAGCATTTTTGCTTTATCTGAGACGTTTTAGGTTTTTGCTGCATGCTAAAGGTATTTCGAATTTCATGGTTTTTATTGATAGGAGAGAGAAAATGGAATTTGATCTTTTACTGAAAACATATTATATCTTCCTTAATTATCCAAACAATGTTTATAAAAAACACAAAGTAATTAAACAAGTATGTTCCCACACAAAATCGGGAGAGAAAAAATCTCGAAATATTATTTCGAAAATGTTAATGAAATGAATAAAATACAGTTCAATGCTAATTGAATTATTATCGAAAGCAAAAACGATAATCAAAAAAGAGGATGAATTTATTGTATACATGAAACCAAAATGGTGTTTTCTCCTTCACTATTTGTATGAATTCAAAGTTAGAAATAACTCATTCATCAAAAATAGAAAAGAACAGAAAAGAAGGAAATTAAGCAAAAAAGTAGATACATACATTTAGTGGGACATGATTAAAATAATAGGGATCTTTAAGCAATTATGTACAAGACCATTCATTGAGGCTCTGTATATTGAGAAACAACTAAGGGCTAGCCAGCAAACAGAACATTGCATCCACTGGTCAGTCAGTCAGTGGCTATTACCAATGTAACGTCAAAATTTGGCTCTTCTGGCCAACACAAATATACAATTTCAATAATCTATATCTATAGAAGAAAAATTTTCAACTTAAAGTCTAAGGGTAACTGTTTTGCAACCAGGTAAAAAACAGAAGGTGATGGAATAAGGTATAGTATTAAGCGCTTAGCTAGGAAGGAACATTTTCAATTCCATCTGAACAAACAAATGGAAACTAATTAGCGCAGACATGACAGTAGAAAAAGCAGCTGGTGGTCAAACTTAGCCAGATACAACTTACTTCGCTTCTCTACGTTTAACTACTCCAAGCTACAGCAAATTTTTCTGAATCGTCTGAATTTGATTGAGCCCGTACATATCTATTCGCTTAACATATTGCTTCAACAAACTAGGTAATTCTTGAGATCTCTAAGTGGACTATGTTGCCTTTGCTATAGACGAGTACCGTGTTGATTTCTACCTGATTATATTAGTAAATGTAAATTTCATACTTACACATACGGTTTGTATATTGCGTGTGAGCATCCCTTAACTCACTTGTGAAGAATACAAGAGTAAGAAAGGCAAAACAAGACAATTGCATATGAAATAGCACACGTATTGCATTTACACATACATTTTTGTGATCTACCGTTCCATTTATTTATGTAATCGCGCATTCTAAAGAAGAATTTCTTACCATGGTGCGGTTCTGGATGAATTGTTATATTATATTAACTTTATGTTTAAAAACGAAAGCAAAGACAATAGCTTTTTGGGTGACTGAACATACGTATTCAAATTCTGTAAATTATAAGTTGCATATTTTTCTTGCATTTTAATGATTAAATAATAATAATACTATGTCCGCATAAATAAGCTATAAATATAATTTGTACAGACAAGTTACAGTTATGAATGATCGACATGCAATGCAATTATTATTAAAGTTTACCATTTGCGATCGATAGCATACATTAATTATTTAATCAAAATATATAGTAGTAACATTCATTGTGCAGAGTTGTAGTATAGTTAGAAAAACTTAAAAAAAAATAAATAAAAATTTTGAAAAGCAGCATTGAAGTGTACTTAGTTTACTATATACGTTACGCTTCAATACAGAAAACGTTGCAGAATTAAAGCGGTACTAATATTTTATTCAAGGACTATGAATGCCGTAATTTTCGAGGATGATATACGAGTTATTTTTAAATATACTGTATTTGTAAATTTGAAATTACGTATACGCGGTTCTGGATTCGTAAGTAGTACAAGCTGATGTGAAACTGTGTCGAGCTTTTTTGCTTCATTTAATTTCGTGAAAACTGATCACATTCTAAAAATAACAAATATAGGTCGCAGGTCATTCATTTATTGCAACTGTAGGAAGCACATTAAAAAATGTGTCAATCTAATGCTTCACGTTGCTAGCTGCTCTTGGTTTTCATTTGGAAATGCGGTGTGTGCTGATGAAACGTATACACTATTGTTGTATCTGTAAGACTTAATCTATAGTTATTGAAACTATGCGACATAAATTGGTCAGCAGTGATATAAAATTTAATCCACTTAAAGTTAGTCCAAAATGTTATATGTAAAATTGATATACATACATGTAATTGCACTTTAAAAATGAAATGATTGAATTACAATAAGATATATGTACAATATCTAGCACGCGCACTATATTTTATTCTTTATTCTTTGACGTTGTTGATTAAGTTCTGTACAGTAGAAACGAGAATTTGTTGCCAAAAATGCTGCATCGTATTCTTTATGTTAAAATGTCTATGCTAATGCTAAAAAACTCCTCAAAGCAACAATTTTTAAATTAATAATTCCATCCTTCAAAATCGTGCGAGTTTTCGTTTATAAACCATATGGATCTTTGAACATGATTTTAAACAGCTTCTTCAATTTGTATTCATCAAATTTCGATTTTCCACCTTCGGGATATTTGTCGAATTGCACTACGTATTGTTCGGTTACAGGGAATTAGTAATTTACCGTGGCTATCCAATTACTAGCAAATAGAAATATTATGTTGGAAGGGTATGTCCCAATATTCCTGGCTTAAGTCTTTGTTCACAGTCATAAACTAAACGTAGTCTCAATTCTATGTTCATAAATTCATACTTACCCTGACCAATTTTGTATATACTTTTAGATATCTTAGAAGGCAATAACTAATCAAGTGGCCTTAACTCTGTTTTACTGACATCAAGTAGTCCGAGAGTTTCGCAGAGGAAAAGACATGTATTTCAATTGTCTCTGCGTAGGATCTTTATAGACGCCACATAAACACATGAACATTGATTGCTGGTCTAGCAAATACTGTTGTCATGTTGCCACCACTGGTGTTCTATGAAATGTTGACATATTAATCTAAGACCAGAATCTACTCAAAGCTACATGAAATCAGATTGATTCGGTTATAACCATAGACATATGTAAATGCTGGTGCGTATTTGCTCTTAAAAAATCTTTAAGAATCACCCTTAAATTTTTAGATGTTCAGTGTTCGAAACACAAACTGCAATTTCTGCCCTTCCATTTGTCTTGTGTACCAGAAAAATGATACAAAATTTTAGTTCACCAGAAATTTGGCCATACATTCTTAAAAATAAGGCGATACCCAAAAAGAGATTATCTGGAAATGATGTATTTATAGAAGCATTTATGTTAGTATTCTATGTTCACCAAACAGTGTATTTAGCTAGAAAAAAGGTGAAAGTACGGGGCCTAAAATTATGTCATGGGGAAACAAATTATTACGATTGTAATTGTCGGTTGGAAGCGTTTAAATTATTGAAAGAGAAAGTAATACACTTTTTGCTTATATGATTAAAGAACAAAAAGCACAATAAATAATTTTTTTGTTGTAGATTTAGTTCGCTGCTATTACTTCCACTATTAAAATACATTTAATAGTGTATCATATTAAGTTGATAACATTTTACTTGTCATTTATTCCGACATAATTACATTGCACTATTATATGTATATAACGGCCTGACCTATTATAATTTATCATATGTGTGACATCTACATAATACGCCTGTTACTGGTTTCTGATTCAAAAATAGATTTTATTGCGAATTCTTTTGTAGTCACATAATTTAGTTAACCTTGAAGTTCTCTTATGCAAATGTAAACAAACGGGATAATGAGACAAGTAATATAAATGGATCATTACAGTAATGGTTAAATTTTACTTAGTCCTGGTATGTATGTATATACATACATGATGAATGACCACCAAAGTAAAACCTCCGTGTTGTTTATCTTCCTATAACCAATTTATCTATACGATGTATGTACCTACATATATATAATGCATTTCTCCAACCACCAAATACTTCGCTGTTAAAATATCTATACGATAAATGCATGAGAAAGTATTTCTTGTCACGATTAAAGTATTTATACGCTAATTCGTTTATCCGGACCAGTATGGAAATTTCATGGGAACTTGGAGAATTCAAGAGGAGAGTTTAACAGGCTAAAAATATTTATTTTATAGACGACGTATAACGTACATTTCGGTTGATTAAGAGGTCACAAAGTAACCTTAACACTGGTGTTGTTTATTATTTATGTTATATGTGTTTTTGTACTATTATTTATATTATATTATGTTCTTTTATATACTTTTATTATACGTTTTAAGTCTGCCTTAACAAAATTAAGCAAATGCTTAATTGGTGAACTTGCAAGAAACTTTACTTTTGCATTGAAAATTTCATAATAAAAGATACCAATTTAGAACTGTAAAATATTATTTGTTTTTGGTGTAGCAGCTTTATTTTGTAACAAAATGTCAAAAATTCATATTATGAATTTTGATGCTATTGATTTTAAGTGACAATCCATATATCTGTGGAGGCTGCAAATGATGTATTTTTGAAGACTTAGCCATTTGCAAGATGTTTTTCTTTTCCCAATTTATTACTAATTTATTATGAAGATACTAGTATTTGTTAAGAGAATTTGTTTTAATTTCACTGCATGATAAAATAGTCTCCATTTTTTGTTATAATAGGTACTGTTCATCATTACTGTAGTATTATTCTTATCAAATTGCATATTATTCGAACATGCATATTTCGCTGAAGCTCATTGAACAGCGAGTGAAATTGAAAATGCTAAATAAACGTAAAAATAACACTTTATTTAAGCTACGATGATTTTGGTGAAGTGTTTCCTGATAAAGATGAAAGTGTATTCCATGCAAGTGATGGATGGTCAACCAGTTTTAAGCATCCACATGCTATTCGAAAACTTTAAAAACTTTATAGTTTATATATTTTTCGTTCAATAGATTATCCACTTTCCTGAAGAGAATAATTTGCTTCTCGACAGAAATCTAAGTATTTTAGAAGAAATTCAACCTAACAATTCTATTGGTGTAGTCGAAATCGAAGAATTGAATGAAGATGCTCTTAATTTGGAGATGAACTCAATAGTGATGACAACGCTTCGGGTAGCAGCGACAATGGAGCTGAATCAAAGAACTTCAAAAAAATAATTTATCAAATAAATTTTGAATATTTAAATTACGGTATTAAAAAGAAAAATTCTTTGCTATGTTTATCTACGGGTTAGCAAGTTATGTTTTTATTACTTGGCATAAAGGTTTTCTCATGGTATTATAGTTAAATTTTATTAAAGGCGAACGAAATCGGATTGAACGTAACGAGTGTGTCCAATATTGTAGTATTGATTTCAATTATTGCGACACATTTAAAACTAGTCAGAAAGTTGGTGATAATAACACGAGAATTGCATTATTAAAGTCATTATGGTTGTAAACTGTCTCATTATGAATTAAAATATTTCAGGTATGACTATGCATATGCGTGCTCATTACACTTAATCACTTGTGTTATTTGAATGGGAACAGGGTGCGTATAAATTAAATTACATCAGTCTATAAATAGCATCCCTTTTTAAGAACGAAAGTACCTACTTATATTACAATAAAGAATATCCATTTTAAAGTAGCAATGTGCACTTAAAATCAATACTAACATTTGTATGCCACTAACGTTCCAATAATACATATGCATTTGAGACATATAAGAATTAATGAGGTGTTATTGGAAATGTTACTGCTTACTTTAATTATAAATAACCTCTTTAACCAGAATACTGATATTGTATACAGGGTGGGGCACCACATTCGTCTCGGTTGATATAAGAACTGCATGTGAAATGAGTGAAATTTTTGCATGCCTATTATTTTATCCGACACTACGCTTGGTTATTCCTGTATCATTTTCTATTTTTTGCTGACTGGTGTACGGATCTTCGATAATAGATTCACTTTCTTCATTGCCAGTAATAAATTTTCGCCAAACTTGGTATTTATAAGCTACACTTCCAGTTCTCCTAAACCTTTACAGCATATTTACAAAGGAACGCTTGTTTGGATAATGTCTATCCGGAAATTTTTGAGCATACATTGCATCGATGTTAATAAATAATTTTTTGACATTCTCTAATCACAGAAATCACAATAATCCAGGTCCGGACCTCAATAATCCTCTCTTGTTTAACATAAGTTTTCATTTTAAATAAATAAAAAATAATTAAACAACCACGACTAAGGATACTTGATTGTATAACTGAGAGGTAAGTAATGTCATAGAAAAATAACGTAGTTTTTATGTCAAAGCTACCTTGATAAAATCAAACTTCTAGTAGATAATGGTCAATTAAAACAATAAATTGAATTTTACTAAGAAACTGTAAGAGATAGATATAGGAGCTCTTAACAACATTTAAAAGAGAACGAAAATTAAAATCGAATCACGATATTGAATATAGGGTGTTCCATTTAAAACAAGAAAGTTGTTTAGCATTGATGGGATCCACAATTAGAGGTAAGATTGTATCCATCTTGTATAATTTTTAGAAAACATCTTTACTTTCGTATTAGATTTAAGGGTTTTGCTGAAGAAACAATAACAATAAACTTAAAACATAACTTAAATACGTACAGAAGATAACACATCACTCAATAAGTCCGACCTGACACATATACGGCAACATTGTTGACAGATCCGTGTGATTTTCCGGGTAGTACCAACCTTCAAACAGATACGTATCAAAATTTCATGACATTCTGACTGTTAGTATAGAGGTTTTAGTGACCCCAGTTTTGTAATTTTCAAATAATGGATAGAAAGTAATTTCGTGCGTTGATTAAACACAGCTTTTTGATGGGAAAAATACTGTTGGAGCCAAACAGTGGCTTGATACGCATTATGGTGACTCTGCACCAGGAAATCAACTATTATTGACTGGTATGCTCAATTAAAACGCGGTCGTCCAAGCACCGATAATGCTAAACGTTCTGGTCGCCCAAAATCGGCAGTTGTTCCGGAAAACATAAAAAATGTCAACAAAATACATAGTTTTAAAAGACCGTAAAGTCAAGTTGAGATGCCTGACACCTTAAAGATATTAGAGAGCACTGTCTTTACAATTTTACATTAAAATTTGGTCATGCCCAAGTTGCTTTCGATGTAGGTGCCGCGTTTGCTCGCACCGGACCAGAAACTGTAACGCGTCGACGATACAGAGCGCTGTTTGGACCTGTTCAAGCGAAATAAAAAGGTTTTTTTGTGTTGGCATGTGACAATGGATGAAACATTAATCTACCACTACACGGCTGAATCAAAAAGATCCTCAGCTGAGTGGGCAGCAGCCGGTGAAAGTCGTCCAAAGCGACCAAAACCTCAAAAGTTAGCTGGCAAGATTATGGCATCCGTATTTTGGGACGGGCATAGAATTTTGTTCATCGATTATCTTGAAAAAGGTAAAACTATCAATAGTGAATATTACATGGCAATATGGGATCGATTGAGTGCAGAAACCAAAAGAAAAAAGTGCTGTTTCACCAGGATAATGCCCCGTGTTACAAGTCGATGAAAACAATGACTAAATTGGATGAATTACGCTTTGAATTGCTACTGCTACTACTGCCTTTTTGCAGACATGAAAAAGATGCTCTAGGGAAACAAATTTGTATCAAATGAAGAAGTGATTCCCAAAACTGAAGCTTATTTTGAGAGTGGAGACAAAAACATAAAGGGTATTGAAAAGGAAAGTATGTTGATGAATAAAGTGTAATTTCAAAAAAAAATGTTTTTCTTAGTTAGACTGGAGAGTTATTAAGTGATGTGTTACTCATCTTAATGATTGATCTACATTTTCAACAATTTTTAAACTCAAAAACGGTTTAGCCTAGGTATTAGGAATACAACACTAATTTGCCTTTATTTAGTCTCCCCCATCGAAATTTGCAATAATATACCTAGTGTTCCATTTAAATTTTGATAACTACCTTTTGCGCTTCCCTGCATATGTCAAAATAATTTTAGAATGTGCTCCTAATGGACTTACACAAACTCCAACAGAGATTTTAAAATTATGCTACCGTTTTTCTTATATCAATCGATGCGAATGTGGTGCCTCAACCTGTATACTACCCTTCGTTCTAATAATCTATCCGCTTTTGATATTGTAATTTGACTCCATCTTTTTATCGTTTTCTGTTCCTTTTCCCATTATCTTTGTCATAAATGTCGTCGCCCTCAGCTAAAGAGGCCATTTGTTGCATTAGTAATGGCCTTTCCACGTTTGAATTCTTTAGTTTTCTACTCTAAGTTGTTTACACATTGTTTACGTATTTTCATATTACACCTTTTTCAATATCTCCTTACAGCTTTTTATTATTATTACGGCTATTACTACTAATGGAACAACATTTCATATGTTCGAGAACACTTCATCAGGAATAACAATAAGTTCGTTTATAAAATCCAATTTGTGTTTAAACTTTCCACTATGTGTAGTATCAGAAGTGACACAGAACTAGTTTTTATGGATTCGCGCTGATAAAGGGCCAAATGTTTACCTTCATTTGCCTCTAATGAATTATTCATTAGGTAATGTATTCACTCATGCATTAAGAAACAAACCGTATGGATTTTGCAGTTCGTTTATGATTTTACGTGTCCAAGCGTATGTTTTTTATTATAAGAGATAGAAGAAAAGCATAATAATCAAAAATACTCTACATCTAATTATTAACTATGTTACATAATCAAAAATACAAATTACACAAAAACAAAAGCGCATCACAAAACAGTTTTATTTTTTTAAATACAACGGTCTAAATATTCTTAAAGAGCTTGAAATTCTCTTTACGATGATACCAAAAAAGTTTTAGTTTAGCATTATTACACTGAATAACAGATTGACAGGTGCAAACGATATACAAATATGGCCAACTATCCGTCATTTGTTCTCTTTTGTTTGTATTTGTTTTCTAAAGTTGCTAACAAATTGTAACGTTCGTCAAATATTAAATTTAGAAACACTGTGGTGGCTGCAATTTTCAAGATATTTTTTTTGGTATCATTGTATAGAGAATTTCAAGCTCTTTAAGAATATTTAGAAAAAAACATACCCCTTGTATTAAAAAAAATAAAACTGTTTTGTGATGCGCTTTTGTTTTTGTGTAATTTGTATTTTTGATTATGTAACATAGTTAATAATTAGATGTAGAGTATTTTTGATTATTATGCTTTTCTTCTATCTCTTATACTAAAAAACAGATAAGCGTGGACACATAAAATCAATCAGACCGTATACATAGTTACATACATACATACATATCTACGTTTAGTAACAGAAATCCCACTAATATTTTTGTATTTGATTTGATATTTAATGACCAGTCAAAATTGAATGAAATGGGATTGGATGAAGGAAAATACATAACCAGATGTTCCACGGAGGCGATAAATGCTGAGTATACAACTAAAACAGCGAAAGATTCTGAAGGAAAAATGCTTGTATGGAGTTGCAAGTCTTAGAGATGAGTTGGTCTCTGCCACTAAATGGATAGAATTATTGTCCAGAATGTGTGTATTGCGATTTTATCCAACGTTATACTGCTATATATAAATCATTTTGCTTAGGAAATTTTTACGGACCTTCTCAAATAGTCTTTCGGTAGCACCGATTTGAATGCCATCGAAAACATATCAAAGGATTAGTGCTGGGATAAAAACATATTTCAAATCGCGACGAATGTATTGAGTAAGTTAAGGAGCTTTTGAATAATAGTTCTTAGCACGATGTCGACAACCTAGAAAATGCATCGAAGTTATCAGAGCAAAGGAATATCCACAGAGTATTAAGTTTACGACTGAAATGTTTGCATTTATGTATATTATCGGAATATGAATTATTCTCAACAAAGAAGATTGCAAGCGCATAAGACATCCGTTTTATAAAAAAAGAAATGCGGAAAATATCTACTTTTATTTTCAATACTGCCAAATATCTTCCAGCAAACAATAACATTATGCACCGTGGAGTTTTAATTAATTCGAGCATAACCATTCTTGATGTCTCACGCACCTATTCTCCATTCCCATTTTGTATTATTAATTCCCCAATCTCTGTTATTGTCTGGCTTCGTTGGCGTGGAACTTTTAATAAGCAGAGCAAAAATAATTTCAAAAGCGATGCAGATTTGCAAGAACGAACAATTGTCTGGATCAGAAGTATATACTAAGAAGTTTAACAGTTAGCTGTAATAACTTGATTTCTGCTATATTCCGATTGAAATGTTATTAAAGATAGTTTTTACCCTTTATCGTAATTTTCCTACTTATGAAATCTGTAAGAAAATATTCCAATCGAATTCATTGTCAAACATGTGTAAAGATGAATGTACATATGTATAATAAAAGTGTCTACAGCTCAAGCAAACTTAAAATAAAGTGTAATATTATGTTATGTTTGTTTTTACTTTTCAAAAAATAAACCTTAGGAATATGTTGACATTCATTAAAATTTTTGACGTTAGTGCACTCGCCATGGTATCTTCGGAATTTTATACTTATCATGTTAGATATCTAATGAAGTTAATGCTGAACTACAAAGAAATACAAATGCACGAGAAAATAACGTTAAAAAACTTGTTAAGTGTTAGATCTTCTACTCAAAATAAGTCTCAACATTCGGGTATTCATACTGTTTACCAATTTAGTCAATGTTGAAACAGAAATATCATTCCAACACCTCGTTATAGCAGATTTTAGTTCTTTGATACGATTCTATTGTTTATTATTGGCATAAACCTTTCTTGTCAATATTCACCAGAAGATTTTCGATGGGGTTTATGAAACGGCTCTTTTGTTTGTCTGGAATAGTTGCATTGTCTTGCTGAATTATCCAGTCTTGTAATTATTCGCCAAAGTCTATCAGAATCATTTTTAGAAGGTCTGTGTAAGAATTGGAATACGTTCGCGTAGAAATAAAACATATGTATAGGAGTTTTATTATATTATTATAGGTAAAAACCGCTCACACCATTATACTACTGCCACCAAATTTCGGCTCATCACAACTTCAGTGTTCTTGAACAAATCGTGCCAATAATATTTGGAACCACCAGACCCGTCCAAGTTAATTTTTTTTTTTCGTGAGAAAATATGACGTTTTCCACTCATGATCTCATCTCATATGATCTCGAGCAAATTTTTATGGATATTAGCAAATTTTTATTTTGGATATTATTAATTTTTCTTTAATGCAACATTTTATTTTAATAATAATATATACGGAATATTCGCCGCTTCTACATTTGTTGTTCGAGTCTGCTTAATTTTACATTCATATAATTGAGTAGTGAATGGCAAGGTAGGAATTAGCCAATTATCGGTGGTTAAAGGTACTTAATTACCTATAGAATTATCCCATCTGTTGCATCCCAGTTGGATGGCACATCTTCGAAAATGGATTTATCTCTTAAAGTGAAAGAGGGGCTTAAGAACACGAATTACTTATTTTTTTCAAACACATTCCTCAAAATTAAAGCGAATTAAATTCACTTAAAGTGGCTTCAATTATAATGTAAAGCTAAATTATATGATAAAGAGTTGTCACAAATAATTTATTAGATTAGATGTATGTAGGTGGTAAATATTCTAGTAAAATCGTGGAATGAGAATTAAAAAATTGAGGGGTGACATAGTACAAGGCAAAAAGATAGCGTGGACGTGCCTGGTTACATATAACCGACCCAAGACTATGATTTGCTGGTGTACGTGAACGATATAATAGATTTCTGAATTGCTTACGGAAAAAATTGAGTTAAAAGAAATATGTTTCTCTCTTACATCATTTTAAACCCTGAAGAAGTTTCCGAGTTTGCTTTAAAATGTCAGACGGAGTACGCCAAAAAGCATTTATAGATAGCGTTCTTATTACTAGATTTGTAAATATATTGACTGCATTACGTGATCTGCAATATTTCGATGTATAAAAGCCACATATGATCAAAAGTGGCCTTGCCCAGTGTTTGCACCTATGACTTCCTTTCAAGATAATTCATGTAAAATTTAGAAACAATTTCTGGACCTTCTAAAAAGCGAGGTTTTTGTGCTGTTATTTCAGTAACTTCTACAATTGAACTATTAGATTAACAGTACACTATATTGTTGAGTTGTTTACATTTTATGACAATATAACCGCCAAGCGAATATACAAGTTACACAATTTGCAAAAAAAATATAGAAAAATATAGATTCAATACATTTTATATTAAATATACAGGGTCTTCTCAAAAATAGGACATATATATTAAATTCAAACAGTAAAAGTTAAATACCGTTGATCACAAAAAAGAAAATTGTTTTTTAATAAAAAAAGTTCAAATGTAAATAATTTTATTCTTGAATAAAACTACATTGAACCTTCTGTCATTAAAAATGTTCGAGCTTTAATTTTTTTTATTAGTTTAGCGTACGTTATTAAGATATATAATGACTACCTTTTGCGCTTCACTTAATGAAAACTATAATTTTAAACTCCTTTGCCTTTCACAAAACAATCTTCAAACGAACTCTATTTTAAGTTGTTAGAAAACTGTCAAATAAAATAACAATTTGTTCAAGCAAAGCTCATGCGCATAACATCGCGATCCACTTTGCAAACCAGGCTCAAAGTATGAAGCTAATATTGTTAATTGTTATTTTAATACAACAAACGGACAATATATTATACCGAGATAGTATTTAATAAAATATAAAAGTGTCTGTTCCTGAACAATCTATTGCAACCCACTGTATCTGCATATTTTATATAATTGCTATTGCTTCAAGCTGTCGCAAAGTATTATATTTTATTCTCCATACACATAATCTAAACATATAAAACCAACTCTATTCTCTCCGCCTTAATTCCATATTGCATGCATACAATAAGTAAAACAGTGCAGCTGCGAATACCAATTCAAATTCCACTTTTCCGCATGGGTGCTCTTCCAGAAAATTAAAGAGATGAAATAGTATTAGATTTCTTATTTTACGTTTATTAAAGTCAAAATTATAAATACAGTAGTAATTTTGTTTATATTAAATGTAAACAAAATTGAATGAGGTTAAATAGAAGTGTATTAATAAGGTGACGCATATTAATTACTAACAAAATAACTGGTCAACATGATTTTTGTCTCATGAGTACCAATAGTTGTATTTAATGCAGTTTCTGATAGTGTTTTCAAATATATATTCATAATTTCTCCGGCACAGTTTTTCATTTTAATTTTTTAAATGCTTTAAAAAGTTTTTCGCCAATTTGTCCATTGTCATACAAAAGCTCCTAAAGCATTGTAAATATAATGGAATCCATTTAGCTAATCCAACTGGTACCATTGCTACTCTTGTGCTTGTCCAGGCACGTATTGAGATGTGCAAACGTGTTCTACTAGTTTAGCACACATTTATCAGAACGATGCCAGTTATGAGATAAATTTGGTCCAATGCAGATAGCACCTTGGCAGGTATTCAAAAATGATAATTGCTATACTAATAATATACTATCAAGGATTTTATAATATCTTTAAAAAATTGGGACTGTTTTAGAAAAAGAAATTTAGATGTGAGTGCAAGAATCGCACCTAGATTTTTTTCTTATAAGCATGGAGACCACTTTCATCAAGTATCAAACCAAATGGAATCCTAATATGCTAGTTGATTATTGGACTATCAAAAGAAATGCTCCACAGGAAAAAAATGCAGAAAATCGTCATTTCTGACTTTCTAGATGAATCAGTATATTTGAATATTGTATAGTTAAAAATTTAGAAAATATTGAAATGTTTGAAATTATAATTGCTTTTTTCTCAGAAACCTAGCATGGTGAATGTCAGTGTAATAGTTGTGTACTTTTTATTCTTCATAAATTTAATACAATGATTGTATTATATAAAATAAACATAAAATATTGAACATATTTTTGCAGTCGCCATAAATTATTGTACATCTTGTTATATTATTTCTATATCTTTGAAGATGTTTTAAACAAGTTTTTAGACATTAAATAACTTAATAAAGATTATAGATGTGCATAAGTCACGAATAAAATCTTTTCGGCAACATTTTATTAAAACAATCTGAACATCTGTTATGGTAATAATAATAAACAACCCACATTTTCAGGCAACGAATCATTCTGTATATTTCAGTTTATAGCTTTGAGTAGCAGATAAACCCCGATAAACAACAAGATATAGCGACAGATGGGTTTCATTTATTAGGTTTCTGTGTGAGTTAAAAGAAAATAAAAGTTAGGACAGGTATAGTATCAAGGTGTCCTCATGAAATTCGGCGGTAAAAGATTCTTTCCTGCCTTGGAAGAACCAACAATTGATGAATTCTATTTCCATATGCAGGTAACAAATGATGTAATAGCCTTGTCTGAATTCATTTAGGAGGATTAAAAAAAATTAACCTCTATTGAAACTGATTTTTTTAGGCAGGTGTGTACGAAATGATATGTACTAACCTTGACTAACACCTTTTAAGGGGAGTGTGCATCTATACAACATGAGCTCAATCTTCATATTAACAATGTTTCATTGCTTTTTAATATAACATAAATATAAATAAAATGTAGCAGCAGTATTGGTAGATAGAATTTGAACTGTTCGTTATTTTCTAACAATTTTACAATTTGCAAAATGTGGCGAAACGTTTCCAAACTTGCAGCTTTTATATATGTATATTTTTTATTTTAAAACGGTTTCTTTGCAAGTATATTAGAGTAATTGGGTTCCTCGGAACATTCCCACCACGTTGGGTGTACTTGATTCTGAGCACGTAGATAATTGACATTAAACTGTCAACAACACAAATCTAACGTAACCAACAACATTCATAAAAATTTATCAAAACAAAGCGATGATAATAAATTGTTATGAGAGCTTTTGGGTTTTAACCGTGTTATAGATTCGGTTGGTAGAAGTTTTCGATTTCATTTAAGATAATAAATTGCTAAATACTCATTAAATATGAACAAGAATTTCTGGTTCAACTTTTACATCAGACAATTACGTAGCGTACTTAAAAAGCTTTATCTTTACTTGCCATTTACAACAAGTAAAAGAAAAATCATAAATATGAAATGATTGGGGTTAACTTCGCTTCATTTTTCGGCTTGTCTATTAGTTAGATCTTCGTAACTGTCGATTGCATTCGTGTCACTTTTTAGTTTCTTGCGTTTCTTACTTAAAATCAGTCTTCAATTATGTCAGTTAAATCAAAACCAAAACAATTATTTTCGTTCGAAACTCACGAACGTTTGCAATTTAACAAAATATTGAAAATAAATACATAATAACAATAATAATAATAATAAATATTCAACATTTCTATTAATCAAACCTCATTTTATTTTAATTAAATACCGCATACATTATTTCATAATTCAATAGACAACCTTTTACTTAATATTGTTTGTATAGCTTGTTTTTTTTAATAAGAGGGACAAAAATTAAAATCGCCCGCCAAAATATAGACTTATAATTGGTTAGTTGCCAGTCATACTTACACTGTTCAAATCTGCGATTTGAATAAATATTTTGTAAAGTATTTTCCAATCTTTTTTGTGTTCCTACGGTATTCAAGCAATAAAATTAGTTTTTTTAAACGATTTGCTTGTGATAATGGATTCACAGCCTAGTATAGTGGAAGAGAACTACTACCATGATTTTTTATAAATGTGATCTGTTCATGAAGTTAGTACTAAATATATATTTAAGTAGTAAATTCATATATACTCATATTTCATTTCTGCATCTATCATTTAAATTTACCGCCAAAATGTTTAGTTATTAAATTTGCCTAATGTGATGCGGGCTGAAACGTTTTGTCCCTCTTATTAAAAAACAGTATAATAGTGGACTATTACTGAATATTCAAAAATTGGTTCAACGTTTTGGTTGAAAAAGTGGTGAATTAATGTTGCCATGAAGGAATTATTTAACTTGGTATACTAATTAACGAAATATAATCCAGATTGTTTATCAAATGCTCGTGTATATGTAAAAAGGTACATATACTGACAATGACGTAACCATCTATATCAAGAATGAGAAGTACAGTTCGAGCAATCCTTCCCGCTATATCAAATAATAGCGTTGAATAAACTTTTGTATACAACAAAGCGGTAGTCGCGTTTCCTGGGTAGCCTAAAATTTGCATATGCTCATCCATTTCGCTGTCCTGTCATTGTATCATTTTAACATTTCCGTAAACATTTCACGATTGACAGTATTCATCCAAACATGGCCTACTTTAAAAACATTTACATATTTGGTAAATTTTCTAAAACTGTGTGCTCTATATTTAGGTATAGGAAAATATTTAAAAAATATTGAGCAATACGTTATCTATTGATTCCTTGAAACATGTACAGGATGTTCGATAAAAAAATAAGATTTTGTTCATAGAAATTTGGAATATTCATGAGGGTACTCCCAACATTTTATGTAATCGTTCAATCCACATCCGTCCAAACCCAAAAATGATAAAAATTACCTTAAAGATCGCGAAAATTACTTTAATTAGAAATAGGGACTATCAAAAGAGATTGAAAAAGAATGAGAAGAGGAATCCTAAAATGAAATAACATACTGAGTATTCTTTTTAAAATAAACAAGTTGTATTGTATTGTAGTACCAAAAAATGAACGTTTTGTATAATTGAGTATATTTGTTTTAATTTTTATTAATGTTTAGTAAGTTTTAATAATATGTTTTTTTATCAGATGATATTAAATATTAAATTATTATATATTAAAAATACAAGAACATTTATCAACATAATATGTATTTTGTATCTAATTTTTTGTTTGACATGTTTATCCAACAGTGATTAAAATAAAAAGGATTAAAAAAATATGCACTAATTACATATTTACAATTTACAAAATGCAATATTTCGCATACTCGGTGATATGAAGTATAAGTGAAAAGAGTGCAGTTGTACTCCATTTTTAATCAAAATAAATCATTCCCTTCAGCGATATTTATAACCAAATTGAAAACTTTATCAATAAAAAAGTTATAATTTTAAGCTAATCCGTTTGTATAATATAGAAAATTGAAGCGGGTTCCATTCAATTAATTTAGTATATTATTATTGTATAGGTATATTGTATTATATTGTTAAAGCTGGCATATTGATGCAACATATTATACATAACTGAAGATATTTCGTCCGTTATCGGGTTTGCGATCGGCAGCTAGCCGTGTGAACGAAAGAGATCTTGAATTGCAATTAGTATGCAGGCGTGTCGTGTATAAATATGCCACGATTTGTAAGTTTGCTTAACCGTCTGATGTGATTTTTTTTATAATTTAAATTAAATGCAAATTTGCATGTGTGCACTGCCGGAATGTATAGAATTTGCCACCTCTATAGAATATATAGAAATAATAAAAATATCTAAATAGTAATACATTTACACTCTGTTAAGAAAGTACAGGGAATTGGGTAATGATGCACAAAATCTGTATTATTCATCCAAATTTATTGCATCTTCTTCAAAGTAGGTAGGCCCTTTCCGTAATAATACACTTACGCCAACCAATAACCCTGACTTTGACGTACTTTTTTCGGTTTCGGCTCAGTGGGAAGGTGGCATTCCGAAGTCTGTTGTTTGGTTTGCATGTCAAACTCATAAACCCATGTCTCATCACCAGTTACAATGCGTTTTATGAATATGGGTCCGGAATTGACTCGTTTTAACATATCTTCAGCGAACTCTACGGGATTGAGTTTTTGCACAAAATTCAGGTCTTTCGGCGCTAGTTGAGCGGCAACGCGTTTCATGCCCAAACAATCGTTTAAAATAATTGTACGGATTGATTCGTGACACACAGAAATTTTAGCGGCTATCTCTCTCAGACTTCAACGACGATTTTCAGTCACCATTTCCTTTACTTTAGCGATGTTACGTTCAGTTGAAGACGTTGATGGCCGACCAGAGCAAGGCAAATCCACCTGTCGACCGTTTTTAAATGCACTGGACCACTCATACGCACGTTTTTTTGATAAATTCGAGTCACCGTAAGCCTTATGTAACATTTTCAACGGTTCGGCACATGAAATTCCATTTGCAACGCAAAATTTAAGACAGATCCTTTGTTCGATATTTTTATCCATTGTAAAAATCCCAAAACACATTTGAGATGAACAGACAAAATGGCGCATTGTAAACAAACTAAATGGCAAGTAATGCTCAAACTCCGCGCGAGTATAAATGACAGTTACACTATTCCAAAGAGGACATGGAATAGTGTAACTGTATGTGAAGTTTTAATATTTGATTTTGCCTTAATAATAGTTTTATTCTCTGTTTCCTGAATCTTTGTTGTTTCTAGTAATTACTTATTGGTTTCCTTTCACTTTTAGCTTTTGGTTATTTTACCTCTCACTAATCATTTCAACAAATTAAGCCGCAATAAGTAAGCAACAATATTTGAAAAAATTTTGTAATTTAGAATATTTTTCTTAGTTCCCTTAAATGCACAACTCGATTGCAATTTCATATTAAATATTTGTACTTAACGTTGTACCACATGTACGTACAGTTGAATATGATTTAATTTATCTAGGATTTAATAAATCCGTTTATAATAACCAAGTCTCCATTATAACGAAACTGCATTGTTGTAACGTATTTATGTTTGAGTTACAGTGAGATATCATTAAAATTAGCAGAATTTGAAACAGCTCCGGGAGAAACAGCAGCGTCATGAATTAGAATATTCATAAAAGAGTAGTAGCTAAATGAGGATTCCCTTAATTTACTTTCTCTTTTGTAAATAAGTTCTACTGCTATTCAAATTGAATTAATAAGGAAGACGCCTAGCTAGCAGTAAATATACCACGAAACCGAAAATTTATTTCGCCTCAGTAATTTCTTTCTCTGAATAAAAAATGTCCGCTTTCTTTTAACTTCTTTAATTATTCTGATTTTTTGTGATAATCATGGGATACATACCCTGAGTTCACGCAAAGTGAGTACTTAATTAACGTTCAAATGAAACTTAAATGTAAAATTGTGAACATATGACTCCTATTAGTTTGCTGTGAGTAGGTATAAGAACAATTTCAAATAACTGTATGTGCTTTGAAATAACGATGTTTTGTGGGAGTGTCCTGACTGACAAGGCGGTTTGAATGTTTATCTTTGTGAATTGTATACTATATGTATTTTATTAGGAGACGAGGTATACGAAGAATTTTACTTAATTACCAGGTGGGAGCAATATATTACAATAGCCAAGCTTTGAGCTTTTTCTTATTGAACTAAAACATAATTTGTGTACCAGAATATATTTTTTAGTTCAAAACGGTTTCCTAGCTTATTAGAAAAGAATATATTTTAGAAATTTTAAGTAGAATAATATACAGTGGTTACAGTAACCTTACGGATGTCTTGTGAAGTGTAACATATTTAAAGAATTGATGACATTTCCAAACCAAGAACAAGTCTTCGAATATTGTCGAAATGTTCAGAAATGGCCAAGTGAATGGAAAAACTATGGAGTATGTATATGGTCAGGGTATTACAAATTCGCAAGGTAGTATTAAAGCTTCAATCTGACAAAGTTGTTAAATTTTGGTCTGAAAAAAAATCTAACAAATATTGGATTAATTCCATATTTAGTTTTGAAAATTTGTACTTAAAACAGAAGTTTCTTAACATTAGTAATGCAAAAATTAAAGAAAGAATATTTGCGGATTCAAAAATACGACCACCACACCACATAATGAAAAGCTTCAGGGAATGTTCAATCCACTGGAGAAAGCAACTTGGTAAACATTCGAAGATGTTACAGTTTTTTGGGTAATCAAAAAGCGGAAAATTACCGTCATATTATAAACGATCCTATAACATCTTTGAAAAATTTGGATTGTAATGTATCCCTAAATTTCTTCCCGGAAAATCTTGGCGCAGTAAGTGATGAGCACGACAGATACCATTATCGGGGAATTTCAGCCAGGGAAGAGATGTCAAGACAAATCGAATCCTAACATACTGGGTGATTGGGCATGATGAATTATATTTTCAAAATAACAGGTCTATTATTCTAACGCAAAGAGCTTATCCCAACCATTTCCACGACAGACAAGAATTCTCAGCGACGCTGATTCGGAAACTAATGGCACGCTTAGAGAAAAAGGGTACTGTGATGAACCTCCCCCGTATTGCAGACCACGCTCTGAAAAGAACATTGAAAGAGTTAGAGCCAGTGTCGAAGAAGAACCAGAAACATCAACGAAAATACGTTCTAGGGAATTGGGAATGTCCCGAACATCCTTAAAAAGAATTTTAAAAAATAAATTAAAGATGCTTCCATATACATGTTATCGGGCCTTACTTCTTTGAAACTGATAACGGTAACAGTGTGATAATTAATGGGGAGAGACATCGGGATATGATTGATAATTTTTTACGTCCGGCAGTAGAAAATCGTCCCGACATGTGGTTTCAGCAATGAACCTCATGAGGCAACTATTCGGTGAGCGGATAATTTCTAGAAATTCCCGTGTTAATTGGCCGCCATGTTCTCCCGACTTTACCACCCCCGATTACTTCCTGTGGGGATACCTCAAAGAATGTGTGTACGTGAACAAGCCGCGTACACTTGAGGAACTCAAGGACAATATCCGTGCAGAAATTCGACCATTGACTCCTCACACCTTAACCAATGTTATGAACAATGCAATCAAAAGAGCACGACTTTGCGAGGCCGCAAATGGAAGTAATTTGAAGGATGTTGTTTTCCATACATAATCTCCATACGTTAAATATTTACTATGTGGAGTATCAATAATATTGGTTTACTACTAACAAAGTTAGTTAAATGTTAAATCATACTCTGCCTTTTGGCGCACCCTATAGTACAACACATCTGTAGGGCATTTAAAAGAGGTCTCCATAGCGTCTAGCAAATTTCCAATAGTCTGCTGTACATGCATATGTGTTGTACACGTAACAGTACACAAAACATTCACATCACCAGTTAGTGGAGTAAACCTAGTCCACGATAGTTAACCAAAATCGGGATCGAAAGAAATTTTCAAAAATGTGTAACTACTCAACAAGTTTATGCTAAATCAGAATCGTTTCAGTAAGTAGTAGTTTTTAAATCTATTTGCGCTTTCATGTTGACATTGACCAATATATAAAAATTTTAAAAATCTCAATCGAAACATATAGATCGTGAAGAGCGTGCAAAAGCCAGTCCCGGACATGTACAAATTTTATTTGAAGCCGGTTCTGACTACAGGTGTAAGTTGTATATTTCTAATACATTATTCAATTGAAAAACAATTGTTTTAAATATTAATGACTAATAAAAATGAGAACATATTCAATAGGTATAGCCGTGGAAAGTATAAGTTTTAAGGCCTTACGAATCAATCGATTCAGTTCCCTACAAATGAATTGGATAAATTGTAATTTCATTAAAAATTGAAGCACTTATTTTACTATTTAACCAATGTACTAGAATATTGTTCAATAAAATTACAATTCTAAATTTAATAATCGAATTCCGGTGTGATGTCATCTCTGTGGAAATTCATTAAATTTCATTACAAATGAAGTGATGTTAACAAAGCTCTTAAATATATTAAAATCACGTGTAAATACAGCAACAGATTGATTGATATATTGTATTTTAGAGAAATTTTTACGTGGTTGCAAAGGTTTTTTTTTGATTAGAAATTTTGTCATGAATTAATAGGATCAAATC
Source organism: Holotrichia oblita (assembly GCA_023690525.1). NCBI lineage: Eukaryota > Metazoa > Arthropoda > Insecta > Coleoptera > Scarabaeidae > Holotrichia > Holotrichia oblita. Next base: position 170,017,319 of record CM043015.1, on the reverse strand, counting down.
GCTAATTGGCGATGTGAGCTGAACTATATACACGATTTCAGTGGGGTTATGTTCGCCGTTTCAAGTTTGTCACTCCACATTTTATAAAAACGTCAATAATAACCAATTGTGTATATACTGTGCTGAAATACCTCTTTAGATCTGTGCGCTGCGCCTGGCCTGGTTATGAGTGCGGTGCCGTTACAAATAACGGCGGTGTCTTCAACGAAAACACATTCCGGCAATGTTTCATCAGGTGGCAACTCAATAACGTCCAACCTAATTCTCTCAATAACCTGACGTAAGCTTCGTGCTGTTTCTTCGCCTCTTCCAATTCTATTTCGCCCCTCGTACGCAAGGATAACGGGATTCTGCATACGATTGCGTGCGTGTAACGAAACGCCGCCATGTTACCGAGAGCGCGACGCGAAACTAACTGCTTTTGTCGCTTTGTCGGTTGAACTTCCACATTAGAACGTACGGAACCCTATTAAAGCGCACAATTAGAAGCAACTCGATCGTTGACTATCGTAAATGTTCGTATCACGTCGCAGTCGTATCACGAAGGCGTTCAACAAATTCAGTTTAACATGTATCGAGGCTGATTGGCTCCTGATTAGAGGAATAAATGTGCTGAATGTTGGGAATAAGTTTGTATATTTAACCAGAAGTTATTGTAAATAGCTGCGAAATAACTCGTTGACAGTTCTACCCATTTACTTTACCGTATTTATTTGACGACAATCGAAAATTGATTTAAGCTTCAAACATGAAACCAGTATCCGTTTTACTTTTGTGCTTCGATGAGTTTGAATATTTTAATTCCTTTCCAGAGCTTTTCACGGCCTACTTTGATTAGAACAAGTATAACGTTTTGTATTAAAGAATATTACATATAACGTTTCTCTTTATATTACAAGCTGTCATATGCATATGTACAGTTACTCACAGAAGTATCCGGCCATTACGCATTTTACCATATCGATCAAAATATTATATAAATTATCAAGCAAGAAAGTTTTAGTTTAAGTCTAAAAGAGTTTTAAAATGAAAATAATAAATATGCAGTAATAGTAAATAGAAAAGAAATGTATGCATTTTTTAAACGCACAATATTATTCGGCCATTAGGGGATTACCCGAATGAAACACACGGGAAATCGCTTAATTCTCCGGGGGAGACACACTTTATCATTAGTCGTTCGGTGAACATTGCTGATGAATGTTCTTCTTTCATTTATTAGTGTATTACCGAAATAACATGGCCAAAATTCGGGACAAACTCTTGCAGAGAGATAGCTAGCTATTTTTTAAGTGAGGAAGGGTATTCACAAAGAAAAAAATTTCCAAAGATATAAGTATTCCACGTAATACTATACAAGATATCATACGCATAAGTTTGCTGTTCACAATAATTTAATTAATACGCCGCGCACTGGACGTCCAAACATATTAACGTGGCGAGAAAAAAGGTTATACAGTAAGAAAAATCCATTTTTGAGCAGCCGAGAGGTGTATGTAGTATGTAGACATGCAACCAGCCACAAGAAAGTTATTCAGTGTGGGGGCATAGTGGACGTATAGCGAGGAAGGAGCCCCGGGTTAGTAAAATTAATAAAAAGAATAGATTCGAATTTTCGTTACGTGAATTACGCGAATCAGTCTGACGCATATTGGAATAAGATTATTTGGATCAAAGGGACAAAATTGGAATTATTTGACACTTCTAGAAGGAAATATGTATGGTAAGCACCAATAACAGCATTTAATCACAAACATATCTACAAACAACTGTGAAATACGGAGGTAGTTCAATTATGGTGTGGGGATCCAAGGCGGCGCGGCGGCTGGCGTTGGAAAATTAGAGCTTATTGTCAACAAAATAGAGCATATTCATTACATTAATATATTGAAGTGGATTTTAAAAGCCATTGCAGAAGAATTAGGGCTAGGAGTTGATTTTATCTTTAACAGGACAATGATTCTACACAATGCACTCAAAAAACGAAGGAATTGCTTTTATATAATGTAACAAATCAATTAAAAATTGCTCCTCAGTCACCTGACGTTAATCCAATTGACCATTTATGGGTAAAATTAAAAACTAATCTTAGCAACAAACAAATTTTTCATAAAGAAATGCTAAAACAGCATTGGTTGGAACAGTGGACAGCGATAAGCATGCACCAAAAAATCAGTTAACCATAATGAATTTTGTCACTTACGGTTTCCAAGATAAGTAAATACTTAATTACCAGAAGTATTTTGTTAAATAATTCACTAAAATTTCGTTTGATGTAACCTAGAGTATTCATTCATTCAGGAATCATACGACTTATTTGTACGAGGCAGTTTATTCTTTAAAGGTGCAACGTCTGCAATTTTCTTATCGACGCTGCAGCCATCAGCTGCTGTGAAACACATCTGATTGTATAAAGTTATGGTAGGTCATGTTTCAGCCTTGCCAAAGCTATAGACATTTTACATGTACATACTTTGATTTCTATTTTTTTAACCTTACCTTAGATTGTAGAACAAACTTCTATAACAATTTTTTCTTTCACACCTTAAAATACTTATAACTGCCTAAGATAGCGCGATTTAAAAGTTAGAACTTTGCTTTTGTTTTTCTGGAAAACTATTTATTTTAACGCCTACTTTATAATAAACTTTTTTAATCGTATTTACTTGCTCTATATGCTGGGAAAATTATGGCAGTCAAACTTCTTACACCCTGTATAATTAAAAAAGAATATTTTCGATTTTTGTGTGTTTACTATAATGTATATTTTTGTGTTGTGTATTTTATTTTTGTTATATTTGTTATTTTCAATTTAAATCTTTGTTAAACTTAAAGAATATAAACAAATGAATAAAACAATTCAGATTTGTTGTTTCTTATTGTTTAAGAATTACGAGATATTGTGTTTGTTTCAAAAAATTGCAAGCCGGCCGGATACTTTTGTATGTACTATCGTTTTCATATTAAATGCGAAGTGTTTCAGTAGGAAATTCCTGCCTGGTAAATAAGGTTTTTCGCTTAAAAGTGAATTTTATTTCTTTGAAACTGTAATGAACTTCTTCAGAGAAACTAAATTCGCTTTGAAGCGAAACTTTTCTTGACTAAATATATATATTATTCCCTGAAAAATTCGCATTTAATTTGAAAAGGATTGTATATAAATACTACACGCAGTACAAATTTATATTTTAATATTTACTAATATTTTTATTTCTAGTTCTATATTGCTAAAATAAATAAAGCTATTATATCAATACATAAATATTGATTCCTGCTATTAAAAATCTTTAATCTATCATTATGAATCCTACGGATAAAATTTCAGGTGTCATGGACCTGTTTTTAGGACACACAGAAGATTGCGTGTAAAACCTGTAGTTTCGTGTATGTAAAATATTTTATCAATACAATAGAAGCATAGGTAGAATAAGGTAGAAAAAGATATTGAAATATATTCGTACGTATTCTGCTTTAGAAAAAATTAGAAATGTCGAAATAGCTGTTCTAGTGAAAATTATCTGCTGTCTATATTTTGTTATACTGTAACCCTTTGGTTAACAATTAAATGTGTTCAGTTTTGGTTAGAAGAGGTTAGAAGCAACCAAATATTCAAAAATTTCGATAAGACTAATTGTAAAAACCACCAAAAAATTAAAATTAAGTATTGTATTATATTATATTGTTTAAACAATTCACAAGAACATGCCAAAAAAATTCTGCTAGATTAAACGACACTGCTGACGTCATCACAGTAGCGCGTTTTTTCGATGTTTGAACTATCATCCAAGTTTAATTTAGTATTAAAAAGTAAGTAACGCTAAACTAATTAAATTTATTATTCTTTGATATATTGGAGATGTTTCCCAATGAATGAGAGACGTTACACTGTATCTTTGTAACGAAAATATAAAAATATAAATTCAAACTACCTATTCTAGTTGATTTTTAGCGGAAAACAAAAATACTCTCAAGAATTGCACAAGCTCATAGATATAATTAAAAATGTGCTGTATCAAGAAATAAACAAACTCAAATGCTGAGAATTCAAATTTCACTCATGTGGCAAAGAGGACAAATAAAAGATCTTTTAATGTATCTGATTATTCTGTTTAAGAGGCTGAAGAAACCGGTTTTTCACAGAAAGATGTGACGAGTATAGGTAAAACAATGTTTGGTTTTATGTAATCTTAGAGAGCCATATTCGAATTTTAAATTTGAATACCGTGACTGGAAAATAAGTCTTTCAACATTTTGCTTGCTAAGTTCTAAATAGTACGTTTTGGTTTAGTGTGCGTATGCATAATACATCAAAACGTTATTATATTAATTCACACAGCAAGTATTGAAATTGTTGTATCACTAATTGATTTTATTCTCTAAATTTTTAGCACCTAACGAAGTAACTATGAGAGTTTAAACAAATTTTAAAACAAAAATTTTTTTTGTAGACCTTTGTGAATTACTAAATTGCGTACTACTACTGGTATAGGTATAAGCTTTGGTGTTTCCTACATACTGTACATAACCCGGTAACTAGTAATCAGTCGTATAATAATATAATTTTAGTAAATATCAAATATATCAGATCAAATATCAAATAGCACTACCAAATAAACTTACCTAATTAGTATACTGACTAGCTCGACGCCTGGAAGAAGACAAATTCACATTTGGTGTTCATTAGTCCTTTAAAGATCTTTGCGTCCACTGATGATTACTGTTAATCCGTTGCAAATTAATCACTTCTTCGTCCTTATACACTACACTAACTAAAATTTACAACGAAGACCACTAAATATTACATGAATAACAATTGTTTACAATATTTATGACAATAGTCATGCGTACCGTTACAGGCATAAATTCTAACTGGTCTGTTTGAATAAATTCGAACAAACCTTTCTTGCAAAACATTGCATTGCAAAAACTGAGCGTTTTTGTGATGTATTCGACTTCACGTAAAATAAACAAGTTATAATTTCAACAGGAAGAATATAATATATGTATGTATAAGTTTAGTGCATTTAAAAAAGTATACATGTTTAATAACAATTCGTATTATAAAATATAACGCTCCGGTTTATACTATAAAATGTAGTATTTTGAATATTTTAACCTGAGTAACAAGTTATGATTATTACAAATTAAGTAGTATTTATACGAAAAAATGTGTGATGTATTATACCATGATTGATTAATATCAAAACTACAATTGAATAGAGAAGAAGAATTGATAGGAATTGATTGTGGAACAGGAATTTCATAAAAATTACTTGAAACTTCATTCACTACCGAGAAAAATTATTTCAAATTAAATTGTAACTAACATGAATCTGGGATGATTTAAACTTATCTATGTAGGTATTTCGAAGAAAATTTCTTCTTATACCTGAATCTGAGGAAAATTTAATTGTGAGGGTACTTGCGTGTAGATGTTAATGAATTATTATTTAGATAGAAAATTATAAATTTACAAAACATGGCAAAGAAAGCACCCCTAATTTAACGTTCGTAAGATATCCCATTGATTTTCATATAAATTTTTATCAACATAAAGATTACAAGATTTTTAACGGATCCGCTCTCAAGAAAGTTTTTATTAAGATTGCAAATATTTTGTACATGTCATTGTTGTATTTCAATTCGATAAATGAAAAAATATTTACTATACCGGGTGTTTCTGGTAGGTGGCTCGCCCCTATAATTTCTAAAATATTTGAGATAGAGAAACGAAATTTGGGAATTATGTACGGGGCTTTAATTTACGTTTCTTGACATAGTCGATACATTCTTATCACTTCCGCTTTTACCAGAAATGACTTTGATTTTCGATTTTTTAATGGGACTACCTGAATATTTTTCGATATTTTGATTCGGGATAAGATTTTGAGTACACCCGGTATATTCTTTTTCTTTGTTGGTGTGCAACATTTTTATATTACTATGAACGGTTATTGGAATGTTTGATAGTTTGAAATTTTAGTTATACCGTATTTGATTTTAAAATTTATTCTTCGTAAATTAAAGCATAACATCAAAAAATTTTTTAACGAAGACGTTTTGAAACATGTTTGGACAGTAGAGAGGATAAAGTAGCAATTGATCGTTTTTTACCGCAATGTTCGGTCAATGTCATTTTCAAAATGATCCTTTTCGTATAAATAAAGACAAAAACCGTTTCTTTATCGGACAAATTTCTCTATGTAACGCCAATCAGAGAAAATCTCAGCACGAAAAAAACAGTTTTTTTGGTGGGTGCTTAGTTGCACTGACAGCAATAGTTGCAGAGTTTTTCGATTATAATTAATGATTAATTGGATAAATTTTAAGTCAAAAACAAATTTCTCTTTAAAGGAAGAGGTCGAATGTTTTTTCGTAAGATAAATTAATGACAAAATTTTTTAATAAATAAAAGCAATATTTATTTTAAATTGTCTGAACTGTTATTTTTTTTATACTATAAGCTCAATCTTTTACTATATTTTCTGTTTCTTGTAAGGAAGTTATCTCCCGAAGTTTGTAAGTTTGGACTTGACAAAAATCATTAGTAAAGTTGGCAAATTCGATACACATGACAGAGACTTACGCATGCAATTTTGCATTTAATTTAAATTATAAGAAAAAATGTACGCACTGTATTTACCATTGGTTATACTAGCATTAAATAGATTGGACACTGATACAATACTTCTCCTTTTCTTAACCAGCATAGAGTAATCAATGATTGGTTTTCTAATGGTAATAATAAATATTCTCCACCAATATATGATTTGTGAAAATCGGCACAATCAATTTTATCTACTAAGAAATAAATCCGTAACATACAAAATAATAAAAATATTCAACATAATTGCAAATCCATTTTTCATAAAATAAGATAAGATAAGATAAAAGACATACCCTAATAAAATATATGCAGATTTTTGATTATTCTTCGTATAAGTAATTAACGATAATAATTCTTCCTGCAAATATTCTATTGTGTTTGTAAGTTGTAAGTTTGTGACAAGGTTAATTATTACTTATTTAGTGTGAAGCAGAAGACACTGTTCTGAAAAATTTTATTTTGGGGTTTCGGTATACATAATTGTGATGTTAAAAGTAAACTAGGTTTGAAGTAATCTATTAACCAAATGGATCGCCAAAAAATGCATTGTTTGTTTATATCTCAGGAGTTTGTGATGTTTATAAAATTATAATTTTACAGGCGCTATTTTAGGAAATAAAATCTATATTAGGCGTATACTAAATGCAATCAAAACAAATTTTTATTTGTACTGATTGAAGTTTTAACAATTAAATTCCTCTCTTCTAATATTTGGTTTGATTTAAATTTTACTAAATTGTATTTTTGATATTTATCATTTTATCAATTAGGAAATAATACACTAATTAATTTAAAATTTAGTAATCATTTCGTTACTACGGCTAACACATTCTGAGTATTATAATGTCATTATCTAAACCTGGGCAGAAGTATTAAACATAGAAGTATACTTATATTTATTGAAACTATATGTTCGTAAGTGGAAGTCGAGTGCATCACAAAAAACACTACATAACAATTTTTTTGACGATGCGTAAAATAGCAAGAAAAGGTTTTTCGAATATATTCAGAGGCGTCAGTTAGACTTAATACTTTCAACGGTTCGCATCACCATTCTCATAAGTGTTCTATACATTTGTTTCCCACAAAATGTTTCGTGGTTTTCATTATTAATTTGAGTGAAGTTATAAATAAAGTGAACAACAATATAAAAAGATATTGCAACCGATTTACAGCACTGGACGCGGAGATTCTTAGAGGACCAATCGAGACTGAATATGGATTTCTCTTCTATTGGATGTTCTGTTAATCAGCACAACAAATCGGTAAGTCGTTTCGCTGTTACGAATTATTTTTATGTTTATTAAAATTATAATTTTTTTACTGAAATTGGCTGAATTGTTCATTAAATCGTATATTTAATGAAATTTTAATGTATCACAAAGCAGCAATTATAGTGTCTTGGCATTATACGTTACTTTGTGCAATAGTCTTTTGTGTTCAGATCAAGATTTTCTAAATTTCATAGTTAAATACACAAATTTCTTTAGTAGTCAATCCAATATATTTGAGCTCAAAATTCTAACCACCTCTTGATATTTAAGTTTTCGATAGCTTAAAATTATTTTCTGGCCTGCACTGTTCCAAAGTAATATCAAATGATTTCACAAATGGCAATATGTTATATTTAATTTCAAAGTTACTTTGCCAAGATTTATACAAGAGAGTGCTTTATTTTAACTATTATTTACCATTATCAATGAATTTTAGTGACAAAATATAATTTGCTAAGCAATTACTACATACGTAATAGGTAAATTAAAGTGAACTTTAAGAGTGTAATTAGAAACAGAAAGAAGATTGTCATATATTGCTATGCACTCAGCGAAATTTCCATAGTGCCATATGAACTTTTGAACAGGATATTTGGTTTTCCTAATTGCTTTGACAAAAGAAACAAGAGAAAATACCATTAAAAAATATTATTACATTTTATACAGAGAATATTTACAATAATGGTAACTCAAAACGGTGAAATTTCTGTAAGTCTATTAACACAAAATTAATAAATAAAAGTAAGTACGTAAAAAAATATATTTTTTTCTAAACTTAATAGTGCATGTTAGATCCTCTATTTCAAATATCTGGGTCTTCATATTGTTTATCAATTTGGTCAATGTTGAAATAGAATAATTCCATTTATAGTTATCGCAGATTTTAGTTCTTTGACCCTATTAAATTGTTTCCCTTTGATGAAACCACTCGTTTGCTTGTTTGGAATTATGGACAGCTGCATTGTCTTGTTGAAATATCCATTCTTGCGTCGACAATCGTTTCCAGAAATTTTGTATAGGAATTAGAATTCATTCGCATAAAAATAAAACATATACATAGGTGTTTTATTGTTACGGGTAAAAGCCGCTTAAACCATTATAGTACCGCCACCAAGCCTCGGCTCATCGCAACTTCAGTGTTCTTGCGCAAAATTGTGCCAATAATATTTGAAACAATCAGACCCGTCCAAGTTAAATTTCTTCTCCTTAGACAATATTACCTTGTTCCATAGATAAGGTACAAATAGATCGGAAACTCACATGTAAACACTTGGAGCAAAGTACACGTACTCCCTCTTACGTCCTTAGTCATGAACTAAATCGAAAACGCGGGTAATATGAATTATTTAAATCATGTATTATGAAATTTTTTTTCATTCACCGCTATTAACAGAGATTAATTCAGATGCCTAGGTCATCTACCAGTGAGTACTAAGATGAACTAGATTTCTAAATTAATCTCCGTTAATAACGGTGAAACGAACAACTATTGTATAAACATATCTTGTTTTTATTTGAAATATACATAAGTCTATGCATTAATACAGAAATTTGTATATTTTTGGACATAATTGTAAATGCGGGAAAATAAAACACGATTTTAAACCTTTTAACAAGTTATATCGGGTCTTAGACAATAGAAGAACTACGCAAAGCTACAATATCTTTCACACAAACGCTATGAAGAGATAGAAAAACTACGAAAAACTACACTATCTGTCATACAAACGCTACGAGAAGATAGGAAAACTACATAAAACTACAATATCTTTCACACAAACGCTATGAAGATATAGAAATAGCTATTGTGTTACCCAAATGCTATGAAAATATTAGATACAGCGACAAGAAATACAGCTATTCATTGAAATCACACACTAGCACTACGAAAAGATGTCTACCAATGATTAACCCTAGTAAAGATAGGAAACTTGGAACGCCGGCATAACGTAAACAGCATCATCTACTTTTGCCGCATCAAACTAGAATTAAATCCTCTCTCAAGGCGGGAAATTCAAGTGTGGGATAATTAGGTTTGAATAACTTTTTTAAGTAAAAATCTTTAAAAAAAATCTTTTATTAATTATAAATTCAAACTAAACTTTATACATATTCTAAAATATACCTACGTACTAAACTAAAAGATAATGTTACTAAATAAGTCATTTTACTACAAATTGTCATTGAAATATAAGAAGACAGATGTTCAAAAATTATTATTATCTTTTGTGTGTTTTTAAATGCAACTCGTGCGCGGATTTTACAATCGAATCGAAATTAATATTTCTTGTGTCCCGACCTCTCAATGTGCTATTAATGTTTTTTAAATAACTAAAAACCACAATATTTATTATAATTCTGAGCAAAACATGAATGTGCTCTATATACTCGTTACATACAATATCAAGAGACATATCTGTTCCTTTCATTACGTTAAAAATTTTACCTTTTAAACCATGTATAGATATTATTGGTGGCAACATTTACCTCGGAGAAGATTTATCATCACATTTTGGAACACAACAACGTCTCATTTTTTAAAATGAAATATAGTGTACAAAATAAGCTTAAAACAACTGTATAATCACTGCTTATAAGTCATGCACAAAAGTGTCCAATATCAAAATTATATACATACACGAAATTTCACCTAAAACAAAATTATATATAAATATTTACACGGAAATTAAATCGTACAAATTCTTACCAAAACACAAAATAAACAGAGAAATATTAAAGAAATTTGATCAAATAAAAAAACTATTCAGAAAAGGCGTCCATCGTTGAGGTTATCTATCAAATTACAAAAAGAAAGTAGAAAGGACATGTTTCCACATCAGTTGAAAATGTAGAAATCTACTCTGAAACTTACGGCTTATTTGTATGCGTCAACTATAGGTTGCGCCCACAGTCAAGTATCTACCCCCTGATGTCTACGACCCATAACAACAAAAACAATAATGGTGAGTAAACAGATGTCTGTCAAAACAGCGTACAACGAATCCTGATGGGACCTGCGCACTTACGGCGTACTACTCCCAACGACATCTCGTGGGCTTAGTCATGTACTACTCATGTTTGCCCCAACTTTGCCATAAGAGATTCTACCCCGTGCCTTGTTCAGCCTTGTTCTACTCATGATCCCATCTAATACGATCGTGCGCAAATTTGGGTCTTGCCCGTTTGCGTCTCTTTTAATGGCCGTTTCGAAACTTTTTTAGTGCGTTTACTGCCAGATAAAATATGTTGTATACGTCTGTTAGTTACTGATACATTTAAATTACACTTTATTTGTTGCACGGTTACTGAATTTTTGATGAGAGAATCCTGTTTTCTGTCGGTTTGAAAATCCTACCTCTTTATAACAATTTATTTTTGTTTTTTCCTTTTCGGGTAACAATTTACCTCTCTGCATTTTTATTAACTAATATGTATACTTCGATAATACATATACTTATATTTAACATTAAATAAACTTTTGAGGATGTGTAGAGGCTTTTTATACTGAAGGGTAATGTCTGATTTCGTAGGATGTCTGTCTAACTCTGTGGAATTATAGAAATTTTGCTGGTTTTTATACGACAGGTGCTTTCCCTACATAATATCTCTGCTATTTCTTTACATTCAGAAATCTAATGTTAGGAAATTCCCGACTGATGTCCTTGTTAAATGTTTATAGGGGCACTACAAAATTCACAAGCCTAAGTGTTAGAATGTTTTCTTTATATATACTATCTACAATTTTAACCGTTCTAGAAGCAAGAAAAACAGAAAATGTGACGGCATTTTATATAAAAAATGAATTATGTGTTTTTACATTTACAAGGGCTTTATTTTCAATAGAAATCACACTAGATACATAAGTATCTCAAACGTGTAACATTTATTCCAACTATCACCTACGATGGACAATTGAATAAATCTCGATGGAGGAATATTTTAATTAATAATACAAAAGTGTATAACCGGTATTTGGGAAAAACATACCTGAGTCAGGATCTCTACGGATTGCATCACCAGGTGCCTATTTGGTTAGTTCGCAAACGTTTCGACACGGCATTCTCACAAACATATTAAAAGCCTTTATACCCTATTAGGTTAACTCGGTAGGAAGAACTACCTTCATTCCGAATTTCATTTAATTTCTCTTTCCCAAGCTTCAACAGGCATTTAGGATTGTTATACATTTTTATTAAAATTAATTGTGATTGCGGTGTAGGAGGGCTGTTTTTTTTTTTGATAAATTCTAATGGCAAAATCCAATCATTTATATGAATCGCTGTAGGCAGATTTAGTTAGTTCACGTTTCATGTCATTTAAGAAGGATTTCTAAAATTCCGGGAAGATGCTTTGGGTGGCATATCTACACTTCAGTTGGTGGAATGAACTTACTCTATTGAAAAACGGAAACAAAAGGTTAACGATCACAATTTTTATTCATTTCACCATTACTGTATTATAAATACGCGAATATATTAGCATTCGTTCGTTCGTATGTTCTTTTATGAATTGTTATTGTTACTCATTCAAAGTATCTCTTTTCAAGTGTATCTATATTGTTTATTTTCTAAAGATGACTACATTTTCTGAAAACAGCGGAGTTGCCTTCACGAAACGACTTTTGTTCTCGTATCTTTCTAGCATCAGCAGAACATTGTATGCAGCGCGAAAACATTCTAGAATGGCATTTTGTTTTTGTTTTAAGAGAGATAGAGAGTCGGTTAAATGGAGGAAATGTGTAAATGTATATTTTATAGTCAGCATTACGTTGCTAACATACAACTGTAACTTATACTTTGGAAGATGAAATACCTTATATATTTTATTACCTTTGAACTTGATCAGTCATTAACCACAAAAAAGTATAAACTGATTATTACTGTAGAATCACGACCACAAGCAACTAGAAGAATATAGGCAGGGCATCGAAAAACGTGCAGTAAGATCAACATCGGTATAATATTAATGTGGGCGTAGTGTAATCAGCAACTTTATTGTAAGATTGCATTTTTATGAAAGAACTTCGATACCATTCTAATAGGTATTTAAACTTTTCATAAAGTTTTTTTTAATTAATTGGAACATCTACCACTGGAAATTCAGCGTAATATAATTTTTCACCATGACGGTGGACACTGGATTGAAAATTGGTTGCCGATATTATGGCGGTCTACATCACTTAACTAATTCCTCTTGCACATTTTGGGGGGAGCTGTTAAAAATATAAGCCAAGTAAAATGATTTGTAAAATTTAAAATTCAAAATAGTACGATGTATATATAATGTCAATGACCCAACAGTGCAAATGATACATAGAGTAGTACAAAGTACTACTAGTACAAAGAGTACACCAGTGCAGTGAAAGATCATATTCGATTTGATTTTAAAGGAGTATTTACAATTTTTGACACATGATTTGTAGGTGTAAATAACAGCAAAGTACATGACTTAAAACAAAATTTCAATAATGTTAATGCACTTTTTCATAGTATAAATTGCAACGTCAAGAATGATTCGATTCATGCCCTTAGCCTTAAAATATTTTTATCATTTTAGTAATCAAAGAGAATAAAACGGGATTAATTTTAGAACCGATATAGATAATTTAAGCGTCGTTATAATAATTTAATTCATGTTTGCATTTTATTAATTTAATCTAGTTTTTTAGCATTCCTTTCCTAGTCTTTGAACAGAATTGTTAGAGCTTGACAGAAAATACATTGACATACGGATAATTCAAATTGTTTTTATTATTGTAGTTATACTAATTTTACATTAATAAGTGCTTTAATTTTATTTGATAATGTAATCATAATTAGAAATTAAGCATTTCTTCTAACAATAGTCAAGCGACTCTCAAAAGCTTAACTAAAACATTTCCCTATCTTTTACATTCTTAAGACAATTAATTAATTTATAAATTGTACTTAGGCATTTTTTGATCTAAACAAAAACTACATATTTATATGTTATATTACTTAGTCATGTTTTTGACAAAACAGCTCCTAAAACAAAAGCAGCGGCTGAAGACTTGGGTATAAAAACTATGACTCATTTTTTGTATTCTACATGATTTTGATGAGAAATAATTGTGTGTACTTGCCACGGAGCAATGTATATATACGTTGAAAATAGATTTTCTTTGAAACACTTAGGTTTGTTTGGGGCTCGAATTAAATCTGAACCACGTAAGTCAACATTGTACAAATTGCACTTTATTTAGGTAGAGAAATTTAGATGACCACACTAGGCTTGCTTCCCATAAAAGCTCATATAGATATTTCTCGTTCTCCAATCTTCAAATGTTTCTGCTATACATATTTAGAGCTTGCGGACTCTTCAGATTATCATTATTTTCTTTAGGTAACACTTTATTAGTTTCATAATATTGTCTTATAAAATGTTTCAGCAATTCTGAATATTTACATCATCGGATATATATATAGCTCATAACGAAATAAATATCTAGAACATTTTTATTACTGGAATATTTTAGTATTACTAGTTAAAAAACATATAGAATATTGAGTTTGCTAGAAAATTCTACTATGAAAGGCAATATTTATACAGGCCGGTTAACTAGCAACGCCGTGGTGTTAGCTAATAAGTTTTAATATTAATTTAGATCAAGTATAATTGAATTTGAGTTTATATTATGTTATACAATAAACGTTTACTTTAATTGAGTCATTATTATTTAATAGTAACCTATTGTTCAAATTCGTCTTTAAATAAGTTTTGAGACCAGAAGTTTTCATTATGCGTGAATGTAAATATATGTATGTAAATATTGAAATAAACAATAGTAATTTGTATTCATGACTTTCCGGATATTACTAATACATGAACATCATCTACGCCTTACGTACTTCCGCTATAATAGCTGTACAACCAGCTTATCTTGCATTAACCAAATCGCTTTTTATTAAGCGGAAACTTTTAAATAAGTTTTTTTATTGTTTGCATTTAAGTATTAGTGTTGTCATGTTAGTACAACTTAAAAAGTTTTGTGTATAAAGATAGTGAATTCTAATTACAACCACTTCAATTCTTTTATATAAATATCGTTCTCAACGTGCATATCCAACCCAATAACATTTATAGTAACACACTGATTAAAAGCTTGCCTTAAAATGTACCATCTTTGGCAAATTAAATGCGAATTTTTCAGCGAGGAATTTCGATTTACTAAATAAAGGCTATACTTTGAAGCAAATTTAATTTCTCTAAAAGAGAGTACTGCTTCGATGAACTTCTTTAGAGTAATTAAATTCACTTTAAAGCAAAGCCTTTATTTACAAAATCAACATTTCCCGATAAAAAATCGCATTTAATTTTTAATCACTGTATACTACACCTTTCGTCCAATTGATGAAAGTAATGTGGGATAGATCAGCATATCATTTTAACTCGAATTATCAACTACATATATGAGAGGTAAACATATTTTGAATTAGAAGTGCTATGCCATACCTATGACTTGGCCTATTAAATAGAAATAGAAAGAGGTTTTTAACATTGAAACAATTGAATATGATCTACTAGTTAAGTGTACAACCATTAAAGTATTTAGATATTCTCAATATTTAAATTACTACTAGTATTTATAAAATACATTCATTATTTATTTGTGTGTACTTATATTTAGGAAATTCGTTGGGAAACATAACTACACCTTTTTGTAAAAGTTTAGAATATCAGACTTTATGGCAAATTCTTCCAATGAATGTAGATGTTATATTGTGTTTTGTAAGTACTGCTCGGATAGATTGCTGTGATATTTTTATTTTTATAATTTGTGTTTCTATTGAATTTAGCGAGCTCCAGCCTTTATAATCTTTAATAAGAAATATATTCCTACCTTAATTCTATAAGATAGGAGAAAAAGCTTGTTCATGATTTCTTTCGATATTTATTTGCAACTTCTTGATAAGAGAAAATAATGTTTCTACGCATGAACTTTTTGAGTCACTGATTCTAAAAGATCATTTTGAAATAAAAGTCTGTGTATATGCTGAAATTTTGAAAGAATGGCGATTTTTTAATTCGTTTTAGATGGCAGAGCTGAAAATTTTTACTTTCTTCTTTACTAATTCTCCATCAATGGCCATAATACAAATCAAATGACAAGAGATAAATATTTAAGACACTCAAATTACACTATGATGATGATTGATTAGAATGGTTCACACTAGCAGTGTTAACAATTAAATACTAGTACCTATTACTTCTAAAATTATTGAAACGTTCTGAACGTGGTGTGTCTCGATTTTCGGGGAATAAATCAAATTGATATTATTCCCTTTGCCATATTATCCACCGAAGTTCACTGAATGTTCTGGATTTTAGAGTAGCGTTAAAATCGATGACCAATTTATTGGGGACAGCAGCCTGTGGTATTTGATGAATCAAAACAAGAGACTCGTTTTTTATACCTTAAGTTAGTCTCCTAGCCTTAAACGAGTCTCTGTTTTGATTCATCAAATACCACAGGCTGCTGTCCCCAATAAATTGGTCATCGATTTTAACGCTACACTAACGTTGTAACAGCCGTTACTTCCCTTCCGTTCTGGACTTTCTTAGTAGCATTTCTGGTTTATAGATATTATAGTAAAGGTATTCAAGAAAATTGTGATATTCCTGTATAATAATATATATCATATTAAAATTACTATAAACAATATTGACCTTGTTGAATTAGTAATACAGTTTTATGATTAAATGCAATTACATTAATTCAGTCTGTCCTAATTGTTAAGCTTGCTAAGACTACACTGACGTAGTGGAATATGTATGTATTTAATATTCAACAATGATTAAATTGTGTCTAAAAGTAAAAAAGCAACTTTGCTAACTGTAGACCAATATCTATTCTCACCGGTATTGACAAAATAATTTAAAGATAGGCGGCCAATGCATATATGACTACCTAAACATTAAAAACAAATTGGACAATTCACAATATGGATATTAGAAGAGTAATTTATTGGAGCGAGTCACTAATGTGATAAATAACAAGTTAAACGAAGGAAAGCATGTGCTCGCTCTCTTCATAGACTTTAGTTTGTTAGGCGTAGTTAGGCGTTTGATCGAATTAGTTAGTTCAGTACTAGTTCAGAGAGTACCTTAAGAATAGGAAGTTTCGTGCTAAAGTTGGTGATAAGGTTTGTTCAACGATTAACCTAATAAAGAGAGTGCCAAGGACAGTATTCTTGGGCCACTTCTCTATTTACTCTAAGATATGGGTTATTGTTGTGTTGATTGTTCTTATTACCTGTATGCTGATGATACCCTCATATTGGCGGTACATATGGATCTAAAGCAAGTGCACGAAAGATTTCTATCGTTTCCAGTTGTGGACGCATCAAATAAAAAACTGAGTTAATGCATATTACCTATTACTCCGGAACCGAAAGCAGTTTGAAATTAGTTGTGTACTCATCAAAATGCTTTCAAAATTGGATGCATACAGATATTTCGGACTGTGATTGTGAAAATATACTGCAGTTCGCCGCTTAACAATATAAATTTTTGTGGGATTCACAGGTTTATGAGATCAGAAGACTTTGCGGCGTGCTTTTATTATCTACAAGAAATGCGAATACATTCATTGGTTGAATCGCTGTTACTATACGGAATAATGATACGAGGTCAAGCGTCTAATTGTTACATTAAAGAATTAAGTTCGGGGCAGAGAGAAATCATTAAAAACATAGACCTTAACACTGATACTGGTAACATATATCAGAAAAATGGTGTTTTAAATGTTAGGAATTTGTTAAAGTTCTGTTATATTCTTAGCAATTACTATAGAAGACAAGATCTACAGAAAGTTATTCATCCACATGAAACGAGAGCAAAACAAAATTATTAACTTCAAGAATCAAGAGTCAACAATAAATATGACGAAAGGCAAGTGAAGATGTTGCTACCAAAAATTGTTAATAGTCTACTGAGAAACATGTTGGACCTACATAGTACAAACAAAGTAAAAAGATGCCTTCGTTCTACTCCTACTCTTCTCGTTTAGTTAAAGTATTCCAGACAAACAAAATATTGTTTTTTTTTCTGCAGATAAATAAGATGACCAAATACTTTCAGACCGTAAGATCGAGGTTGCATATGCTAAATCTTGTCAAAAAAAGTGCGTAACAATTTCACTGTGATGTTTTTGTATGATCCCTTTGAAAACATTTTCCATAAATTTTATTAGTGTCATCATTATCCATCTGCAGCAGAAATTCTTGACGAGAATTATGTGACGGTTGACGGTCTATGCTGGAGCATGCAAAGAAATATGTACGGAAATTCATGAATATTTTTCTAACAAGTAACAAACTTATTCCAGCTAAAAGATGTGTTTGCTGTGAAAGCGTTACATTTCTTATTAGTCCTTCAACATCAGCGATACTTCTAATTGTCGATTTTATTGGTCTGCTACGACTTTGTCGGTTTCATTTTCCACAAACTATCACAGGTTATAGAGTAATGTAGAAGACAAACTCATTATACATAGCAACTGTCAGTATGTTTTTTGAATAAATAAAGCTACCTGTAGAAAGTAAAAATAATGGATCATACGTTGAACACAATTAATTACAATATAGATCAATCAAATGATCAATGAAAGAAGAGACTAGAACATGCCTGTAATAGGCGCTCATGATATCTTGTTGGGATCGCCCGGTAAAGCGCGTGCAATGAAAAAATATCAAGCATTAGAAGCAAATTACGTGGTTTCGACCTATCTGATCTCGTCAGTGCCCCTCCCAATGTAAGACTTAATTTTATTGCAAATAGCGAATTGCAAGCTCCTGATTCCAACACTATTTCCTCTAATGGACAAGGTCGTTCGTAGCACTGCCGGGTGTCAAACAACCCAGCTCGGGTCGTTGTGCAATATAGGAGGAATAGCGAATTTCGATAGAATTAAGTCTGGACGAGACCAGATAGGTCGAAATCACGTGATCCGCTTCTCATGCTTGATCTTTTTTTACTGCACTCGCTTTGTAGGGCGATTCCAACAATGTACTATGAGAACCTATTACAAGTATTTTCTTATATTGTGGTATTTCTCGACGTTATGAATAAACAGGAGACTATTAAAATCTTAATATAGTACCTTTAGATCTCCATTTGGTTCACTAAAAGTTAACATGTAACAAGTAAAATTTTTATGTACAAAAATACTGTTTCTTTTATTAATATAATACAGGTATATTCATGCACATAAATATTTATCTCAATATAAATGACAATATAACTAAAATAAGATAAAAATTAGTGCATAAGATTAATGAGGTTTTCGATGCTATCCTTGAAGGAACTATATTTTCTAGTATATTTTCGGTTTCTGCTTCCACTGATGTTAAAATATCTTCAGTTACACCTATAACAGATGCAAGGAAATCAATTTCATAATATGTATATATTGTTAGTTACTTAGTTAGTGTACTATAAATTTAACATTATTTTACCTGCTCCAGCTGTTGAGAACTTCAAAATGGGACTAGCTTTCGACCATCCGTAACGATTTCTGGATAACAGGAGTACCTCGTACGTCGTCTTTTCCTTTAAACCCCTGATCGTATACATTTTTGAATAGGTGTAACCTGAATTGCTTTTATGTTCAGTTGGTATTGTTAACTTTGTCCAATCCGATTTATGATGATTAAATTGAGCTTTTTGAGTTCGAAACCATAAACTGTATTCTATTATAGGTGTAAAACTATCCACTTCCCAGATAAGTGTATATGAAGTTTCAGAGTTTATATTTTTCTCCTCGCTTTTCTTGAATTCTGCTGGATTAGGCACACCTACAAATCACACAAAACACTCAGATTGAACTCTCTTTCTCTCTCTAAACAAGATCTACTGGCATTATTAAAAAGATGTAATTCATAATAGATATGAAGTACTTTGAGTAATTCAACAGTTTAGTGAATTAAAATCGATCAAAACCTTGCTCAATAGTTTTCACTTGGATAACTTTCATATCAAAATCAAAGCAAATATTAAAAGGTATAAGAACATGTCAAAGCTCATACAATACCACTAAACATTCTATTGTATTTGTGTTTAGGTAATAATGTTTATACAATGCACATGTAAAATTTCACATAAAAATGCCGCATAGCGTTTAACGACTGACCAAATTACCTCCATTCCTACAGAATTACTTCTTCAAAATTCTCAAATGAGAATATGGGTCCAGTGATACATCTTGTTAAAGGTATTCCGATAATGGCAGGTGCTTTTGTTTATGAATCGATCAGTTCATATTCATGATTCTCTACGAGATAACTGCAGACTTTCGGTTTTTTCTAGTTATAGTTCAATTGATGCTTTATGTCTCAAGTATTGATGATAACAGAGCAAGACTCAAGTTACAGTAAAGCAGAATCATAAAGGCAAAAACTTTAAGTTTGTTGTTCTTTAGAAATAATAAAGCCTCATCAAAAAGTTTAGCAATTAGTTCATGAAATATACAAAAAGTCCATTACTAGCTATTATATAGTAATAATATATGCATAGATAATTTTGTTAACTAGCTTGCAGCATTTCTGGTATTTATTCGACGACATTCATAAACAATTCGTACCCTTAACTAATATAAATTAGCAGATTTAGTGACAAAAACTTTGGATTTTAACTATCCCTATTAAAAGAAATTCAGTGGTGTTTTGGTTATCTGATCGGTCAATTGATCGATCCTGTTACACTGATCCATCTGACTGATTGAGAACTTTGTTCTAAATATTCCCGCACTTTTAAATCGGACTATGGAATTACATAATACATTAATATCGATTGATAAATGTGATGTCCAAGAATGCCTGCCTAGACTTTCAACTTTAACGGTGCTCTTGTAGGGGTGAAATTTTATAAATATTTTATAAATATATGCATAAGCACTCGTTTAGGCTATTCCAGATTCTTCAGATAACTCTTTAACACTAACATTCAGATCGGTCCAATTATTTTAGCAGGTTCATTTGTGATGTATAGGATTATGTCGTGTATTATTGACTAAATCAGTGTGACTAAACTTTCTTACTAATTACACACACTTAGGTCGCACATGTTTATTGTGAAAATGTTGGAGCTATTTGAATAATTTTTTGGCTGTCACAATTTAGATGCATTCACATTACTAAAGGCGATGTAGTTGTCAGGTGTTTTGTTCTACGGCATAACTTAGGTGTATCATAAGAGAAAAATATTATTGAGTTGTGAAGCGGTAATAGGTTTTTTCTGTTATTGAGAATATCTGATAATTTAGGTAAGGGGTTGGTTTTGTAAAAATTTGGTGCCAGTGTACATTCTTGCTGTCAGGCTATTTTACTCTCTATACTAGTATATTTTTGTTTAATTTTATTTAATATAGCTTTACGGTCACAAGATATCCGTGTCCTGCTTAGTTCTGAATTCCAAGCCAAAAAACTGTTACCAATTCTGTTTTTTTTGTGATAGTATCATGATGATGACCTGATATTTCGTTCAATGAGTTCATAAATTAGAGGAAGACTAGTAAATAAGTCTCGTCGACAATCTAATCCAACCGAAGCCGGTCTCAATTCAAATGGCGTGTAGGAATATTTTATTTTTTATTTGCAGTGTCCTAATCCATAACTTATAGCTGGATCGTAGTGGTTTCCTACGAAGAAATTGTTTACAGTCATGGTGACCGAAATAGGGCACCCTACTTCATCTACACAAAGATTCTTGGTAATTGAAGCATATATCAAAAATCGTTCATTCATTTTGCCAAAAAGGAGTTCTACTGTTACAAATCCATTACTTGGAACCAAGTTATTATTATTGTAGCAGTAAAGATTAGCTAGAATATATTCTGGACCTGTTTTGTGACAATATGGCTGTATGTTGTATTTATCTCTTATTAGCGACATGTAATTGTAATAACTAAGTGTACAATTCCAAGAAAAACTTTATTGTGACATCAGATCTTCAATTTTTAACAGCAGAATAACTCTGAGTAATTGAGTACCTAACTATAAATTTTTTATCAAAAAAATCCTCTAAGAGCTGTAATGGAGGTTTATTATTAGACGCTGAACTAACTTCTGGCCATTTAATATTGAATAAGTGATGATTCAAATTTCCCCTTTCGCATTTGCAAGTTTCTTTTTCATACTAATACCGATAATGGACTAAGATCACTAGCATTCCACTCTTCATCACGATCAGAAACGATAGTGAACACATCCTGTAGCTGAAGCCGATTTTTATGGACAGGAGAATAATTATATGCAATGAATTTAACATCTCCCACTGTAATAGACGCTTCTGCAGCTATTGACTTCCGGGTAAATTATTTATATTAACATTCTCCATTCCGATATCAGTCCAATGTCCTTTGAAAATGACAGTCAAATGTATAGACACACTAGGAAGGAATTAGCTTTAGACGTCTGCTTTATACAATACAAACTTAATTTATCACATTATATGAACATTTTAAAGCTATATTGCTAAACCACTCACCGAATTAGCCTATTGTTGCGGTCGCCCGCGATTTGCAGAAATTAACATACACAGCAACCAAAATATTTGTTATATTCATATTTGACCTATAAATAATGTGATGCGATTAGAGATTTAGCAACGACCCTTTTACAAGGAGTGCAACATATCCAGGTTAATATCTATAATCCGAACAGCTCAATTTACACAAATAAATGTCATTAGTAGGGCTAAAAGATATAGAACCCCATTCATATATTCATTTGACAATTTGGAAAGGGTAGTTCTGCTAAGGAAGGGGTTTTACTGTCGGTAGTCGTTTTAATATTAAAATATGTCCCCTAGAAGTAAAAAATTGACATGTTACGATATTTTTATATAATTTATCTTATTTTACGCCTACAACCGTTATGGTTTCGGTTATTAGTGTTATGATTTCGATTGTGTATCTCTCTTTTGCTGGTAAAAACCAATTCTTCTAAATTATTTTAAAATATAATGGTTGTTTGAAACAGTTATAAAAAATGTTATTATTTTAGTTTTCAATCTACATACATAACTCTTACCTGAAAGTTGAAATTCTAATGTTTCTTCGCCGATTTCGTTTACGGCTTTACAAGTGTATATTCCAAAATCACTCCTTTGAACGTTTCTGATTATTAAACTATATTTTTCGTCATCTCCCAAAAGTAATACTCGATGATTATCAGAACTGATCGGGTTATTGCCTTTGTACCATATTACTTGGCTACTGGGATCTGAAGTAACTCTACAATCCAATTGAGCTCTGAATCCAGGTGCTGTGTGTATCCACGACTTCATGGTTGTTAACTCTGGAGGATCTGTAATTAGTTTTGCGTCTAATGAACGTTATTGAAAGAAGTAATTTCTGTTAATAGAGTGACCGAAAATAGCATATTTCAAATCAATTAATTCACCAAAATTTTGTTTGATGACACATATTTGTACATGAAGAATTATGAATCTTCATCAATCTATCAAAAGTTTTTGAAGTTTTGGTGATTACGGGTAATATCGACGCCTAGATAATGGCCCGCCGATGTACCTTGGAAAATTTTTCATGTAGCCCTATGTAGATAATTTAGGGCTGTAATTTAAGAATATTTTACATTATATAAAGTCCACCAAAGAGGTAATATCAAATTAATTTTTCAAATTAAATGTGAATTTTTGAACGGGAAATTATCATTTAGTACTGTTTTCATGAATTTATTCAAAGCAATTAAATTCGCTATAAACCTTCATTTACTTCAATTATTAAATACGCATCCTTGCTCAACAATTCGCATGTAATTTGAGAAAGATAACACAGAAAAAGCGGCTAAAAGTTATTACATATTATAGAAACTAAAACTTTATTATTTCTATGTTTGACATGGCTATAATTATTTTATCAATTAGTAGTGGATTAAACACTAACATTAGTTTTTTATTGAACATATATGTAGTATTCTATAATAAATATAGTACAAAGAGAAAGTAGCTGCATTTTTGTAGTAGTAAAAAAAAATCAGCAAAATAATCCACTCCTCCTTTTACATAACATTGTTTTTGTTTATCGAAAATAATTTTACCGTGCGCTAATTATCATTATCTATACTATGTGTACAGAATCATTTGCGCTAAACATTTTTCAAGTATTTCTCGAGTATTTGCTTTCAATGTTTTATATACCTAATACAGATCGAAATATGTTAAACGGATCAAGGGTTACGTGAAATATTTCGATATTGTCGATAATAATTTGAAGAATTTTTACCCAAAATTAATTCCGTGATAAAGTTGATGCAATTTATATTAATAAAATGTTTCTGCGTGTTGTAGTTTACTTTTATGTTTTTCTAATAATTCTTGTATCGGCAAAAGGCTTTTTTCAAAATTAAAAATATTTAAAAATTTCTTGAAAGGTACAATGGGCATTGGGATTGGATGTTACTATTTACAGTTATGCACCAGGATTCAATATCAGCTTTTGTTCAAATTTAAAGAAAAAATATCGCAGAAAGAATAATATGATTTATACTTCTCTGTATTTTAATTATATGATGGTATAAATGCTATTGTCTAATCCACTCAGAAGAGCCCCGTAAGATCCTAAAACTCAAGCCGAAGGAGCTGTTGTTACATCACTAAGATACTGTTGTAATATCATGGACCTTCATTTATAGAAGCATCGATACTAATGTGTTGGAGCGAATTTCGCGCATTAATTGGAAATACACAATGCTACGCAAACATATTAATCCAAATATCCAAATTGTGTTTGCTATTTGTCGTATACTTTGAAGCAAAGATCTAGGTGAGCTAATACCATTTGAGTAGACTAATTTAACTCCTTTGGTGTATATTTTTTTGAATAAAAATCATGGACGTAAGTGATACGGAAACATATAGCAATATTATTTTATTCATGGGCAACAAAAGGATATATCGTGTTATTAATGTTAATTCTAATACTAACAAGAGCAATATAGTTAAGTACTTCATTCGACCAGTATCTTTAAATATTGTGTTTATATACATATTAGCCCGTCTTGTATCTGAGCAAACATCGCGGTAAACAACTAGCTAACAATAAAGGAATTGGTGTAACTCGCAATTAAATAAATTGTCAAGGTAGTGGAAAATTTCAATTGACTGCAGTATGTCTTAGTACCACATACACACATGAACTTAAATTCGAATGTATATATTTTTTGTATCCAATGCAGATATCAACTTACATGTAATTTTGAGTTGAATTTCTTTTGTAGCTGGCTCACCAACTCCATTTGTAGCAATACACTCGTATTTTCCAGCTAAATAACGATCGGCAGCGGAAAAGCTTAAAAAGTGTCTGTTATTTATAAGTTTTATATCTTTACCCTGAAAAAATATTATATAATCCTGTATTTCATTTGAAAATATGGGTATCAAAAGCTTACGTTTCTTTTCCATGTTATTATTGGGTCAGGAACTCCTTTTCCAATACAACTTATCCTTACTTCTTCTCCTAGTTTAACTACTAAATATCCACTTTCAGGATCAGATTCGATAGATGGCGGATCTAAATATAATTTAAATATCAAAGTCAATATTTAAAAGCTAGATGTATTCTTTTAATGAAATGCAATTCTTCTATAACTTTTTTGTTTAATCCAATTTTTTTGCTAGAAGAATTGACAATAATTTACAAATTCAATTTTCAATATTCTAATATACATTGAAACTTTTTTATAACATGATCTGGAATATTCTGTACAATATCAGATATAAATTATTTTTGGAAAAAGTACCCTACTTTTTCTCTAATTATTTTTTATTCCAATTATATAATTTACTTCAAAATACAATCTTTTCCTATTGATTTTTCGTATTGTATCAATTGTTTCTCTCTATTTGTTATTCGTAATGTCCACAAATATATTTTACTGTTTTTCAGGCAAATCTGTTTCGTCAATTGTCATTTATGTTTCCGTTTATTGAGTGAACTATGGCAGATTGAATACTACATAAAAAAAATTGGCATCCATTTTAAATATATATATACATATAGGGTTTCCACTGCCGAGTGGGACATGGGGAGAGTACGTAAAATCGGTTTTCGGTGAATATTATCTCCCTAATACTACTTCATCCAAATTTAAGTGCCGCATCTTATAACTGGGTTAACAATGAACATTTCCACAATCATAGTACAACGAAAGTCATTTTAATAAAGCCGAATTCACGTACATACAATAGATTTAAAAATAATAATTTTCTGACTTTATTAAAATGACTTTCTTTGTACTATGACTGTGGAAATGTTCATTGTTAACCCAGTTATAATATGCGGCACTTAAATTTGGATGAAGTAGTATTAGGGAGACAATATTCACCGAAAACCGATTTTATGTATTCTCCCTATGTCCCACTCGGCCGTGGAAACCCTGTATATACAACTTATCATCTCTTGAGAGATTGTGTAGAAATAAAGGAATTTTTTTCTTAAATATATAGGTATGCTCTATTTTTTAGTTGTCGGTAGTATATTAAATGTGTATATTGTCAGAATCTGTCTCTCATTTAGATAATTTAACTATTTTTTATTTTTTTAAGTTTATGTTTGTTAGTTTGTTATTGAATACCTGGTGAAAATAATTTCATAAAGAGTGTCTTAACAAATCGGAGAACCATTTCATACAGCTTTAACCATTGACAATTGATTTGATTATAAACGTCGTATGAAGTCATCGAAATTTAAAGTTGCGGGTTGACAATATTCCCTAGTTAGTTGTATCATCCAGTATAAATTCACATCTGTAAAAAGTCTACGGTTTTTAGAGCTTTTGAATATCAACAACGTCAGGTGCTAAGGGTAAAGTAATGCGGAGGTTTTTATTCTGAATTAATTGTACCCATTCCCACAAAATTTATAGCTTCCAAAGTATGATTATACTTTTGTAAAAGCTTTTACTTTGTTCTTGATTTAAAGTTTGCAGCAAGCGAGAATATACAGCTGCTTTCTGTTTATGTTAAGTAAAAAGGCGAACAAATATTTAATTTATTCGAACTGTAGCATGACATTTCATTCTAATATACTTTAATTTTGTTTTTTTATGGAGGATACTACAGGAGTCTCAACAAAAGTTAAAACTTTGTTTAGCGTGCGTAGTTCTTGAAATGAAAAGTCATCAATAATGTTTATTTAAAACAACAAAATTTTATAAATTATTTGAACTTTATAGCCGGGAGGTTATTTATGCAAAAATAATAAACTATGCCTAATACACAAGGACAAGTGGTTGAAAATTTCCTTTAATATATGACAATATGATCCTTTATCCTATTTGAACGAAATATTCGTGTGGTAAGACTATATTGAATGATGCCCCGCAGATTAATGATAACATGTTGGTTTATTTATTTTTATTGGGAATATTAAACGGAAAATATAAATTTATCACTCTATAAATGCCCAACAATGTACATATATAGTGGACCTAATCACAAAATATATTGCAAAATCGAATGCCATTTCTACGAACTACCATAATATATAGTGACTGCAGAACTGAACCAGGCTACATATTATGCTACGAAAATTGGATGACTCTTTCAAAGGCTTGCGGTCGTCCATAGACTCCGGATATCATCGTATTTGAGCCACGATTACAGCTGAACGCTTCTGGTGTCTGTCTTCGATAATCTTGAATTTATTATAGCTACTATTTCAACGTTTTGTTTGTCGTGGGAGTTCTGAGTTCTATCAGTGGCGATTTAAAGTTGCTCAACTGAGTACCTTCTTGTAAATTCGCCTTCTGAGAATGACTTTGAATGTTATTCTTACTAGCAACATGAGTCGAATAATAATCTTGCTATAAACGTCGATACAGTGATGATAAGTCGAATCAGTTTGAACAACTCAGTAAATTTTACTTTTGAAAATTCAGACATTCTCCAGAAATTCCCCTTAATGCTGTATTTGTGAAGACGTAGCTATCATACGATATTCGTAGTGTAGTAACTTTTACTGCTCTTCTATTGCTTTCCCGACTATTCTGAACAGTGTAAACAGTAATCAACAACTTATTTAATCTTTCTCGCCGAATCCAAAATAGAAATGCACAGAATACTGATACGCTATCATGTCCATCATAATAAATAGAAACATAATATGCCATCTAGTAACCAGATATCAGGCAAAATAATATTAAGAATAATAACACTTATGCGAACAATAAGGATAACGCTTCTTGAAATTAAAGAGAGTATGGGTAATAAGCTCGAATGATGGTGTGATTGATGTAGCTGATCAGATGTATGAATGTTGGGAGTAATTATTAGGTGTCTCAAACGTGCGATTCAAAGTAAACGCTCAGACAGTAGCACAAGTTTAGAACACGCTATTGTATAAATAATTGGAAAGGCAAAGTGTCCGCGTAAATACAATAAATCACTCATGAAAGAATGCCCGCGTAAAGGCATCTAATAAGAAGGAGTTGTAATTCACTGTTTATATTCCCCGGCGTAACATTACGCTGTTCAGTTTGATTTTTTTTTCATATATAACAGCTGAAATTGTAGTATGTAGTTGTGGACTCAGGCATATTACATACTAATGGCAAAGGTATGGATTCCGAACTTGTATTATAATTTTGTTGGTAATTCAATCCTATTTTTAATAGTCTAGTATTTGAATTAAAAAATAGGCTCAAACTTTGAAAAGACTTTGTGTAAGAATATGCAGCTAAGTGCGGGAGGGGCTTTGCTACAAATTTATAGATACCTTTTATTTATAAATATACTTACATGTATTTATAACATTTAAGACTGTAAGAGATGCACGATTGAATAATTAATTAATTTGAATAAGAACACTAGCCGACAATTTTAAACTTTTTTCTTGAATAATTGTTGTAAATATGGGTATATAACTTTTACAGTCATTAACTGAAAGCGTAATCAAAAACCAAAGTTTTCAATCTCGTCTAGTTTTGGAGTAGTTCCGCTAGTATATAATAATTGTACATATTTACAAAATTTGTTAAAGAAAACCTATAAAAATAATAATAACAAAAATCTTGACATAACAAATACTAGAATGCTTAATTAGTACCAATAATACAAAAACACTTAACTGTACACAAATGAAAATTCCTGACATATCAAAGTTTTTCATAAATAGACTTATTTCTTTAGTAGGAAAGAAATCCAAATGTGACTGCAAAAAATGAACTTTGGGAGACATTCGGTACCCTAACTTTATAGTTTTCTAGCAAATTAGCTACGATATCTTAGTAGTTTAAACTCTTTTGACTTCCCAGAAAATGTTTTCAAACATTTTTAAATGAAGTCCATGCTACCAGCTCTAAATCGCTCATGGTACGTTCGAAATTTTCATCTTTGAAAAGCTTCCTAGTTTTGGACCAACAAATATTCCTTCGCAATGTTTTGCATCAGAGAGATAACTTTGCAAATTTATTCCTTAAGTATTTTAAACAGTTGCCTTCTTGTTCTAGTGGTTTCACAAACTCTAGCTTGTTACAATACTTTTTCAATTTTAAATTTTACGTTATCTTAGTGAAAACAGATAAAAATATTATTTTGAAAATGTCATGTGATGCTAAAGTTTGTATGTTTAAAACGACGCAAAATCATTCAAATTTTAGATTGGTAAATCAGGTCGGAGGGAACATATCAGAACGGATATTTTAAAACGTACTTTAAAGTTATGAATCAGCTGTATAAGGGAATATATTTATGAAACCTTATTGATCTTTCTATTAAACAAAAAACCACTAGAACGAGAGAACGAGTTAAAAACACTGACACTAATTTCAAATTCAATATTTAAACACTTTTTCATCGTTAGAAAGACATTGAAATAATAATTCTAACGACTCCACACTAAATATAATTTTAGTTTTAAAATTTTGAATATATGTGATAACTAAACCTTGCTAAATTGGCCTTAGTTCGTTACTAAGTAATAGTATATGTACAATGATTGGTTCTAGTGGTAGGCATTTAAAGGAAACAAATTACTAATTTGTTGGAATTGCATATTTCTGCAAATTACAAAGGATAATGTTAGTCCTAACTAACACGATTTTAAATTTTTTCGAACGTTTTAAAGTATTCTTTATAAGAATATTGTCACATTTCAACACGTTCTTATAAATTCGTACGTATCTACTATCACCAACATTTTAAACGACTCAAACTGCCATAAAACGTATCTATTGTAGGCTTTCCGTACTTGGAGCAATATTCAGGTAAATATAACTGGGCAACTGTAATAAGCCGTATAGCCGCAGGCCGGAGGGTAGACACTATTTAAAAGAAATCTAAGCGAAAAGAATTATGAATATATTTCACATGAATATGATGTAGTGAGCGAAGAGGTAGTCCGTACTCAAGTTAATTGAATAAGAGAAAATGTCATCATTTTTCTCAGGGAAAATATTGATCTAACAACAATTATTGCAAAAATTATAAACTTGCAGATTAGGACACGTAATTATGGAAAGAATTTAATATTATTTTATTAGTATGTGGTCAATGTTTTAATTAAAACAGCCGATAATAGATAACGTATAGAAATATTATGTGATTAAGGTCTTTTTACAAGAAGTCTCAAATTAAATAAGGTATACTTCTAATACTAAACTATCTATTATTTCTTAGCCTTTTGTGAATTTTATTTAATATGTCGGTTTTAATTGAAATAGCACTTATAATTTACTGATATTAACAATACAAAATTTGATGAAGAAATATAGTTGTTTATAGATGCACGTTATGGTTATATAAAAGAAGATTAATGATAATATTTGTCGGTGTTTGTTTTACCGGATTCTTAAAAACTTTAGACGTTTGTATAAATACGGCATTATTATTAATTTAATAAGAATTTAAAGCCAATAATAGTTATTTCTTAGAACAATTTGCACTACTGACGTAAATTCAATATAATTTCTTAATGTAGAACTAGTTGTCAACCGTTAACTACCTGGAAAATGTCTAATTTATAAAGAGCAGTCAGGTGCCGTGCAAT
This sequence comes from Holotrichia oblita, assembly GCA_023690525.1. Lineage (NCBI taxonomy): Eukaryota > Metazoa > Arthropoda > Insecta > Coleoptera > Scarabaeidae > Holotrichia > Holotrichia oblita. Next base: position 169,986,412 of record CM043015.1, on the reverse strand, counting down.
ACGTTTTCAATTGTCTCGTCCAATAAAATGTTCCTAAATCAACTGATAATTACCTTAGATATATTTCGCCCTATTAAAAAATTAATATATATTCAGAAATAAATATTTCTTTAAATTGATATTTAATTTTTGTCATTTCATAATGTTTTGCAAACATTGTTTTTCTTTCTTCAGATTTCCTATAAACACAATAGTAATATTATATATAAAAATATATTTTAAACTTGCACTGTATGAATTTTCTAGACATAATATCAAACAGAGCGAATTTCGTCAATAAATACGAATCATATGTATTACAATCATCATAGGATATATAATTTATTGCGAATCTTTCCCCTTGCTTGTTATCGACCCCTAATTACAGTCGCCCAGTGCTACTTCTCAAATTTTTCGAGTAGCTGTATACGGCCATAACGCTTGAAGTTTGAGTCGTTTAAAATGCTCGCGATAGTACATACGTAAGTATGTTACATACATACGCTACAGTAGCAAAGCTTTTGTATTAGATAATTAATACCAGATATGGCCGACGCCCTAAGGTGATTGCGATTAACGATTGCAGCTTCCTATTAAGTAGTATAGGTACGTAATGTTAATAGCTCGCTTACGTAAAACTTCAATTGCGTGCGATTGTTTTATAGGGCCCCAAGGTTCATTTCGTATCACTTCGCACATGTACTCTCCCGTGTCTGGAGGTTGAACGCGAACGACTTCTAAGGACCCATTACCCCACAATTTAAATCGATTAGGCGGCAGTGTTACCGGAGGCCCATTGTCTGCTATTAAGGTGTGATTTTTATACCATCTTATTCGGGCCAGATAAACTTCATCTGTAAAATAAAAAAATACATATAAGTAAAGAAAGCTAGAGAAAATTTAGTACGATATAGTAAAATTAACAATTATTGTTCAGTTATTTGAAGTAATTAAATAATTTTAAAAATTGTGCTGAAGTACATACAGGACATCCTATTTGTCAAGTATATTAATAAAAGTAGGTATCAAAAATGTAGGACATAAAAGTTACAATCGCCATCATAAAAATCTTGCATGAAACTTTTAGTATTCAAATAAATTAACAAATCGTATGCAATAATGGTCAATTAAACAATTTCTAAATCATCAACTTTATGGTTTACTTCAAAAATATTTAACAAATATTTTTTTCAAATCGTCTTTTTTAAAATTATTAACCCATTTTAGTTGTTGTTGCTTGAATTTTTAGTGATTATTCAATTCTAATAGATTAAATTATCAAAGTTAAAACGTAATATAATGTTGTTAAGATTCAAGATATACGGGAAAAAGAATACGGACACCTGTAAAAAATCATTGGAAAGAATTATCAAATAAGTCAGTTTCTTATTTTAACTTAAGGATTTCATTGGCTTATTCTGTTAGAAGGCGAATTTGGTGAACCAGAACCATATGAGAGTCTTGCAAAATGGAACTTAAGATAAAATGGAAACTGCTTGCTAATACAAGCTTTAATGCAAAACAGTAGCTTCAGAATATATGAGATCCTTCCAGGCATAATTTTTTGGATTGATATTAAAGTAGAGAAGTTTAATTTGTTGAAATAATGTGGGCCAAACTTAAGCAGAAATAAGTTTTCGAAATGTTAATAGAAATTGAAAGGTTCTAAATTTATTTGTAAACACTCATGTGCAAAGTGTAGACTTTACTTAAGATTGAACAGTTTATAGCTTAACAATATATAACTAACTGTCGTAAGGCTATTGCGAGTTAACAGACATTTAAATTTAATCAGTTTCCTTCAATGTTTATATTAATATTTTGCATTTTATTACTTTTGCTTAATTTTTTTGCCAAAGTATAGATAAATGCTCTGCATGCTGGTGCTGGCGCGATTACCGAAATGATTATGTGCAAATAATTTAAAAACAGTTTCCATAAAAGAAATTATAACATTTTTGTTTGTTTTTTTCATTGAGATTCATTTAAATAAACCAAACGTTTCGATTAAAGAAACATATATTTTTTATTTTTCAAACTTTGAATCAACTGTTTGAATATCCTGTATAGGATTTCAAAAACTTATTTTTGCTTAAGTTTGGCCTACATTTTGTTAATAAGTTTGTAAAAAATGAAGCTTCTAGTACAACGTCGCCTAAAAAGAATTTGTTTCTTCAAGCACATCCTTTTGATAAAAATTACAATGAAAAGTATACCTATCTACATATATCTCAAGCATCTCACGAAGATTGCAAATACTTAAAAATATGCAAGGCATTCTATTAAAAAAAGTAAATTGAATACAATTTCCATGTAAATACGAGCGACCGACATCTAGATTAAAAGCATGGCTTAATGATAGCATGCTTAAAACTAGTAAACTTTTATTTGATTTTCTTTTTAAATCTATACGGTTTCAAAATAATTTAAGCATTCCGGTACATTTAAATAACCTTGTATATATTGATTCGGTCTATATTAAGAAATAATAAAATTATTAAAATACAAACATCTCCTCCTCCTTCCTCGAAATCTGTGGGTGATTTTATTTGCACCAGTCGATTCTTTATGCCAAAATCACAAAATTTAGCCAAAACTTTTTGAAATTAAAGAAAACAGTTTTATTTTGTTTACCAGTCTAAGAAAAATGGGAATTGGGTTCAAAGTGATACCGACATACAGAGCACCACATTCGCCTCGGTTGATATGCAAAAAACGGTAACAACCCTGTATAATTTTTAGAAAGCAGCTTTATTTTAGCATTAGATGTAATTTTTTTTTTTTTTTAATGTGGTGTGCTAATGAAATAATACAGCTGTATTAAACACTGCAACTCTTGCGGTGTAGTTTAGTGTGTGCAAGTTGTGTTTAAATGGCTTTGTGACAGCATCATATCGCCTTTTATGAGCTGTTAATCACTTTGCTCCCAACAGCGGAATAGTCGATCATTCTGAAAAAAGTATTGATCCGGCACCATTTTCACAACAATAGTCAGCCGCCTAAAACTGCTAATAAATATCTCAGAAACTCTTGAACATTTAGATAAATATCTCAGAAACTCTTGAACTTATAGGGAATATAATAGTAACTTGCCTTTATTTAGTCTTCGTCATCGAAATATGCAATAATATACATGGTGTTCCATTTAAATTTTCATAACTTTGATGTGTAACTTTCTTTTGGGACACCCTGTATATTTCAAAATAATTTCAGAACGTGCTCCCAATGGATCTACACATGCTCCAACAAAAAGATTTTAAATATGTGTTACCGTTTTTTGTATATCAACCGAGGCAAATGTGGTGCCCCTGTATATTCGGATAATGTAGGAGATAATGTATCTATTGTATGTTTTACTATAGTTTCTCCAATTAATTCTAAAATTGATTAATTAATTAAATTTTCCTTTGCATAAAAAGTCACGAAAGGTCATCAAAAACTATTTTCTAATGAAATATATACATATATATTTCATTTCGTAAAAGTTTAATAATAAATACATAAATATATGAAATTGTATCCCTTTAACCTTCACTTCAGGTTTTGTGGAGATATTTATGTAATGAACATAACACATAGCACTGTCGCCGTATTGAATTGAAAAATTGTCACATCTTATTAGTGTCTATTACAAAACAATGTAAACGTATACAATCTATGGTTTAATACAAAAACTTATAATAATAATAATTTGATTTGAAGAAGAGGAAACATATTTTAATTTAATTAACATGCGCTGTAATAATCGTCGATAAAAAACGTATAAATCAAATGTTTTGAAATAATTTAATAATAATATTTTAATAATAGTGTATGTACAAACAAAGCCAAGAAAGCGAACAGACAGTGAATGTGGTGTATGAAAGTAAAGCGGAACCTTTAATATATAATAATTACAAATAATTAAGATACGTTAATCAATTAATTGATTTAGAAGGGGAAAACACTAAAAATGCCGATGTGGGTGGACATTATCTCATTGTGCAATTAACCTAGGAAAAAACACTGCGGCAATTAGACGGGTCAAAAACCCATTATTAAAGATTACGTGTAATTGCATGTAGTCCGTTATTATACCTTCAACTAGTGCAACTTAAAATTTTAAGAAATGTCGGTTGCTTTTCCTTTAATGTCGGTTTTATGTATTTTATTTACTGTTATTGCAATAAAAGTAAAAAAAAAAAGTTTCCTTATAAAATAATAGTGAACGAGTCTGTTAAATTCGCTTGAATAAAAATTTTCAAACGCTACACTCGATATGTTATCATATTTATTCTCTGGTGTTTATTGTAAATAAATAAATTTAAAACTGTAACTGCTGACTGTGCGTGGCATTCCTACTCTGGAAAGCAATACAATTTTATTTAATATAGGTTTATTATACTTATTTACTATACAGTGTGCAATTCATATTCAAGTAAAAGTGGAAGTATCTCAGTCCAATATTTTCCTAGTTTTGCATGATTAATTGGCATTTTAGGATTTTAGTTAGGAAAATGTAAACATAATCGAATGTAGGCTTTCACGGCCACTGTTCCATAAAGATGTATCTTTCGGGTATTGCCGTGGTTGTTGTAACAAACTTGACGTTTCGCTGATCATACTGTCAGCTTCTTCAGAAGTTCTCTAAAGACTTTAGAGACTTTAGAGTCTTTAGAGAACTTCTGAAGAAGCTGACAATATGATCAGCGAAACGTCAAGTTTGTTACAACAACCACGGCAATACCCGAAAAGTATGTACATCTAAATGTAAACATAGTTCAATACTTTTGTTATAAAAAGATTAACCACGATCAAGTTTAGAACTGATATTTATAATTTAAGTGACATTTATAAAAATTTCATTCATGTCGGTACTTGGACACACTAGAGAGACGCTGTACATACATTTAAATAATCATACATATTATTGATACTATTAAAAAATTTATCATTATAATGGAGGTCAGCAGAACGACACATTGTAGCTAGCGGTGAAGAATTAAGGATATTAGATCTGGAAAGAGGAAGAGAGAATGAACCAAACGAACGAGATTAAAATCTAGGAATACGAAAGTTAAGGGAAGAAAGACCAGCTTCCATATAAATCGGGCGCCTTCACATTCACGATGAAGTCATAGGGATTTCATACCATGTCTATTAAGTAGCGACGTATAGTCAATTCCTCGTTCTGAATATCCTCCATCGGCCTTGTAAGAGAGATATTTAAGGAAGTAACTTTGTACTTTTTCGTATAACAAAGCCCAATGTTTTAGATGGAGACAAGGAATGGTTTGTGATATGTTGAGAAAAACTCAAGAGTCAAAAACAACACGGAGATCATTGTCACAACATGTCGACTTTCTTCAATGAATTGCCGATTACCGTTTATTTTATAGACTGAAGCAGTGGGATTGCCCTTACGAATATAAGAAACAAAGCAGAATTTATTGATATTTAGTTTCAATCTGTAATTAGTACACCAGTCATTAATGTATTGGTTATTGTCTTGTAAATTTATCATCATTCCAGCTTGTAATAGATCGATAGTCTTTGAGATAGACAGATTCAGTCATACAGGGCTAATTCAATTTATTTCCATAATTACCTACGTTAAACGCGCATTAGTGTTTTAATGTTCTTCATGAGATTGTATGCAAATATCACTGTGTTTGTTTCTAGAAATTTTTGTTGATAGAATTTTGTTTTACTTGATATTCCGTGCTAATAGCAGATAATTACAGAAATAATTCATAATACTGTGATGGTAGCAAACATTACACCTGAGTATAGTTTCTTTCAATATTTCCGGATTAACAATAAGATGGAAAATCGTCTTTGGAGTAGCTTTGCATGCTAACTCGTCGAGCAATAATAAAGTAATAAGGCGGTGTATTGCTGTGATTTAGACTAATTAAATAGACTATTACCTGCGTTATGTTTGTGAGATGTTTCACGAATAGTTTGAATAATAATAATTGAATAAGCTTGACACACAATTTAAAAAGTTAATTATACTATTAATTACATTGCTATCATTAGATTATTAAAAAATGATATCGTATACAGTCAATATAATATTCAGCATAATCAGAGTATAATACATAACATGTAATATTATAAACTACGACTGTTATTAGAATATTAGAGCATGTTATATAATATGAAAATACGTAAAGATATTTTTTGATTTACGTTCTAAGCCATGATATTTTGTGTATTGAATAGCATAGTTTTCCGTCTATTTACGTTTTTCATTAAAGTTGCGCTAAAACAGTAATAATTAGTGGATGTTCGCATTTTACGCTTTCAATTTGGCCTTGGTCGTGTCCCAAATAATTTACATTTATAATTTTATCCTATTATTTTTATTTGTTCGCCGCATTCAGATACATACACTGAATATTAGGTGTAACAACTTTTTATTATGTCGTTAATTAATGCAGGACTTTATGTATGTAGGAATATAGATAATTAGAAATAACCGGAAATTAGCTGTAGAATGAATTTGTGGTTTGTTGTGCTTGACAAATTATGAAACAATTACAGCAAAAATGGACAGGTGCCAATAAGAGACCAAATTATAAATCATTACGTACAACTGCGTGTACGGTTATTAACACCACGATTGACTTTTTGGTTTTGGTTGTAAAAACGGCAAAATATTTGAGTTGGATTTTGAAAGTTTTCTTGTCATGTGCGTGACGGGACATAACAATGACTTAGAAGTATTCTAAATGTTAAAATTATTTTAATATATTCAGGAGTAACAGAATTTTTTCTTTCATTTTCCTTGCATTTTCGCTATTACCACAGAATCATAAAATTTATTTTATTATATTATGTTGATGGATTTTATTAAAATCGTTACAACGCCCGATAGAAATCTCATCCCTCGCCATGTTTTGATTATAGAAATGTTGCGTTTTTCATTAATTGAATCCCCTGATAAAGCGACTACCTTCCTGACTGCTTACTATTTTCTGATTTTCAAGAGAAAATTTAAATGTAAACGTAAAAAGTTAGTTCTTAATTGGCAGCATAGTTATTTAAAAATTTTCCATTTGTGGAAGTTAACTTTACGTGAGCAGTTTTTCCATTTGATCTTTATGATTATTTATTTATGTACTTAATAAGATCAATAATGTAATGCGTTCCAAAGCAAGACTTTTTAATTCTATGAAATCACATTAACTGGAAAAATTGTGAGAATTACTAATTGTTTGTTTGATATCAGTGTAATTAACTAAGACAAAATTTTGAAAAAATATTATATATTATATATTTTACACTGGACATATTTTTTGTATTTTGCCGAATAAGGAGAGGGGAAGAGTTTCGGAGAAGGAATTTTGTAAACCTAGCCTCGTTGGAAACAGCATTACTCCTCCAATCTACGCTTACAAATTCAAACTAATCTAATAAGCAATGTGCATGCTAGAAGGCACTGGTTAATTTTTTTTCAGAAATTTTGTTTTTATTGAAAATATTAAATGGAAACATACATTTTTGACTGCTAATTAAAAGAGTAGGCTAAATTACCAACAAATCAGCGCAAACCGGGTATTGCTAGCTTTTACCTATCCGAAGACATTCCAAGGACTCTCCTTGGCCTATATTTAGTCATTCAAACTGTTTACTATAATTTTTTCCATCACCGCTAGAGGTCGTTATGGAAATTTAAATACGTAAATTTTGTTTGTTTTGAAAAGAACATTACGCAGAATATTTGGTGGCGAAAAAAATAGAGTATTATGGATTTTCCTAAGGCTACTGCTAGTGATTCAAATTTTTTAATATTATTGTTTCTGCTGTGGTTAGAAATTCGCAAGAATATGTTTTCAATATGATGAGTGTACTGCGTATTTCTCCGTAAATGAACATCCCAGTCTATTTCCTTGACCACACCGAACCTCGAATTTAACTTGTTTAGATTTTTATTTGTGGGGACGAATAAAATATATTATTTTTACAACGCGATCCACTGCTCGTAATAATTTGGTTATGGGAATAGGAAATACCGTTCAAAATATTTCTAAGGCAAAAATTTAGACTGTAATTCTATCCATTTGTCGTAGAGTGAACGTTTGCATAGAAAATGATGGCAAATAATTTGAAGATTTAGCCCGTCAGTGATGTTGACTTTATTGTTTTGTTGTTCCTATTTCCTCTTTTATTGCTTTGTTGCATTGTTTATTTCAATCATACCGTTAAGCTTTTCACTAACATCTTAAGCTTTCAATTTATTATTTTATAGTACGAGCATAAATATAATCTTCCACGCACTGTTCTTTTTAAAAATTACCAATTTTATGTATTTAAATTTCCTTAACACCCTCTAGCGCTCATGGACAAAATAATATTAAATAGTTTGAATGACTAAATATAGGCCAAGGAAAGTTCTTTCTAGTAAGAACAAATTTGCTAAATTTCGTTCAGAGGAGGCAGTATAATTTAAATTTATTGAAGAAATTTTTACCATTCATACGTTTCTCAAGACATCTTCGGATAGGTAAACGATAGCGATACCGGATTTTCGCTGATTTGTTGGAAATTTAGCCTACTTTTTTAATCTGCAGTCAAAGACGTATATTTCCATTTAATATTTTCCTTAAACAGCTCCAGCTAGTATGCACGTTACTTATTAGATTGGTTTGAATTTGTAAGCGTTAGATTGGAGGAGTACTGCTGCTTCCAAGGAGGCTAAATTTGCAAAATTCTGTTCAACAGAACCAGAGTTATAAATGTTACTTCAAAACAAAGTTTTCCCTCCTCCCCTTCCCTCATTTGGCAGAATACAAAACAATTTGCCCAGTGTACAATATGCTGAATTTTTAGAAGATTTCGATTTTCATATTTGTGATAGACCATCAGTTGGTAAACTTTGTATAAAATCAGAATTTAGATTTTGGAGTACAGTTACGCTATCTAGCGGTCATTATATACTTCCCCAAATAATTTCCAAATGTTTTCGGGGCCACTTTAGTCATTGATAATTTTTTCTCAAAGCTGTACTATTAACCGTACAGCTACAAATATGAAAATCGAAATCTTCTAAAAATTCAGCATATTGTACACTGGACAAATTGTTTTGTATTCTGCCAAATGAGAGAAGGGGAGGAGGGAAAACTTTGTTTTGAAGGAACATTTATAACTCTGGTTCTGTTGAACAGAATTTTGCAAATTTGTATAAACCGTTCCTGACCGTTTCCTGGATGAGCACCATTTTTAGTTGGCCACCCGGTATATATACAATATATTAAATGCGTTAAAATTTAAACAAAATGAGGTTACTGTAACTTATACTAATAAACAATAGAGAATAATTTATACACAGAACTGTTTTCCTAGATATTTATCAGATTATACCGAAATTTGTTTGTTTAATGATTTTTAAAACTTAGAAGGGTAGATTACATTTTTCTATTACTTGTAGTATGCAAAGTATGAACTTAAAAGAATATTGAAACTTAAAGGTTATACGAACACTCAAGCTTAAGTAATACATCATATTATAATATGTAACAATATTTACTGTATCCAAATTTAGTGAAATAATTCGCATTTTACATTTTTATGTAATAGGCATTTAAAGTTGTGGTTAATGTCTATAAGTGATATTCAAACGATGTTTACACACATGTTTTATATTAGAACGTTGTAATTACAATCATCGCATCTAGTGTCTTTGACGGAACTTTAATGTTGCTGAAGAATAAATAAACAACTTTACGACCAGATACTTTTCATGAGAGAACATAAAAAATCATGTATTAATCGATAGGTTGATTCTCAATTTTTGGGAATAACATTACTATCGTCGTAATTATTTTCTATTACAGTCTATCTCCATATTATTAATTTGAATTAAAGCAGTTCAGCACAAGGTTAAGTACAATATAATTTATACTATTACAGCTACTTTTGACTAACACCTTAATATTGTGCTTCAGAGAACAGTCTAATCTTAGGTACTGGTGCTATTTGTCCTACAGAAATTCCAAGAATTTTTATAATTTTTCGATGAGATGAATGACTACGTAGGTAGTGTGCAGAAACAGAAGGAAAATGGTCCCTTGACTTTTAGATAGGAAGGTTTATGTCACGAAGCATTTTATACATTGCGGTATTATTATAATTTTATGTGGTTCTACCTACATACAATTCTACCCGTACCTTTATATTATACCACTACTCTAAGTTATAATTCAAAAGGAATCCATTTTATGACTAGATACAATTGTATTAAATAGTATAATTTCTACGTTTATGTATGTTGAAAATGTTTGATTTCTACTGAGCCGCTAATCTAAAGTAATTACAAAATAAATTTTTAAGTTACATTGCAACATATATATTCATATATCTGCTTGACCTGAAGACATGGCATCAAGGACGTTACATATGTACATGTACATTTTTTTCTAGATCAACAATTTACTTAATAGTCTTGTTTATAAACAAAAACTAGTGACGTATTTCATAGAAAAGCAACATAATATTTCGTTGCAAATAGTTTTACCCCAAGTTTTTTACAATTAAAAAATAATAACACATATTGTAAATGTTTAAACATATTACTAAAATTTTAATGCAATAACGCTAACCATCACGCTATCATATAATTTTAAGAGCTTATCAAAATACTAAATTCCGAAGAGAAAAAAAAAACAAACAAACAAAAAAAACTAGAAATAAGCATAAACAGATCTGCTCTCTATCGTATTTCAGTTAATTCAAACCCTTATTTCTCTTAATTTATTTGTCACTTAAACATATGAAAGCTTTATTAAAACACAAGACAAAATTTTCAATAATGTGCTACTAATAGTACTAATGTGGTCCAGTACTCTATTAAATTTTGTAAAACAAAATAAAAAATTAGACAACTACTATTCAAGATATCGCAATTCATTATAAAATGATTTTGACAAATTTCCTTTAAATTTGGAATGTACAGTTATACAGAGCATGGATAAAAGCGTTCAAAAGCTTTGATTATGTTGTATTAAATTTGAGAATCGGTATTCTGATTATTTTATGTAGGACAACAACAACTTTTTTGAATAAATGAAACTACACTAAATAATCATTAGTTCTGAAAGCTGAAAGTGCATCCATATGGAAACAAACAAACTTAAGTAAAGTAATCACTTCATCAGTTCCTCCCCAAATTACTGAAAATGGAAGGCTATTCTTTCTGACCTTATCGAGATATCAAATATATGTATATAAACACAGTTCGAAAAGTACCAAAACTATAAGTTATGTAATAGTAAAGATAAAAATACCTACAGTTATTGACGAGCATTTTTCTAAATTTATGCGAAATGTTCCAAAAAAAAATCTGTTTTGTGAAAAGAAATATTGATTTTGGACATTTTGCGTAGATTTAAATGAAATTGTTTGCAATAATTTACAACTGTATATACATACATATGTAACTCTAGACTCCTAAAAAAATAAATCAAAGTTAAGATAATGAAATTCTTTATCAAAATTTAAAAATTTAATAAGAACTTGGAACCTCAGATACATTATTAAAAACTTGAAATTTCTTCCGCGTTTGTTGTATACGTCACATAATATAAAAACATTGCGACCTTAAGTGATCAACGCACAAAAGATACATATTTCAATTTAGTGGTGACTGTATACTTAACAAGATTATTAAATATGGGGAAATCATTGCGAATGTCGGCCTGTCAGTTGACAAGTCGACATTCCCGATAATTTCAATTATATTAACGAAGTACGGTCGAAAATTAAATATTTTTAAATATTATTAAATATATTAAGATTCATTATTTTCTTTAATTCTATTTCAGGTATTGGTTAAATATTTGGATTCTTTCAGTTTCAAATAAATAACGATATTACTTTTTTTAACGCTGCCAATAATAACAATTATTGAATTAAGAAAAACTTGCAACACATTTGAAAAATTTTTCTTTGTATTTTACGAATTTATTCGTATAATGGATAGCTATTAATTCGTTAGATGAATCAGAGAAGTGTATCTCAATATATTTCAAAAATTTAAAGGTTGTTAACAAGTGTTTATGACGCTTTTCAATTATAACTTAAACTAAAGTGTGCATGAAGTTTCAGTTATCAATTATAAATCGTAAAAAAATGTATAATTTAAAATAAAAAATCAAAATAATATAGATAATATGTAGTTTCATTAAGCTGTCCTTATTGTTTGTGTTTGAATTGTATATGACTTAGCGCATACATGTATACTTTCAATCTTATGCTAAATTTAAAATTGGTTGTTGTGATTAACATTAATTAAAATGCAAGCGCATACAGCAAGTTTTATTAATTTATTCCAGAGTATTTCGGTTTGCAGAATAAGCGTAGAATTTTAAAAAAGCTCACCATTATCTGTAGTTTCTAAGTAGCATGGTAGGAGAACTGTTGTATTTTCATAGGTTTTAACGGTTGTAGGCACACTACTGAAATTACTTGATACCGAACAAGTGACCGACGCTAATACGGAAAAACACAGCGCCACCGTTCGCTTTGATGTCATTGTTAAGACGAACCGAAGATCAAGTATGTAACTACAGCAAATAAAATTATAAGAGCAAATGTACAATTACGCAGAGACCGATCATTTTAAAGTGGTTACGTACCAATTAGAACTTATTCGTCCACATCAACTATGATAGGTCCGTTTTAAATGGAAGCGTGCTTTTTTCTCATTAATTGCACAGACTCTACATGTATGGTGCGTGTTGTGTTACCTCACGCGTATTTTGTATGATTTTTATAAACACCCTGAGGGTAGGGATTTAACTAAATTAGGTGTAAAGGTCGCCGAACAATAGCGGTTTAACATGATATTGTTATCCTTTTGATTGATAAATGAACAAGATTGCTTTTATACTTTTGGCCATTGTTGTCATTCAATTCTGAGGCTAATATTTCTTTAAATAGATTCGTCTTATCTCTGTATTCAAAATTAGTTTACAGTTGTACGTATCTACATACATACATCGTTATTTGGCCTAATCCATAAGTTAAAATGGTTCAGTCGTATTGGTGCCCACATAAATATAAATCAACATCTATGTAATCTACAAAGTTTGCCCCGTTCTCACAATCGGTTGTTTTAATACTAAAACCGGTAATATATTTTCACAAAGGATAGTTAATAATATTATTCGACAACAACGAAAATAAAACAATGTTTACATAGCTTTCCAGAAAATTAGCTAGAAATGATGACATATTCTTACTTTTTCTTGCTTTGTTTAATTTAATTTTTATAGCAATTCAAAACACAAAATAATATTGATGACAAAAACTAACTAGGTTTCTTTCTTAATTTTTTTTTAATGTGGTGGGTGCTTAGTTGCAGTGACTCCGTAAACTGCATCGCTTGTCTGGCTATCACTGCAACTCTCGCGGTGTAGTTTTTGTGTGTGTATGTTGTGTTCAATTGGCTTTGTGACAGCATCATATCGCCTTTTATGATGCCGCACTGTTAATCACTTTGCTCCAAACAGCGAATGGCGAGTCGATCCGGGATTCCTCTCTGAAAAAATGTCACCGTCCCTCCAGAGAATTGAACCCCGGCGCCTATCGTCCTCTCACAACAATAGTCAGCCACCTAACCACTGCGGCCATCGATCCGTTTACTTTCACTAATAATATTAAAAACGTACACTCAATTCCACTGACAAAGTGTTGTAGTTATAGAAACAATTATAATTTCTTCTAAACTTAGTAATGAATTCGCGATTCAAAATAACTTTCAGGTCTTCATACTGTCTATCAATTTGGTCAATGTTGAAATAGAAACATCATTTCAACACCTCGTTATCACAGATTTTATTTCTTTGATGACATTGTTTATTATTGGCATACAGCTCTATTTCTCGTGATACCCAAGATTTTTGATGAGGTTCCAGATCCAAAGAGTCTTGCAAAATGGAACTTAAGATAAAATGGAAACTGCTTGCTAATACAAGCTTTAATGCAAAACAGTAGCTTCAGAATATATGAGATCCTTCCAGGCATAATTTTTTGGATTGATATTAAAGTAGAGAAGTTTAATTTGTTGAAATAATGTGGGCCAAACTTAAGCAGAAATAAGTTTTCGAAATGTTAATAGAAATTGAAAGGTTCTAAATTTATTTGTAAACACTCATGTGCAAAGTGTAGACTTTACTTAAGATTGAACAGTTTATAGCTTAACAATATATAACTAACTGTCGTAAGGCTATTACGAGTTAACAGACATTTAAATTTAATCAGTTTCCTTCAATGTTTATATTAATATTTTGCATTTTATTACTTTTGCTTAATTTTTTTGCCAAAGTATAGAAAAATGCTCTGCATGCTGGTGCTGGCGCGATTACCGAAATGATTATGTGCAAATAATTTAAAAACAGTTTCCATAAAAGAAATTATAACATTTTTGTTTGTTTTTTTTCATTGAGATTCATTTAAATAAACCAAACGTTTCGATTAAAGAAACATATATTTTTTATTTTTCAAACTTTGAATCAACTGTTTGAATATCCTGTATAGGATTTCAAAAACTTATTTTTGCTTAAGTTTGGCCTACATTTTGTTAATAAGTTTGTAAAAAATGAAGCTTCTAGTACAACGTCGCCCTAAAAAGAATTTGTTTCTTCAAGCACATCCTTTTGATAAAAATTACAATGAAAAGTATACCTATCTACATATATCTCAAGCATCTCACGAAGATTGCAAATACTTAAAAATATGCAAGGCATTCTATTAAAAAAAGTAAATTGAATACAATTTCCATGTAAATACGAGCGACCGACATCTAGATTAAAAGCATGGCTTAATGATAGCATGCTTAAAACTAGTAAACTTTTATTTGATTTTCTTTTTAAATCTATACGGTTTCAAAATAATTTAAGCATTCCGGTACATTTAAATAACCTTGTATATATTGATTCGGTCTATATTAAGAAATAATAAAATTATTAAAATACAAACATCTCCTCCTCCTTCCTCGAAATCTGTGGGTGATTTTATTTGCACCAGTCGATTCTTTATGCCAAAATCACAAAATTTAGCCAAAACTTTTTGAAATTAAAGAAAAGTTTTATTTTGTTTACCAGTCTAAGAAAAATGGGAATTGGGTTCAAAGTGATACCGACATACCACATTCGCCTCGGTTGATATGCAAAAAACTTTATTTTAGCATTAGATGTAATTTTTTTTTTTTTTAATGTGTGGTGGGTGCTTATTGTGCTAATGAAATAAGTTTAGTGTGTGCAAGTTGTGTTTAAATGGCTTTTGAAATCATGCCTTTTAACTTAAATACGCGATGGATTAAACTCTCTCCAGAGAATTGAACCCCGGCACCTATCGTCCTCTCAATAGTCCCTAACCACTGTCCGGGATTAAACTCGTCACCGTCCCTCCAGAGAATTGAACCCCGGTATCGTCCTCTCACAACAATAGTCAGGTAACCACTCGGCCATCGATTCGTAGGTACGCCCGGTACTCATTCTAAGTATTGATCTACATTTTCAAAAACTGATAAATATCTCAGAAACTCTTGAACTTAGGTATAGGGAATATAATAGTAACTTGCCTTTATTTAGTCTTCGTCATCGAAATATGCAATAATATACATGGTGTTCCATTTAAATTTTCATAACTTTGATGTGTAACTTTCTTTTGGGACACCCTGTATATTTCAAAATAATTTCAGAACGTGCTCCCAATGGATCTACACATGCTCCAACAAAAAGATTTTAAATATGTGTTACCGTTTTTTGTATATCAACCGAGGCAAATGTGGTGCCCCTGTATATTCGGATAATGTAGGAGATAATGTATCTATTGTATGTTTTACTATAGTTTCTCCAATTAATTCTAAAATTGATTAATTAATTAAATTTTCCTTTGCATAAAAAGTCACGAAAGGTCATCAAAAACTATTTTCTAATGAAATATATACATATATATTTCATTTCGTAAAAGTTTAATAATAAATACATAAATATATGAAATTGTATCCCTTTAACCTTCACTTCAGGTTTTGTGGAGATATTTATGTAATGAACATAACACATAGCACTGTCGCCGTATTGAATTGAAAAATTGTCACATCTTATTAGTGTCTATTACAAAACAATGTAAACGTATACAATCTATGGTTTAATACAAAAACTTATAATAATAATAATTTGATTTGAAGAAGAGGAAACATATTTTAATTTAATTAACATGCGCTGTAATAATCGTCGATAAAAAACGTATAAATCAAATGTTTTGAAATAATTTAATAATAATATTTTAATAATAGTGTATGTACAAACAAAGCCAAGAAAGCGAACAGACAGTGAATGTGGTGTATGAAAGTAAAGCGGAACCTTTAATATATAATAATTACAAATAATTAAGATACGTTAATCAATTAATTGATTTAGAAGGGGAAAACACTAAAAATGCCGATGTGGGTGGACATTATCTCATTGTGCAATTAACCTAGGAAAAAACACTGCGGCAATTAGACGGGTCAAAAACCCATTATTAAAGATTACGTGTAATTGCATGTAGTCCGTTATTATACCTTCAACTAGTGCAACTTAAAATTTTAAGAAATGTCGGTTGCTTTTCCTTTAATGTCGGTTTTATGTATTTTATTTACTGTTATTGCAATAAAAGTAAAAAAAAAAGTTTCCTTATAAAATAATAGTGAACGAGTCTGTTAAATTCGCTTGAATAAAAATTTTCAAACGCTACACTCGATATGTTATCATATTTATTCTCTGGTGTTTATTGTAAATAAATAAATTTAAAACTGTAACTGCTGACTGTGCGTGGCATTCCTACTCTGGAAAGCAATACAATTTTATTTAATATAGGTTTATTATACTTATTTACTATACAGTGTGCAATTCATATTCAAGTAAAAGTGGAAGTATCTCAGTCCAGTCCTAGTTTTGCATGATTAATTGGCATTTTAGGATTTTAGTTAGGAAAATGTAAACATAATCGAATGTAGGCTTTCACGGCCACTGTTCCATAAAGATGTATCTTTCGGGTATTGCCGTGGTTGTTGTAACAAACTTGACGTTTCGCTGATCATACTGTCAGCTTCTTCAGAAGTTCTCTAAAGACTTTAGAGACTTTAGAGTCTTTAGAGAACTTCTGAAGAAGCTGACAATATGATCAGCGAAACGTCAAGTTTGTTACAACAACCACGGCAATACCCGAAAAGTATGTACATCTAAATGTAAACATAGTTCAATACTTTTGTTATAAAAAAGATTAACCACGATCAAGTTTAGAACTGATATTTATAATTTAAGTGACATTTATAAAAATTTCATTCATGTCGGTACTTGGACACACTAGAGAGACACGCTGTACATACATTTAAATAATCATACATATTATTGATACTATTAAAAAATTTATCATTATAATGGAGGTCAGCAGAACGACACATTGTAGCTAGCGGTGAAGAATTAAGGATATTAGATCTGGAAAGAGGAAGAGAGAATGAACCAAACGAACGAGATTAAAATCTAGGAATACGAAAGTTAAGGGAAGAAAGACCAGCTTCCATATAAATCGGGCGCCTTCACATTCACGATGAAGTCATAGGGATTTCATACCATGTCTATTAAGTAGCGACGTATAGTCAATTCCTCGTTCTGAATATCCTCCATCGGCCTTGTAAGAGAGATATTTAAGGAAGTAACTTTGTACTTTTTCGTATAACAAAGCCCAATGTTTTAGATGGAGACAAGGAATGGTTTGTGATATGTTGAGAAAAACTCAAGAGTCAAAAACAACACGGAGATCATTGTCACAACATGTCGACTTTCTTCAATGAATTGCCGATTACCGTTTATTTTATAGACTGAAGCAGTGGGATTGCCCTTACGAATATAAGAAACAAAGCAGAATTTATTGATATTTAGTTTCAATCTGTAATTAGTACACCAGTCATTAATGTATTGGTTATTGTCTTGTAAATTTATCATCATTCCAGCTTGTAATAGATCGATAGTCTTTGAGATAGACAGATTCAGTCATACAGGGCTAATTCAATTTATTTCCATAATTACCTACGTTAAACGCGCATTAGTGTTTTAATGTTCTTCATGAGATTGTATGCAAATATCACTGTGTTTGTTTCTAGAAATTTTTGTTGATAGAATTTTGTTTTACTTGATATTCCGTGCTAATAGCAGATAATTACAGAAATAATTCATAATACTGTGATGGTAGCAAACATTACACCTGAGTATAGTTTCTTTCAATATTTCCGGATTAACAATAAGATGGAAAATCGTCTTTGGAGTAGCTTTGCATGCTAACTCGTCGAGCAATAATAAAGTAATAAGGCGGTGTATTGCTGTGATTTAGACTAATTAAATAGACTATTACCTGCGTTATGTTTGTGAGATGTTTCACGAATAGTTTGAATAATAATAATTGAATAAGCTTGACACACAATTTAAAAAGTTAATCATACTATTAATTACATTGCTATCATTAGATTATTAAAAAATGATATCGTATACAGTCAATATAATATTCAGCATAATCAGAGTATAATACATAACATGTAATATTATAAACTACGACTGTTATTAGAATATTAGAGCATGTTATATAATATGAAAATACGTAAAGATATTTTTTGATTTACGTTCTAAGCCATGATATTTTGTGTATTGAATAGCATAGTTTTCCGTCTATTTACGTTTTTCATTAAAGTTGCGCTAAAACAGTAATAATTAGTGGATGTTCGCATTTTACGCTTTCAATTTGGCCTTGGTCGTGTCCCAAATAATTTACATTTATAATTTTATCCTATTATTTTTATTTGTTCGCCGCATTCAGATACATACACTGAATATTAGGTGTAACAACTTTTTATTATGTCGTTAATTAATGCAGGACTTTATGTATGTAGGAATATAGATAATTAGAAATAACCGGAAATTAGCTGTAGAATGAATTTGTGGTTTGTTGTGCTTGACAAATTATGAAACAATTACAGCAAAAATGGACAGGTGCCAATAAGAGACCAAATTATAAATCATTACGTACAACTGCGTGTACGGTTATTAACACCACGATTGACTTTTTGGTTTTGGTTGTAAAAACGGCAAAATATTTGAGTTGGATTTTGAAAGTTTTCTTGTCATGTGCGTGACGGGACATAACAATGACTTAGAAGTATTCTAAATGTTAAAATTATTTTAATATATTCAGGAGTAACAGAATTTTTTCTTTCATTTTCCTTGCATTTTCGCTATTACCACAGAATCATAAAATTTATTTTATTATATTATGTTGATGGATTTTATTAAAATCGTTACAACGCCCGATAGAAATCTCATCCCTCGCCATGTTTTGATTATAGAAATGTTGCGTTTTTCATTAATTGAATCCCCTGATAAAGCGACTACCTTCCTGACTGCTTACTATTTTCTGATTTTCAAGAGAAAATTTAAATGTAAACGTAAAAAGTTAGTTCTTAATTGGCAGCATAGTTATTTAAAAATTTTCCATTTGTGGAAGTTAACTTTACGTGAGCAGTGATTACCTTTATTTATGTACTTAATAAGAGATCAATAATGTAATGCGTTCCAAAGCAAGACTTTTTAATTCTATGAAATCACATTAACTGGAAAAATTGTGAGAATTACTAATTGTTTGTTTGATATCAGTGTAATTAACTAAGACAAAATTTTGAAAAAATATTATATATTATATATTTTACACTGGACATATTTTTTGTATTTTGCCGAATAAGGAGAGGGGAAGAGTTTCGGAGAAGGAATTTTGTAAACCTAGCCTCGTTGGAAACAGCATTACTCCTCCAATCTACGCTTACAAATTCAAACTAATCTAATAAGCAATGTGCATGCTAGAAGGCACTGGTTAATTTTTTTTCAGAAATTTTGTTTTTATTGAAAATATTAAATGGAAACATACATTTTTGACTGCTAATTAAAAGAGTAGGCTAAATTACCAACAAATCAGCGCAAACCGGGTATTGCTAGCTTTTACCTATCCGAAGACATTCCAAGGACTCTCCTTGGCCTATATTTAGTCATTCAAACTGTTTACTATAATTTTTTCCATCACCGCTAGAGGTCGTTATGGAAATTTAAATACGTAAATTTTGTTTGTTTTGAAAAGAACATTACGCAGAATATTTGGTGGCGAAAAAAATAGAGTATTATGGATTTTCCTAAGGCTACTGCTAGTGATTCAAATTTTTTAATATTATTGTTTCTGCTGTGGCTAGAAATTCGCAAGAATATGTTTTCAATATGATGAGTGTACTGCGTATTTCTCCGTAAATGAACATCCCAGTCTATTTCCTTGACCACACCGAACCTCGAATTTAACTTGTTTAGATTTTTATTTGTGGGGACGAATAAAATATATTATTTTTACAACGCGACCCACTGCTCGTAATAATTTGGTTATGGGAATAGGAAATACCGTTCAAAATATTTCTAAGGCAAAAATTTAGACTGTAATTCTATCCATTTGTCGTAGAGTGAACGTTTGCATAGAAAATGATGGCAAATAATTTGAAGATTTAGCCCGTCAGTGATGTTGACTTTATTGTTTTGTTGTTCCTATTTCCTCTTTTATTGCTTTGTTGCATTGTTTATTTCAATCATACCGTTAAGCTTTTCACTAACATCTTAAGCTTTCAATTTATTATTTTATAGTACGAGCATAAATATAATCTTCCACGCACTGTTCTTTTTAAAAATTACCAATTTTATGTATTTAAATTTCCTTAACACCCTCTAGCGCTCATGGACAAAATAATATTAAATAGTTTGAATGACTAAATATAGGCCAAGGAAAGTTCTTTCTAGTAAGAACAAATTTGCTAAATTTCGTTCAGAGGAGGCAGTATAATTTAAATTTATTGAAGAAATTTTTACCATTCATACGTTTCTCAAGACATCTTCGGATGGGTAAACGATAGCGATACCGGATTTTCGCTGATTTGTTGGAAATTTAGCCTACTTTTTTAATCTGCACTCAAAGACGTATATTTCCATTTAATATTTTCCTTAAACAGCTCCAGCTAGTATGCACGTTACTTATTAGATTGGTTTGAATTTGTAAGCGTTAGATTGGAGGAGTACTGCTGCTTCCAAGGAGGCTAAATTTGCAAAATTCTGTTCAACAGAACCAGAGTTATAAATGTTACTTCAAAACAAAGTTTTCCCTCCTCCCCTTCCCTCATTTGGCAGAATACAAAACAATTTGCCCAGTGTACAATATGCTGAATTTTTAGAAGATTTCGATTTTCATATTTGTGATAGACCATCAGTTGGTAAACTTTGTATAAAATCAGAATTTAGATTTTTGGAGTACAGTTACGCTATCTAGCGGTCATTATATACTTCCCCAAATAATTTCCAAATGTTTTTCGGGGCCACTTTAGTCATTGATAATTTTTTCTCAAAGCTGTACTATTAACCGTACAGCTACAAATATGAAAATCGAAATCTTCTAAAAATTCAGCATATTGTACACTGGACAAATTGTTTTGTATTCTGCCAAATGAGAGAAGGGGAGGAGGGAAAACTTTGTTTTGAAGGAACATTTATAACTCTGGTTCTGTTGAACAGAATTTTGCAAATTTGTATAAACCGTTCCTGACCGTTTCCTGGATGAGCACCATTTTTAGTTGGCCACCCGGTATATATACAATATATTAAATGCGTTAAAATTTAAACAAAATGAGGTTACTGTGACTTATACTAATAAACAATAGAGAATAATTTATACACAGAACTGTTTTCCTAGATATTTATCAGATTATACCGAAATTTGTTTGTTTAATGATTTTTTAAAACTTAGAAGGGTAGATTACATTTTTCTATTACTTGTAGTATGCAAAGTATGGACTTAAGAGAATATTGAAACTTAAAGGTTATACGAACACTCAAGCTTAAGTAATACATCATATTATAATATGTAACAATATTTACTGTATCCAAATTTAGTGAAATAATTCGCATTTTACATTTTTATGTAATAGGCATTTAAAGTTGTGGTTAATGTCTATAAGTGATATTCAAACGATGTTTACACACATGTTTTATATTAGAACGTTGTAATTACAATCATCGCATCTAGTGTCTTTGACGGAACTTTAATGTTGCTGAAGAATAAATAAACAACTTTACGACCAGATACTTTTCATGAGAGAACATAAAAAATCATGTATTAATCGATAGGTTGATTCTCAATTTTTGGGAATAACATTACTATCGTCGTAATTATTTTCTATTACAGTCTATCTCCATATTATTAATTTGAATTAAAGCAGTTCAGCACAAGGTTAAGTACAATATAATTTATACTATTACAGCTACTTTTGACTAACACCTTAATATTGTGCTTCAGAGAACAGTCTAATCTTAGGTACTGGTGCTATTTGTCCTACAGAAATTCCAAGAATTTTTCGATGAGATGAATGACTACGTAGGTAGTGTGCAGAAACAGAAGGAAAATGGTCCCTTGACTTTTAGATAGGAAGGTTTATGTCACGAAGCATTTTATACATTGCGGTATTATTATAATTTTATGTGGTTCTACCTACATACAATTCTACCCGTACCTTTATATTATACCACTACTCTAAGTTATAATTCAAAAGGAATCCATTTTATGACTAGATACAATTGTATTAAATAGTATAATTTCTACGTTTATGTATGTTGAAAATGTTTGATTTCTACTGAGCCGCTAATCTAAAGTAATTACAAAATAAATTTTTAAGTTACATTGCAACATATATATTCATATATCTGCTTGACCTGAAGACATGGCATCAAGGACGTTACATATGTACATGTACATTTCTTTTCTAGATCAACAATTTACTTAATAGTCTTGTTTATAAACAAAAACTAGTGACGTATTTCATAGAAAAGCAACATAATATTTCGTTGCAAATAGTTTTACCCCAAGTTTTTTACAATTAAAAAATAATAACACATATTGTAAATGTTTAAACATATTACTAAAATTTTAATGCAATAACGCTAACCATCACGCTATCATATAATTTTAAGAGCTTATCAAAATACTAAATTCCGAAGAGAAACAAAAAAACAAACAAACAAAAAAAACTAGAAATAAGCATAAACAGATCTGCTCTCTATCGTATTTCAGTTAATTCAAACCCTTATTTCTCTTAATTTATTTGTCACTTAAACATATGAAAGCTTTATTAAAACACAAGACAAAATTTTCAATAATGTGCTACTAATAGTACTAATGTGGTCCAGTACTCTATTAAATTTTGTAAAACAAAATAAAAAATTAGACAACTACTATTCAAGATATCGCAATTCATTATAAAATGATTTTGACAAATTTCCTTTAAATTTGGAATGTACAGTTATACAGAGCATGGATAAAAGCGTTCAAAAGCTTTGATTATGTTGTATTAAATTTGAGAATCGGTATTCTGATTATTTTATGTAGGACAACAACAACTTTTTTGAATAAATGAAACTACACTAAATAATCATTAGTTCTGAAAGCTGAAAGTGCATCTATATGGAAACAAACAAACTTAAGTAAAGTAATCACTTCATCAGTTCCTCCCCAAATTACTGAAAATGGAAGGCTATTCTTTCTGACCTTATCGAGATATCAAATATATGTATATAAACACAGTTCGAAAAGTACCAAAACTATAAGTTATGTAATAGTAAAGATAAAAATACCTACAGTTATTGACGAGCATTTTTCTAAATTTATGCGAAATGTTCCAAAAAAAAATCTGTTTTGTGAAAAGAAATATTGATTTTGGACATTTTGCGTAGATTTAAATGAAATTGTTTGCAATAATTTACAACTGTATATACATACATATGTAACTCTAGACTCCTAAAAAAATAAATCAAAGTTAAGATAATGAAATTCTTTATCAAAATTTAAAAATTTAATAAGAACTTGGAACCTCAGATACATTATTAAAAACTTGAAATTTCTTCCGCGTTTGTTGTATACGTCACATAATATAAAAACATTGCGACCTTAAGTGATCAACGCACAAAAGATACATATTTCAATTTAGTGGTGACTGTATACTTAACAAGATTATTAAATATGGGGAAATCATTGCGAATGTCGGCCTGTCAGTTGACAAGTCGACATTCCCGATAATTTCAATTATATTAACGAAGTACGGTCGAAAATTAAATATTTTTAAATATTATTAAATATATTAAGATTCATTATTTTCTTTAATTCTATTTCAGGTATTGGTTAAATATTTGGATTCTTTCAGTTTCAAATAAATAACGATATTACTTTTTTTAACGCTGCCAATAATAACAATTATTGAATTAAGAAAAACTTGCAACACATTTGAAAAATTTTTCTTTGTATTTTACGAATTTATTCGTATAATGGATAGCTATTAATTCGTTAGATGAATCAGAGAAGTGTATCTCAATATATTTCAAAAATTTAAAGGTTGTTAACAAGTGTTTATGACGCTTTTCAATTATAACTTAAACTAAAGTGTGCATGAAGTTTCAGTTATCAATTATAAATCGTAAAAAAATGTATAATTTAAAATAAAAAATCAAAATAATATAGATAATATGTAGTTTCATTAAGCTGTCCTTATTGTTTGTGTTTGAATTGTATATGACTTAGCGCATACATGTATACTTTCAATCTTATGCTAAATTTAAAATTGGTTGTTGTGATTAACATTAATTAAAATGCAAGCGCATACAGCAAGTTTTATTAATTTATTCCAGAGTATTTCGGTTTGCAGAATAAGCGTAGAATTTTAAAAAAGCTCACCATTATCTGTAGTTTCTAAGTAGCATGGTAGGAGAACTGTTGTATTTTCATAGGTTTTAACGGTTGTAGGCACACTACTGAAATTACTTGATACCGAACAAGTGACCGACGCTAATACGGAAAAACACAGCGCCACCGTTCGCTTTGATGTCATTGTTAAGACGAACCGAAGATCAAGTATGTAACTACAGCAAATAAAATTATAAGAGCAAATGTACAATTACGCAGAGACCGATCATTTTAAAGTGGTTACGTACCAATTAGAACTTATTCGTCCACATCAACTATGATAGGTCCGTTTTAAATGGAAGCGTGCTTTTTCTCATTAATTGCACAGACTCTACATGTATGGTGCGTGTTGTGTTACCTCACGCGTATTTTGTATGATTTTTATAAACACCCTGAGGGTAGGGATTTAACTAAATTAGGTGTAAAGGTCGCCGAACAATAGCGGTTTAACATGATATTGTTATCCTTTTGATTGATAAATGAACAAGATTGCTTTTATACTTTTGGCCATTGTTGTCATTCAATTCTGAGGCTAATATTTCTTTAAATAGATTCGTCTTATCTCTGTATTCAAAATTAGTTTACAGTTGTACGTATCTACATACATACATCGTTATTTGGCCTAATCCATAAGTTAAAATGGTTCAGTCGTATTGGTGCCCACATAAATATAAATCAACATCTATGTAATCTACAAAGTTTGCCCCGTTCTCACAATCGGTTGTTTTAATACTAAAACCGGTAATATATTTTCACAAAGGATAGTTAATAATATTATTCGACAACAACGAAAATAAAACAATGTTTACATAGCTTTCCAGAAAATTAGCTAGAAATGATGACATATTCTTACTTTTTCTTGCTTTGTTTAATTTAATTTTTATAGCAATTCAAAACACAAAATAATATTGATGACAAAAACTAACTAGGTTTCTTTCTTAATTTTTTTTTTTTAATGTGGTGGGTGCTTAGTTGCAGTGACTCCGTAAACTGCATCGCTTGTCTGGCTATCACTGCAACTCTCGCGGTGTAGTTTTTGTGTGTGTATGTTGTGTTCAATTGGCTTTGTGACAGCATCATATCGCCTTTTATGATGCCGCACTGTTAATCACTTTGCTCCAAACAGCGAATGGCGAGTCGATCCGGGATTCCTCTCTGAAAAAATGTCACCGTCCCTCCAGAGAATTGAACCCCGGCGCCTATCGTCCTCTCACAACAATAGTCAGCCACCTAACCACTGCGGCCATCGATCCGTTTACTTTCACTAATAATATTAAAAACGTACACTCAATTCCACTGACAAAGTGTTGTAGTTATAGAAACAATTATAATTTCTTCTAAACTTAGTAATGAATTCGCGATTCAAAATAACTTTCAGGTCTTCATACTGTCTATCAATTTGGTCAATGTTGAAATAGAAACATCATTTCAACACCTCGTTATCACAGATTTTATTTCTTTGATGACATTGTTTATTATTGGCATACACCTCTATTTCTCGTATTCCCCAAAGATTTTTGATGAGGTTCAGATCGGGCGAGCGAGCAGGCCATTGTAATAAATTGATTTCCGTTTGCTGAAACCACTCCTTTGGCTCATCGCAACTTCTGCAAATCATGCCAATAATATTTGAAACTATCAGGCCCGTCCAAGCTAAATTTCTTTTCATCAAAAAATATGACGTGGTTTATGTGGTGTTTATGTGTCTCTTTTATGGGTGATTTTGAAACCTCTTTTTGTTATTGGTAAATGTAAATTACAAATTTGCACGGTTACATTACCAGAAGAGGCTAACCGAAATATAGACAAGCGCTGTTTTCGAGTTAGTTTTTGATTACTCCCTTCAGCGCGATTTTTGCCATAGGACTGACCCATCTTTATAAAATTGTTGATGTGATGATGGCATCCTCCTATTTTCTTAGCTACGGCTCGGTTTGAAAACCCTACCTCTTTACAATAATTTATTTTTGCTTTTTTCCTCCTCGAATAGCAGTTTACTTTTAGGCATTTTTATTAACTGGACTACTTCGATAATATATACCTATATTTAACAATAAATAAACTTTTAAAGCCGTTTAGTAATGTAATTCCCAACTTATAGCGTTGCTAAATGTTTATAGGGAACTACAAAATTAGATGGAACTATGGGAATGTTGTGTGCGTTTACGAAAAAGTAACTTACGTTGTAGCGTTAACAAATTCAATATTTTTGTCTTTTGCTATGTCTTCCTCATTTTAAAGAACGAGACACTGAAAATGTTTCATAAACTATATGGAAGGAATTGCATTGGAGTGATCACAATGGCAATCCAGATTACTTACTCATTTTCAATATAATATCCATATCTGTTGCCTGTTTATTTTCAAAATATATTGGTAACATTTCTTCTACGGAAGTTTGTCTTTAATGTGGATTGAGTTTTCGTCGTTGTTGCTATTTTGTATTTCCACTCAATCTGTTCCTGTTTGTGCATTTGTGATTGGCTACCAAGCGCTACCAAGCAAAGAGTGATACGCTCCTAGCCTCTTCAAAAAGCGCAAGAAATAGTCGATCCTATTGCAATTTTGAAAAATGGAACACTTATTGTTACGTTTTGTTTGCTTTGTCACATTTTAAGAACATGTTAAATATACTAATATATATACTAATAATTGTTTAAGTACTCCTTAATGTTAAACTATGCTAACCCGTATACTAGTAACGGATTTATTGAGATGGTAATGTTTGAATAGCTAGAATCAGTTCGGATTTGGTTATTGGTTTAGCCAAATATAGTATATCATCTGTTAACAGGAAATTTGTTGTTTTGTAATTTGGAGATTCCAAATTATTACAATAATTTTTGAAAATTTGCTCTGTTTGTGCTTGGAGTTCCATATCTATAAACAATTGCTGACTTAATGGTTTAATATTGTGAAACTGTTTTGCATAATATATTATTGCCTGTAGACACATTCCTCATATCGTTATTACCAGACTATTCTAGAGAAGAAATGGCTTGACAAAAATTTTAAAATTTACAAATGCGTTTTAGAAATTTAGGCCAGAAAAAGTTTCTTGATAGAACCTATTAACTAATATAATTTGGGAAACTCGGTTTTAATATGGAACAAAGACGATACATGCAACAATTTAGTCAAAAAATATTTGAGTAACTTTCCAGCTTTAATTATGTTTGAAACATCATTTGCGCGGTTGACTTCTCAACAGCATTTTCTAGTAATTTCTACTATATGAATTGTGCGTTTTTTTTTTCTGTAAGATTTTACTACAGAAGCCATGCAACACATTTAGGTCGCTATTTCTTTTGCTTTATTTATTAAGTCACTCTTCCTTATGTCCGTAATCATCCGCCGAAAATGTATGCCGTAAAGTATTTTAGTATTTTATTATTATTATATCATTTGTGTTTGTCTCCATATGTATGTATATGTAACTACACAATACATCAATACATATACACAGTTCTATACTTATATTAAATAATGTATAACCAGATAATCTGAGGGTCCCCCAAACAAAACCTGAGAAAAACCCCACACTGGATGGATGAAAGATATGTGGGTAATATAAATTTAGAAGTAAAGAAAAAAAAATTAAGTTATTGAGATGGTATAGCAAAGAATTCTTGCAGAGAATATAAACAATGCTTATTTAAATACTTTTTAAACATACCTTAAAAGAAGTTGTGGCAGATTCTTTTAGAGCACTAGGTAACGCATTATATATTCTTATGTCGACGGAAATGTGAGACTTATAATACTTTGCAGAGCTTGCCAGATCAGAGCGTATATACTGCGGATTCCGAGTATGGTAACAGTGAAAATTCGAATTGGCCAGAAATTTGTCTGTGTTCTGATGAACGTACAGTGATACTGTTTGAACATAAAGATTGTAAACTGTTGGAATACCTATTCTTTTAAAATATTTCCTACACGATTCTCTAGGTGTTATATTATTTATAATTCGTATTCTTTTCTTTTGTAATAAAAGTATTTGCTTTGCATTTACATCAGCATTCCAAAAAGCAAGTCATAACTCAAGTGAGAATTAAAATAGGCAAAATACAACAGTTTTAGCGTGAATTCAGTTTAGAAGTGACTTTATCTATATGTGCGCGCCAATCCAAGGACGAATCAACTGTGAAACCCAATAAATTACATCTCGATACGATGGAGATCTGAGTAGTATTTGCAATGGTATTTATATAATCTTTTTGTTGAAATAACAGCAATTTTGTATTTTCATAATTAAGAACTAGTTTATTGTTGGAAAACCATGCTTTCAGCTCCCCCATAACTATACGGCAATTTTCCTGGAACTCACTTTGCGTTGGACCTGTTAGAATCACATTAGTGTCATCCGCATAAAGAATTGTCTTACCTGTAACATGGAAATGAAAATAGTGAATAAATGTGGTCTTAAAATGGAACCTTGTGGTACACCATTGTAACCTCTGTCGGTGATTGTGGATTGGTAATTTTTAAGTGCGGCATTTTCACTCCTATAACGTATCTCAGTACAGTGTGAGCGTCCATTCAGTATGCACTAAGCATATCTAGTGCTGATCCCCTAATACCGTAGGAAAACAGTTTATTTTTTAAGATATCACGGTCAACCAAATCAAATGTTTTTGACTTTTTTTCGTTGATTAAATTTGTCTTTTGGTCGGTAACTTTGTATGTAAAATATATTTATTCCAAAACCGACTAGTATCCACATTGTCTACTATTTGTAAAGCAATATTGCACACGCCTAATAATAAAACCTGACATAATTTTTGTGTTGCGGTTGTATCTTCTGAAAACTCACTTAACTAACCCATTGCAATTATACAATACTTGAAGGCTTATTATCCAGAACAATCCCAATATGTTACAAACAGTTACCGAGGTTTGCTTTTCAATTTAATGAGAAAATCTTAAAAAATACGGATGATGGACTGATTGCATAACAATGTTGACGATAAGTTTAGAGGAAGTGGACTAATAGATATATACATATATATGTATAGTTTTGACAATTTTTGATAACTTCTGTAGTTTTTGCAATATAAATATTGTAAACTTTTAAATTATGAGCAGTTATATTTGTGTTAATTTTTTTGCAAGCAGGTTAGCGTTGCGGAAAAGTAAATTTAGTCTGATAGCAATTGGAGGAAAGTATGAGTTGTATTGCTCCATTCATATAAGTGTTCATTAGATAATAAGGGATAATATGAAAGAAATTACGTTCTTTTTCCGTCACCTACGTTTCGTTGTTGCGATTATATCTAGCAGACGTCGGTTTTTTCTATATACGATTTCACGTTTAATTTTATAATTATATATTTATTCCTCTTCCGAATTTAATTGGCTTGTATTAACTATAGAGAGAGAAAAATAAGTAGACTTATTATTCAAGTAATAATGACTCAAACTCGCTGTATAGTCATTTCAGTAACTTTGAAACTAAATATAAGAAATGTATATTACTGTCGATTTAAATTTTGACATCGTCAATTGTGATAAAAGTCGAGACAGTACTGGACAAATATGAAAAACTAATTAAGTTTCTGTTTATATTTTACCTAACAAGTGGGTTTAGTTGTAACACTTTTCTATGTATATATATCAGTTGTAAAGTATACATGTTATTCCCAACTTAAGTACCTACGCACCATTGCTAGCTTTCTTATTACTGGAGATACTAAGTTGGTAAATAGCCATTTTTCAGAAATTCCATGTGGTGGTTGCTGTGACGGAAACAGGAACTATTTTGTTTAATAGAACATCCTGCATATTTTATTACTGTAATTGAGAATTTAATTCTGAACAAAAAGGTATGATACATGGCTAAGAAAAAATAAAAAATAAAGAAGTTATTATGATATCTTATATTTAAAAAAAAGTAACCTACTTATGAAAAACAATTCGGTTTAAATGTTGTTTACTGTTATTTCAAATGGTGTTTGCTCATTTAGAAAAATGTGTTATGTTAGATGCGTACATAATATGTAAAAAAATTCTGAACGCAACATTTCGATTTATCGATATTATTTGGAGCCTTATAGAAATGTTAGTATAAATGAAGAGGATTTCAAGAAAAAAAGAGAAATAAAGCATCATAATAACTTCTTTCTGTTTTCTTAGTGATGTATTATAACTATTTTGTTCAGAAATAAAGTCTTAATCAAACGGTAATAAAATATACACGGTGTTCCATTTAAAAAAGACAGTGTCGATGAATATCTTGAACACGCGATGCTTAATTGTCTTTTGAACCTTGAATAAGTTAGGCAATTAACACATTTAATTTAGAACAACCTTCTCTATATGTGGCTATTTGATTAAGGAGCAAAATTCTATAACTGTACGTGCTCTAGCAGTTGGATTATTTTAAGGAAATCAGTCGTCGATTATCGTAATTACAAGCAATCCATACACAACTTTCAATCAAACTATATCAACAAGGATGATTGTCGAGCATATAGTGCGTAAATTAAAAAATCTGATTCTTTTTAAGGCAGATATAAACCTTACCTATTGCCTATGCAAGCATCAACGCCGAGGATTTGCCGTTGGATGCTTCATATTGGTAGAGAAGATGAAGAAATACTCGTTCATTCTCATATCCTTGGCAAGTGGATTCAGATACAAGACCTAAGTTATGCTGATAGGTTTCGGATATTACCGCTAATTGGGTCGAAGCCGCAGTAGTTAAGGCGGCTGCCTATCATTGTGGTGTAACAATAGCTGTAATAGTCGTACAAGAGATACAGCTTAAGAATTCACTGCAACTAGAACCCACCACATATAAAAAAATGGTCTTACATTCTTCGTGTTATAGGTAACCAAATTTATAGGCCTGCTGCTGGATAGTTTCTCCCAGAAAAGGCTCCGAACACAGTGAGCGCTTGTTTGCTATCTACCACTGTGGAGATTCTTTTGCCAGTTCAGCCTTTTTCGAATAGCAAATGAGTCACCTTAGTTATAGCGTAAATTTGTAAGTATGCCGATTTCCTACTCTAGCCTAGCCGACTCATATTGCCTGCTCGCCAACCAAACTCCATGAAACATCCATCATTTGCAAAATCTGTTTTTATATACTGTTATATCTCCACCACTTTACTCCTCCCTAGTACCAACTTTAAAATATTTGGGTGTGGTCCAGCCTATCTGACACTCTATGTAATATGGCTTGACGGCAGGTATGTTCGTGTACTAACTGACACCACAAAGTATGCATAAGTAATAATGGGTATCAAATGTTCTTCTACACATCCATAAAGCTCTGACAGGTTTATCGGTCCTATTAGTTGGATCGAGTCGTGAACATTCGGTCACTGGTGATTCCAGCTCTGACACCCGCCTTAACATCTCCAAACAGGTATAGTTTATTAACGCTGTACAGGCCTTGTCTTTGAGTAAATGGTACCTGAGAGATTTTAGTTTTACGTTTCTTTTATTAACTTTATAACGACATAGTTACTTTCAAGTATGTCCCTATTATGCTTTATCGCAGATTTCAGTAAGCAATTGCACTTA
Source organism: Holotrichia oblita (assembly GCA_023690525.1). NCBI lineage: Eukaryota > Metazoa > Arthropoda > Insecta > Coleoptera > Scarabaeidae > Holotrichia > Holotrichia oblita. The sequence continues at coordinate 169,954,081 of CM043015.1, read as the reverse complement.
CTTTCTTGCGTTCAAAAAATTGCCAAAGTTCTGAACAAACACAAATTAGTTTTAAAGCATTTATTTCCCTCTTTAAATATACACGAAAAAACGCGTTTTAACAAACGAACTAGATTTCCATCTATATTTTGTTCATCTTCGTATAGCATCATCAATCTTATTGTAGATTGCTTCTATATGGGTAAAGTAAGTGTTACATCAACAGAACATACACATTTTAGCTAAGTTTAGACTCCACACGTATCTGCTATCTGAATAGAAAGCAATATTGTATACTAATAACAAGTACTAAACGATAATACTTTATTTAGCTGCAAACAGTAGCGGATTAAACATTTGACAAGCCCTACGTGGAATTCAGTTTTTAAGTCTCCATCTACATACTTATCATAGGGACCATTAGCGTGTGTATTCCACGAGTATGTTAAAGATTTAGGGTTCGTACGGTTTAAGAGGTCTCAGGTGTGCGTTTCTAGCATCTACCTACCCGATAAACCGTCAGTGGTTCCAAGAATGGGTAGCAAGTAGTGGTGCAACGGTTTCGGGCTATACGGTTAAGGTTACGGTTATGGTTATTCCTACGGTTACGGTTATGGTTACGGTTGTTATAATGAATCGCATAATGATAAAATAATAAACTTTATTCTTCAAAACAAAACACAACACTTTGAAAGAGCATATTTAAAACAAAACAAAAACGTAAAAAAAAACTAAACTACATTTTTGTAGTAGTATTACAAAAAAACAGCGTAAAATTAAACGTCGTAAATATAAATAAACAGGAAACATTGTAAACAATAACAGCTGATAGAGATTAAAAAAGAAAACAGACATTTAAATTTTTAAATATAGGTAGGTATCTGTATCTACCTACTTAAAAATGTAGTTAAAATATTTAAAGTTTAAAAAACTGAAAATTTAAAATACAAAAAAGAACAAAAGAACAAAAATTAGTATTCAAAATTTACAGCAGGCAAATTTTTATTTAGGAAACATAACATTTGCAAATTCTGCGGATTCAACCTATTCCTCTTGGGTGTTTGCACAAGCCCTGCAGTGGAGAACAGCCTCTCTGAATTAACTGATGATGGTTTATATGATAAATACTTAAGTGCCATCATTTTCAAATGAGGAAACGTATAACAGTTTTTCCAAAACGAAAAAGGACTTGATGTATGAGGTATATTTGGTGACATTAAATATTCGTTAACTTCTTTTTTACATGCGTTGCCTGCAAAATATTTAAAGTTTTAATTTTAAGATTTTAAGAAACACTTTAGGTAAATTCTAAATTCAAATTGTAAATTACGAGGTACTTCCACTTAATCTACTTTAGCACTTACTTGCAAAAATTGCTAGTGGTTCATCGCCTTCAACGTTTTCAATTATTTGCTGGCATATGCTCCAAATTCCACTGTTTGTGGATGGCTGAACGTCAGAAGAAAATGCTTCAGATTCATACACTTTGGGTTCAGGTATTGCTTCAGCACCAGAATAAAGAAGAGCCTTTGTTTTGGTAATAGTGTTCTGAATGCGAAAAGTTCTAAGTTTGTATCTTGGGTCGAGGGCAGTCGCTAGAATACACATTTCAATTTCTTCGAGGTTTCCAAGTCTGTCATTTAAGTGTAACTTAAGATTTTCAGTTAAAATGTGCACCGTTGGATTTTCCGATTGTACTCCTTCCAAGGCTTTGAATAGACTATTTGCCAAAGGAATGGCGTCAGCTAATGTAACGTCGTTCTCACTTAAAGCTTTTGTTACATCATTAAAATATTTCAGTATTTTAACAACTTGTTCGATAAGAATCCATTGCTGTGTATTTAATTCAGAAGCAGAAGAAACGGGGACATTCAACTGAGGAAGAACAGCTTGTATAGCTATACGTTGTTCGTTTAATCTATCTAGCATCAAGTATGTTGAATCCCATCGAGTGGGCACATCTTGAATAAGTACATGAGTTGGAACATTATATTCTTCCTGGACTGCTCGTAGTTTTTTAATTGCCTTAGTTGAGTGGCTAAAATGTCCAACAATCTTCCTTGCAATGCTCACCATATCTTTGACTTCGTTTTGTTTAAATAAAGCGTCTTGTAAGACTAGCTGCAATGAATGTGCCATACAAGAAAAATGCTCGACATTTGGAATATTGTTAATAGCATTCACAACATTTCGGGCATTGTCGGTGACAGCCAGTCTTACTTTTTCCACAATTTCCCATTTATTAAATGCTTGGCACAAATTTTGAGAAATTAGTTCGCCCGAATGAGATTCTCCTCAAAAGGCATTACTTCCAAGTAAAAGTTTTTTAATTCGAAACTGCTGTTTAAACCATGGGCAGTGATACTTATAAAATCGTTAATATTTGATGATGAATCGCTAGTCCACATATCGCTAGTTATGCACAAATGCGTGATGCTGTTTAGCTCTAATTTTATTTTAGATTGTACTCGGTCGCACATGTCAGGTAAAATAGTCTGCGTAAGATGTGTTCTGGAGACCATTTCGTATCTAGGACAAAGTTTCGTCATAAGTCTTTGGAAACCTATTTTATTCACGTGATTTAACGGTTCCATATCCACGCATATTTCTTCAGCAATTAGTCGTGTTATTTCTTTTGCGCGATTATCGTCTACTGCATATTTTTTAGAGTTCTCTAAAATCTGAATTATTGTAGCTTGTTTCTTGGGCGGTGGAACGGATTCACAACGATATTGTGAATTATCCGTTTCAGTTTCTATCTCTTCACTGTGCCATCGTTTAAGGTGATTCCATAAATTTGAAGTTGAAAAACCCTTAACTGACGCATTTTTGCCACCTCGTGATATTTTGGCATCACAGGATTTACAAACAGCGCTGGTGGCCGCATCGGATGCCTTTGTAAAATATTTCCATACATTGCTAATTTCTCTTTTACGTGTATGCGACATTTTAACCGCGAAAACACAAACACAACACAGTGTCCGACGGGCGCGCTTTCTGAAACTGCACCGTCAACTAACAGGCTCTTATCCGTATCGGTGCCGCCGCGCCCGTTGTTGCGAGTTGCACGTTCAGACTTGCAAGAACCGTACAATAACCGCGGGAAATAGACGGTTACGGTTAACCGTATAATAGCAAAAACCGTGAATTAAACCGTTCTCTAACCGTAACCGTTGCAACATTAGTAGCAAGTTTGTTTCGGCGAAAGTAATCTAATTCAGACGTCGCTGCAACTTTGTAGAACATATTCTCTGGGAACTATTACATATGAATAATAGTCTAACACGTAACTGCTAATCGTTCTGTCAACAGAAAAATAGGGCATAAATTGTTAATTCAAAGTAAATATTAAATTTAATCTATTTTGTTGATAATTTAAGTGCAATGTTATATTGGAAAGTTACTGCAGATTAGATTTAAATTAACTAAAGCTTAAAACACGGCAATTTACGGTAATATTGCTTATTTGCTTGTTTAATGTGCTTTTTTATGTGCTTTATTAAAACAGAGTTTTAACCATTAAATAATAGTAACATTTAATTATAAAATATTTGCAAGCGGTTGTTGCTGGTATTGTTATAATTTTCTACTCAGCGGTTCATTAATAATTTACTTCAATCAATAACAAATGAAAATATTACTGCAGAGTCCGATCTACAGGCAACCAAGCTAACAGATGTGTATACAGAAAAAACTAGAATTGGGTGCTTCATTGCATATATTTCAATTTATTGTTTAACACTCATGTAGTATGTGTGGCATAAGTTGGATAGTACCTGTGTGTAGAAAGTGTGAACACAATAAAGAAATCATTCATATGCTTCGATTATGATTATGGGTGGATAAAAATCAGTGCTCATATTTATCGCTTAAACTCTCACCTACTAAATAAATGAAATATATTCTTCAATTAAGCTAAACTCTCACTAAAAATTATTCTTGTGTGGCACATTTGCTTGCTAAGCTACGTCCTGAGATAAATAAGCATCTATATAATTACTACGTCAAGAAAAGGCCTAGAGTACGATAATATATATCAAAAGATTGTCAACTAGAGAATATTACGTTTGTTCAAAGAGCCAGTTGCTTATAGTTAGCAGCTATTAAAACCAAGCACACGAATACATTATCCACGAGTTTGCTAAAAGTATACACAAATACTTTTCAACTGAACAATTAACCATTTCTGATCATCAAACTAATCCAAATCAATAGGAATATGATCTCCCAGCAAGCATATGTTTGTTAGAAAAACACTTTAAGATTGATGACATTGGGTGGGAAAATCTACCGACATTAAGCTTTTCTAAAGAAATTTTATTTGAAGAGACATCACCTACTAAAGTTTGAGTGGAAGAAAAAAAATATATTATTAAGCTTGGGACTGTTTAAAGAATGTTATGTGATATGTATCTAAACCATTATCTTCTTATGGACGTGTAGTTTTTCGTCTCACGTTTGATAATAAAGCTATATCGCTAGGTTTCACTTTCGTTAGGAAGAGTTTTTCGTCATTATCCTTTAAGTAGATCAAAGTTATAATATGTCAATTATTATATATCAGCACAGCTTCTAGAAAAACCTTATGTGTTTGTTCATTTTTTTGCAAACTTTCCTTCTCCGGCCAAATTTCACTATTAACTATGGTTAGGCAAAAATCATTCAAATTTTTTAAAACTCTAACTGTAATACCTTGCTCACAGGCGTCGTTTTCTTTCTCAAAATTAGTTTGGAGATGGATATGCCTGAATAAACGCTCTTCAATTATATTCAAAATATAAAGCAAAATTCATAAAGCAACACCTATAATATAGAAGTCGTGTAGAAGGTATTTTAATACAGATTCTTCAAATGATTTCAAATACAATACTATTTGTAGATTTTGCATTAAGCCAAATATATGTATTAGGTAAAGAAATATATATAGATGCATAAGCGTTAAAAAGAAATTTATTTATGGTCGTAGTATCGGTTGTTGGTGACAAATTTGAAAGATGCTATTTTTGCGTACGGTGAGATTTGTTAAAGATGCTAAGTACTGTTGGTTTTTATAGGAATGAAACATAATGGGACAAGATAAAACCTCTACATTAGGAAAGAATAGTTTAAACACAAATCATTCATTCCTGGACAGAAAAACGTGAAGCATGACGTATTGTATAATCCGAAAAATCTCTACCTATCTCCATTAGGTATCAAACCAGGATTAATGAAGTATTTCATCAACGCCATGATAATAGTCCTGGTTTTCTGTACTTAGAACAGAAGTCTCCGAAAATAAATACAAAAATTTAAAAAAAGACAATGTTCCGCAAGCGAAATATAACAGAGAATCGTCATTTCTTACTTTGTAGGCGAGTCACGTTGTTTGAAAATTGTGTAGTTAATAATCTAGAAAGTCTAAAAATATTTAAAATTATAAATGCCTGTTGATTCCAAAATCTTGCACTTAAACATTGTAAAAAGATGTGCTAGATGATATAGCAAAATATCTCAAATAACTGAAAATACAAGATGAATTACAATTAGTTCTAGTTCGCTAGTTTTACAAAAAAATGCACGATATTTTACAATAATATATACATATGTATATTATAATACTTATAAAAGGCGAGAATTTAGGATGATGGTATTATTTAATACAGTTGTAGCAATCATTCCTATAGTACTTCGAATATATTCTGTATTAGGAAATACAAAGGTATTATTTCAGTGTGATATTCTCACATTACTCATTTAGGTAGGTTTAACTAGAAAAGAAAGATTTAAGTAGTTTACAATTACAGGGTTATTATGTCTCTCAATAGTAGCAACTGTGATAGGAATAATCAAAGAAACAATTAAGTCATTTATTCTGATTGATTTCACTTAAAATTGCTCCTAATCATCTTTTAAGAATAGTCACATATGTATATGTTACACATGATAAATTGGTTAATGTGCTAGAAAAAAAAAAACGAGTTGCGTTTGATAATTATATATCATTAACGTCGCTGTAATATCCTAAATTTTGTAGTTGTGTCCGCCTTAGTCTGTGTAATGAAAACTCTGTTACACAAATTAACACATACAAAGCTGCAGATACCCATCGGCGGCATACTTAAACCGACTATAAAATTGGTATAAACATTGAAGCATGAAGAAGAGGAAATAATATTGACAAATGTGGAGAAGTAACTATAAAGTAGTCATAAAATATTAAAAATATCATACAGCAAACTATAAATGTTATCGTTTATAGAGCAATATTATTCTAATTTCAAAAGCTTTTAATAGAAAAACGTAATCGAAACACTTTACTTCCTACGTTTTTTTTTGTATGTTCATTTAAAGTCATGACCATACGCAATTACATCATTGCTAATATATAAATACTCTTTGGGTTACAGCTTATGCATCTATGAAGTCACATTGGAATAGTCAATAACCTAAGGTGACGTTTGAAATTTTAAAATTCAATTTAGCTATTTTTCCGGTCAGCTATTACAACACATTCATTTCTTAGTATTTATTTTGGTGTGGCTCTTTTATTGTTATTTTGCACTGCGAATTTAAACTAAATTCTTGCATGTGATAATAATATTTAATACAAGAATGTGTAACGTATAACATAGATAGCTAGTAAATTTACATTACTAATACATATTATGTATCACATATTCTAATTAATTTTAACTGTATAATCTATTAATAAGACTTTAAATACACGGCAGCGAGTAAAATATAGAGTAAGGTGGTAGTAAGTCGGCCGTTGCAAGGTTTTACGACACTTGTTTAAACAATACGGTTTGTATCTCTGCTATAACAATAAGTGACATCACCGTAATTTTTTTGACACAACTAGTGTAAATATTATTGGGTTTAAGTACCTATTTAGTTTAGATTAAATTACATGTGGGTTGTATTTGGCTCTTTATTGCGACCTGTAACATCTATTGTGAGTACTATCTTTTGGTCCCAATTAATCTCCAGACTTCTGAAGAAGTCTAGGATTTTTTTAGGGGCGATAGTTCTAATACTAGCCGGTTCTACGTGCCTGTTCGAGGGAGTAGAGTCTGCACATAACCTTCTACAGGTGATACCTAAGAGAGCCGAAGCCAGCGAGTAAAGCCGTGATGGTGCTGAGGTATCTTCTGCTGAGCTCCAGCAGAGATTTAGTCCTGATGGCTGAAAAAGTAAAACAACTTTTTTGATTGTCTTAGTTTTGGGGTGTTACCTCAGTACGAGATTGTTTGTTCGCTTTTCCGATGTTGGAGATGAGCCCGTACATGGTTTTTAGTGAAACCACAAAATGGCTTTGGTCCAATAAATCGAATGACCTGGTACCCACAACAGTGTGACCGTGTTTCTTAGAGCCAGAGCATTGAGGGTGAGCAGACAGTCCCAAGTTAACTTGGATTTAAAAGTGTGAGCCCTTAGAGGCTTTCGTGCTGATTGGCTGTACTATTTAGTTTATTCTGTATTTTATTTGTGAAGGATACAATATTCTTGGTATAGTACTAATTAGTATTGGTGCCCTAGAAACGTACACAGCTTAGCATTTTGCAAGTAATTTTGAAAAGTATAGTCTGTAACTGTACATGTTTATTTGCATAAACAAATAATAATGAAAAAAATTATAGACACTGTTTGTAGGAAGTATGTACCTCATGAAAATGAGTTCATCGCTGTGCCAATTTGAAAACTTCTGATAAAGTATTAGACATATCAAAGACTTTTTCGAAATACCTTAGCTTAGAGCTTAAAAAATGTTATATTTATGGTAATAATATACTTTTTATTCGCCTGTGTTATTGTTATATAGCATCCAATAACTAATGAAAGGGCAGCACAAATCGAGTTGCGAAACTAGCAGTGACTTGTCTGCCTGAAAATTACAGAAACGGCGTGTAACTGTCGAACTGCCTTAATGGAAGTGCTAGAGTTAACAACAGCCCTATATGTGCTAGTTAAGAGAACCATCACTCACCGATTCAAAATATAACCTGGATTTAAAGAAGGGGGCCAAACCTGATATTTAAGGATTTTCGAAAAGAGGTATAATAGTAAGATAAGGAATAGAGCATACCGATAAAAGCCAGTCATGAACTATCATTGACACAGCTATTTTTTATATCCGAGGAATGAAGTTTTAGTGAACCAAAATTAGAAATAATTGAGCGTAAGTTTTTACGACCGTCATTTACTGTGTTGAAGTCTTCAGGGCGTTATTGCGTCGATAAGTTTGCTTTTGATGTTTTGCTCATTATGCTGTTAGCTTCTTCAGCGGGTTTCTAAGGACTGGTGTTGTTGTCTTCTGTTCCTTCTTCGTTACTCCGCTAATTCGTGACCATTACAGTTCGATGAGTTGCAGCTGTTTCGATTGTGGTTACGTCGAGAATACAGTAGTTATTCGCCAGGTGTTGCTCATTTTTTAACCATCTTTTCCGTTGAAGTTAAGTGGATTCTTTATAATTTCTACTGGTACTGTGTCCGTATATTGCAGATCTTTCAATATATCCACGTAGGGTACCCCTCCTTTATTTAACCGGAGTAACTGCTCATCTTGTTAACAGTATCCAATGTGTAGTAATATTCTTCTTTTCTAACGTTTTCTTTAATCTGTTTGTTATTTCGGAGATATAAAGTGTATATGCATATATATTGTTAGTTCGTGTTGATCTAGGTCTTTGTTTTTCTTTTCTTTTCGTCATTATAGTGATTTTGGTTTTGAAGTCGTTCTTGCGTAACTCGTTGAACCTCAGATGGTCTGTGTTCCTTATCGTTAATCACACATTTGCTCCTCTTTTGTTAGTGAGGATGATGAGAAATCAGTGTGTGCTTTCTTATATTATGTGGTTTATGTTGTTACTGTCGCTATGTTTCACTAATACGTAACAAAAAGATAAGATGCCATTACTCTTAATCTCCATGGTAAAGTTAATGTTGTGTGTTGTATGTTCAAATGCTGTAGAATTATTTAGTGTTTCTGAACACGAGGAGCAGAAACATTAGATGACTTTCTATAACATGTAAACACATAAAACAACCATATTTAAAGCGGAAGAAAACATCATACATTCATGTGCCTGAGAAAGCCTGAACGAAGGAAACAAATATCTATATCTTGAGTCAGTATTACAAAATTGGCCACAGAAACAAGATGTGCTAGATAGAAGTTCTACGACACTTCATTTTTAATTGAAGTATAATTGCAGATTAACTTATAAGACCAAGCCAATAAGTATTGCCTTGAATCGGAATCTCATTGAGGTTCCTAAACACCAATTGCGGAAAGAAGTCCAACTAATCTAGTCTAGTATTGTGGCTTAAAAAAAGGAATAAGCATGCGGAAGCAAGCAGATATTGAAATATTATTATAACAACGGCAATCAAGGCCTGCGTTTGCAGAATATTTTTTCCTTTTGAAAAAAAGGAAAAAAATCAGAATTACACCTTCAACTCTGAGTTCAAGGATTTAAATTCCAGAAAAGGAGAAAGCTTTATCCGGAAGAATTTATTCTCGAAATGATAAAAAAAATTGTCTCAGATATACTTTTGCAACCAATTCTCTTAGATTAGTGGATCATTCATTTGAATTAATTAGGTCTATGTTTAAACTTGGCAAAAATGACATTAATAAAAGTCGAGAGTAGAGCATACAACATAAAATCAATAATCATAGTTAATTACTAACATAAGCATTAGCGCCTACAATGATTTTCATAATTATCAATCTGTTTATACACTTACTCTATCGTATAGTAATTATAACATTACCACATCGACATATTTTTTTTTCAATTTAAGTTCTGCGTGGATTAAGGAATATCTGTTACCAGAAGCAGTATTAACATCGGCGAAAACCACATGAATTGATGCATAAGGTCAACATCATGTTTTAGCGAAGTATTAGCAATGTTGCGGCGTATTTGTCTGATAATCGCATATAATCTACAATTATACCGTAGTATGTAGGTCGCTGCTAGTGCGAATCGGAAGCATTGAAGGAAATAATGGCGTAGAAAAGTGAAAGCAAAAACTGATGAGACCAAAATATGTTCATCAAAATGACAGACAGGAACTATTCAAAGCGAGCTTTGAACACTGATTACTTATTTTATCGATTACGCGTCAAAATTCCATGAATAGTAGCGATGGTGTTTCGAATAGGAAAATAATCTTAAAATCAATACACGAAAACGTTAACATTTTAACATAAAAAGTAATCGTAGTGTAAACCGTAAAGTTTAATTTGTATTTTGTTAGTATTAGCCTTATTTAATACAGCATACTTATAATTTGATATAGCGATTTACAAGTTTTCTGTTGCCCAGAGCATAATAAAATTTAGGATAGAGCAACTGGCACCATCTATTTCTTTAAGCTAAAATAATAAATTGACATATAATTGTATGTCAATTTAATCTGACGGATAAGCCTGCCTGGTGAAAGCACTAACTGGTAAAATAATTTCAAATTGATCAATCTTCAAGTAACATATAAAGTTAGAAAACGCAATGAAAATGTATTTGGTTAGAGAACATATTGTCTTACTTTATTTATTTAAAACTTTTCTCCTAAAGTAGATTCCAATCAGTTCAGCAGCGTCAACGAACTATAAACTCACATTTTATTTCCCATATTGAGAGAAATAAGTATATGTTTGGTTAAATATTTTGACCATGATTCTTAAAGAATGAAGTCTGATTGCGCATTTGTATCGTCTCACTCAATAACTCAACAAATTCGATCAATTGTTTTGAACTTTCAGACCTCATATTAATGAAAATTATTGTTAAGAAATTCAATAGTGTTCAAGTGTTCCAATTCGCAATAGATTTTTCGAAAACGTATGAAAATATACGAAGGTGAAAAACAAACATACATTCTGATGTGGTAAATTTGCAGCAACAAACACAATGGAGAATATTTTAAATTGTCTTTCTGATTAACTTACATAAGATGGTATCAATTTTTTTAAACATATTATTGCCTAACTTGTGATAATCGTAGTTTACTACTACTTAAAAAGACTAATTATGTCTAGAACAAAAAGAATAGAATTCAACTTGTTTGGTTTGATCGTCAGATACAATTAGCCAGATCATCAGAATTGTTGTAAATTAAATTTCATTCAACGTTCAGTCAGTGATATGATTTTTGTTCCGAACTCTATTCAAGTTCTATAATATTATTTGAGATTTTATTTTGATGAATTCGTATAGATGTTTTTGACTGGCTGCTACGAAGACGACCACTTTTATCTCAGTATTATCTCTGATCGAATGATATACCGTTAAATGATTTTTGATTCGTGTGGTATTCTCTGCAGACTTTATTATTATTAGTACTACTATGTAGTTTTTGATATTATGTTAGTCGTGCAATACGAGTCTATAAATAAAATGTCATGTTTATTCTTCGTAATACATATATGTACATATGTATTTGAATAAATGTACGGTGGCAACGAAACAAACTTTGAAAATACTTTTTATGCATATCATAGGCTGCCAGCAGAATGTTCTCATGCATAAATCAATTCAGTTTACAGTCGCACGCCTTGCATACATAAGATTAATATTTGCTCTCTTGCATATGTATTTACAATTCACACGTGATCTTCCATAGGCAACTTCAATTAAGTTCAAGTTCAATGGGGATCGCACAAACGAAGCTATTATTTTGTTATCATTTCAGTTTAACGTGAGTTTAAGGCGCATACCAGTGTAACAGAATTGCAAAATTTTGCGGAAAATATATCTGGTATATCATTAGAATACAAATTTTATTCCTGTTACAAATTGCAATTTGTAATTACATCGTAAGTTCATATAATGTACACAGGATTTAATCAAATTTAGTTTTTATAATTCATTTATCATCAAATTGGCATTTTCAAAGGTCTTCAAATAAACTAGTGCATTGTCGAAATTCTAAATATCTAAAATATATAAAATAAATAATACTTTACTTACTTAAACCACTTTATTTAATATTGTTTACTGCAGTTTCAACCTTCTTTGATTATTCTCAAAACTAACTGCAGTGAACAGTATTAAATAAAGTAAAGTATTATTTATTTTATGTTACAAAATGTACCACAATGTAACGGCTAAAAGCATCGATTATCTAAAATTTAATATTTATATATTTTTTTATATTTTGTATTTATATACATACACATATGAACAAAATGCTATGGAACTAGTATTATTATGTTATGTTATGTTAAAATTCGAATTTGACCCGGTATAATTGAGAAAATAATAACTGTAATTAGCGTAACCGTCTCGACTCTCTTCCGGTATGAACAAGTCTCATGGATAGAAGTACGCCAACATTTTAAATAGAAACTGCATATTTCCTCGGATATTCATGCAATTTTGATTAATTTTCAGTTGTCAATTATCTGCATGTACACCAAATTACTCTATGCAACTGACATTACTGTATTTATGTACATTAAAGTTTAAATGTTTAGGGCAGTATAGGGGCTGACTATATTATTAGGTCTAGAGTATGCTCCGACCGTAATCTTCGTGAATTAAGGGTTAAAATGTGAATGAAAACTGAGTTGTATTCTTGTTCATTTGTACGTTACTATGCTTTAATTTTAGAAGCACATTACCACGGCGCTATCGGAGACGAAAGTAGAGAATTGTCAGGTTCATTACAGTTTTATGCGTATCAATGTAATGAGATCATTTTATATCGACAGCTTTGATCTTGTATATTTTGCATCATAATAAAACACTTGTCTTTACGTAAATAATACCAAACTTTGCCCCTTACTGGAATGACATATATATACGTTAACAGACCTCAGTTAACGGGGTAATAGCTAATAAACTCTCTTATTATAAAATGAGTTAAAGCTTCCATGCGAGTTTTTAATTTGGCGCTATAAAATAACCTGGGAACCATTCAAAGCGTTTACAATAAAAGTAATATACTTTCTGAAAATGTTGTTTGCAATTTTTACACACATTGTACCGGGTGGCTAACTAAGAATGTCGATCGGCTATATCTCAGAAACAGTTTACAGTACAGCTGTGGGAAAAAATATTGCTGACTAAACTGATCTCGAAAAACATCTGGAAATTATTTAGAAAAGGCTAGGATGAGCGCTAGAGGGCGTAAGTAATCACCAAAAATTTTAATTCTTATTTTACGAAAAATTTACCAAGTTAAAATCTACCATAAATATGAAAATCGCAATCTACTAAAAATTTTGCATATTTTACATCGAACAACTTTTTTGTATTTTGTCAAATAATGGGGAGAAGGGGAGGGGGAAACTTCGTATTGAAGGAACGCTTATAACTCCGGTTCTGTTGAACGAAATTTTGCAAACTTAGTTTCGTTGAAAACGGCATTACTCCTCCAATCTAATGCTTACAAATTGGAACCAATCTAATAAGTGACGGGCATGCTAGAGGGCGCTGTTTAATTTTTTTAGGGAATTTTGTTTTTTATCGAAAATATTAAATGGAAGCATACATTTTCGACTACAAATTAAAAAAAGTGGGCTAAATTATCGAGAAATCAGCGAAAACCTGGTATCGATATCTTTTACCAATCCGAACAAATCTTCAGAAACGTGTAGATGGTAAAAATGGGCGTTAAAGACAACAGAATAAAATACACGTCACTAGCAATTCGCAAAAATATGTTTTGCAATATGATGAGTATGCTGTACATTTTTCCGTAAATTTTCGCAATTTTCTGGCCCATGATAGGTGGATGTGTAAAATATCTTATTTTTGCAACGTGATCTACTGCTCGTAATAACTTGGTTGTGGAAATAGGAAATATCGTTTAAAGTATTTCTAAGACAGAAATAGAGACTGTAGTTCTATCCACTCGTTGTAGAGTGAAAGTTTGCATCAAAAATAATGGGAGACAGCTTCAAGACTTAGGCCGCCACTTATCTTAATTTTATTATGTTGTTTTCATTTTTGACTATTTTTTTACTAAAAGTGTTATTCACTGTATTCTTTTGTCGGTTTTTACTAATTTCAAGTAAACATTTAGGATTATTTAAATCGCGAAAAAGGAAAAATGATTATGGTCTATAGAAAAGAAATCGGTATATTTAGGGATTAGTTAACCAAAATGCAAATTACCAATAGTAAATTCATTTGATGCTGGAAGTATCAGTAGTAGTAATTTGTTCGTCAAAAATTATAAATTATTTATAGGCGATTTAATTAGGCCCAGTATTAAGAAAATAATTGCAATGATTTATTGCAAACGAATATTTATTGCAAATACAAGTTTGTACTTTATAAAGAATACAATCCCATTAATTGCCTTATAATTTCAAAATTATCATTCCTTTCACAAAAAAATACCTTTTTGTCATCATTTTGTTCATTACCCTTTACAGGTAGTCAGGTGCTATGGCAACGAAATCTTAATATTAACAGTGAGTTGTACATAGTTACACTACCGTCCATAAGCTTGGAAGCAAGGTGAAACTCCCTTAAGATAATACAACTGTTAGTTATATCGTGAAATCGTGAACTCCTATTATAAATTATTTTTTGCAAATTTAAAATTGTTACAAACAATCCGTAAATTCCATTTACGTACAAATTTTACCCGAATACATTTTATTGTTCTTTTCCAAAAATACAACAATTATTTGACGGGGATGGGGTAGGATATCTGCAGTAATTACTTTCCGTCAAACGTTTAGTATAATTTCGGTAATCGGTTAGTGCATGTGGTAATGACATTAATCCTTAATGTCTTATCGCTTTCCTGTGGCGAATTAGTTTTTTGAATTCAGTTGGCAATTATAATAACTTGGTAAAGTGCTGAGTGTAAAAATGCCAAAACGCAAACAGTTGACTGTAGAACAACGTTGTACTATTTGTACTTTTCACGACAAAGGAGAAATTTCTTTACGGTTAGAGATTTTATCTAAAGGTGTGCATTACAAAGTGGGCGGCAACGGGCGACTTCTGTAGCTGAAGATAAGTTGATAGTAACAACCACGAAACAAGATCGACGTCTAACGACAACGGATATTGCATCGCGAGTTAATACACAACGACGAACAAATGTTTCTGTTACTACCATCAGAGGCGATAATTGGCAGCAGGTTTAAATAGATGCATCTCGATGCATCTGTCAAACGAGGGCATAAACAGAAACGATTAACATGGACAAGAGAGCTTGCAGACTGGTCACTGGATGATTGGAACGCAGTCTTATGGACCGACGAATTCAAATTGGAGTTGTTTGGTACGAAGCGGATAGTTTTTGTTCGTCGACGACCAGAGGAAAGAGCTAGTGAGGCATGTTTATTGCCGTCTGTCAAACACGGAGGTGGTATTGTGATGCTTTGGGGTTGTTTTGCTGGAACAACTACGGATGATTCAGTGAAAATTAGTGGTACAATGCGAAAAGAAGAATATTTTGATATTTTACAAAATCATGCTATTTCATGTGTTGGGCTGTTTGTGTTCCAGCAAGACAATGACCTCAAACATATGGCTCGAATCTGTAAACACTTTCTAGAGGAAAAAGCAGCCAGAAATGAACTGAAATTAATGCTGTGGTCCCCTCATAGTCAGAATTTATCCTCCATCGACCTGTTATCGGATGAGCTTGATCGAAGAGCTAGACATGCTAGCTATGGGAATATTTCAGAATACATGGCAACAAATTGACGCGGACTATTTCGAAAAATTGCTTTAAAGAATACCTAAACTTTGTGTAGCGGTTATCAAAGCTAAAGGAGGACATAGACGAAAATAAACTTACGAGCTGAATAATGCATTATGAATAAATTTACGATAGTCATTTATGTTGTATAAAATAAATATAATAATCGCAATAAAATTTTGCTGTATCTCTGACTTTTTGTAAAATTCGTTGCCGCTTCCAAACTTTTAGGCGTATTTTTTTTTTCGTGTAATTAATAAGTTTCAATTTGTCCAAATTACAACAAATTCTAATCTTATTATAACTAGATTACTGTAATATGCAGGCGATAGTAACGGTAGTTATTTTAATAAACAACCAATATTCGTTTATTTCTACTTTAAGCTTTGATATATTATTTAGTCATCCTCAGAAGGCAAATCTACAATTGCTATACAATAGTATAATTGCAGAAACACTTCACAACTTACATAAGACTTAGCGAACTAGCCAATCCAAGTATTAATTCCAGTCTTATATATTTCAATTTCCAACCAATAGGCATTATATAAGATAAAATATGTTAAATCTTAAAATAAATGTGTTAAAATTGCTGAATTTAATTGAAGAAAATAGGGCGTTACAGAACCATGTGTGAAAACCAGAGAGTTTATAATTTGTGGGAAAAGTTGTTTTACTGTAAAAGTTATTATTACATATATGTATGTATATGTTCATCGGTCTGATTTCCTACGGGCTTACAACTTACGTCGGTCGTATAAAAATATTCACACAATTTTCTGTTAGAATACACTAGAAAATTAACATTAGTAGATAATGGAATTTGTTTGCATAAACATCAGAAAAACTGAAATTACAACATGCAAAAATAATACCTTTGCCTTTGTTATAGAAAGAATGCAGATGTGTAATCAGAAAGACATAAGTAATTGTAGCGATACAAAAACGTTATCTAATATGGTAAATTGCAGAAATTGCTCAGTCAGCTATTATACATCTACAGTTTGTTGTTTATGTAACCTAGTATTCACAATTGTAAATGTTTTTAAGAATTGTTTTTCGTTTAGAATTTATTAGTATGGATCCTGTATCATAGAAAGTGTACTAAGTTAATCTAGTAATATTAGTGCTCCTGGCATTGACTAATGCGGAATTAATATAAAAATCTATTAAAACTCGCCATTCTTTGAAAAAAATTAAAGTTATATGTATATTTTTCGAGAAAATTGAGAATATAATTTATTTTGCAATATAAAATTAAGAATATACAGTAGGTGTTCAATGAATTAGAAACTTCTAGGAAAGTACTCTAAAACTTACTTTCGTTGTGAATATCGTCTATTCCTGGAAATTTCGGTAAACATACTTTATTGTTTACTTTATAAATACCACTTTTCATCGTAATAGTTCCTTTTAATACCCTTCGCTAGCAGGTAGAAATCCGAAGATCGCAATATCGTCTCAGATACCGTCAATTGCGTTGTCGAAAACAATTACTGATAAGTGGTTTTTTTGCGGAATTAGTGTAAATAAATAATTGTATTTTTGTGTATAATGTAAGTATATAGATATCAGTTATTTAGTGTAGTATAGACAGACATTAGGACACTTTTGTATATATTTAGTGATATTAAGTTTGTGTTTTGTTATTTGTCGGCATGGGCCGCAAAAAAGATATCAGTAATGAAAAGAAAGACATTATTGCTTCATTACTGATTGAAAACAAATTAACCCAGCGGGAAATAGCGAAAAACGTGAGAGTTTCATTTGCTACTGTGTCGCGAATTTCGAAACGGCTAACACAAAACTTACCATCTACCACATCAAATAGAAGGAACTGTCGCAAAAAGAAAATAACCACTCCTCGAGCGGACAGAAAAATAATATCGATGGCTGTACTAAACCGTAGAGCATCGGCACGATACTTCGGAAGCTGTGACAAGATGGCATAAAAATATCATACATGACACTGCGTCGTAGACTCTACGAAGGCGGCTTAAAATGTAGACGTTCGGTTAGGAAGCCCAAACTAACTGCTAGGATGAAGAAAGCGAGATTGCAATGGGCTAAACAGCATCAGAATTATAGTGTGGATGACTGGAAAAGAGTTAGGATTTTCTTTCGCTTTTACAAAAAAAAAATTCGGTAAACAGCGTGATGTTTAGTTATTTCTGATTTTTGTGTTCTTTATTAGTAGATTTTCAGTGATGAATGTCGGATAGAATGCGTAACGGACGGCGCTTTGTATGTGAGGAGAAGACCCTCTGAAAGGTACAAGGACGAATGCCTCGTTAAAACTGTCCACCAGCAGTGATGATATGGAGTTGAATTTCCGAACATCGTCCTGGTCCCCTGTATTTTCTTTCTGGAACCATGAACCAAACTCAATATTTGGAGATGCTGAGGGATGTTTTTTTGCCATATTTGCAAGGTATATGTACAGAAGACAAGTCGTACACATTTATGCACGACGGTGCTCCATGCCATACAGCCAAAACTGTAAAAAAGTTTTTAGAAGAGCAAGGTACGGCATTGCTTCGTTGGTGTGGTAACTCCCCGGATTTAAACCCAATAGAAAACTGTTTGGCCATAATCCAAATATAAATGTATTAAAACAGAGAACTGAAGAAATTTGGAAAAATTATCCATTTATTAAGGATACAATTAATATCTGTATAAATAGTATGCCACAAAGAATTAGACAAGTACTGAAAGTCAAAGGTGGTAGTACCAAATATTGATTTACACTACTTGTATTTTCAATTTACAACTTGTTTTGTATAGAATAAAATACATAACATACGTACAAGGAGTTTTATTGCAATATTTTGTGAAAATCTAAGAGTTTTTAATTCATTGAACACCTACTGTAGGTACTATACTCTAAAAATTCATAAACGGCAAAACCATCTGCAACTTCGTTACCATAATTGGTTAGTTTTTTGTTTTTTTTTTGTAACTTATTAAAACAAAATACCATTGCTCTTTTTCATTTGGAAGAGTGTAATTTAGTGCAGACGAATGTGGAAAACAACACAGAGGATATTGTCGATTTCCATGCAATTAGTAGTAAGAAACTAATGGCCCTCTCCCTCGCTCTGTAACTCTATTTTCACTAATTGTATACTCTTTTCTTCGTGAGTTTTTGGTTGCTAATAATATTAAAAATACGGTCATATGTAATTGTTTGTTTTAATTATTATAAAAAATGAAGCGATTTTAGTTTTTGTCGGTGGAAATACGTTTTCGTTAAAAATTAATGGGATTTTATATATTTGTAATTATTAATATAATTAAATATTAATTGTGAGTTTTAGTCATGTTAGTTTTAAGTCATACATTTAAAGATAATTGTTAATCAAACACGACAATCAACGACAGATGAATATTGAAGAATAGCAATTCGTAGCAGTTTTCAAATAGGGTATAACTCGCATATCGTTCCCGTTTAAAGAAAAGTTTGTTGAGTCCTGCTGTAGTGTCGCGTTGCATACTTTGCAGGCGTACTCTATAATGTTTATAGAACGTATTCCGTTCACAATCAGCGGCGGATTCTACAAAAAGTTGCGTGGCTTCTCCGCTTGTCGTACTACGAGAACTATTGCAAGGTCTGATGTCTGTAAGTTTCATTTAAGTACCTTGTAACCATGCTTCCATAATGATCACGTGCACTGTTTTCAGCAAAATCAAACCTTCTCTGATATCCAATAGAACATCTTTCCTGAAATCTGGAGGTTTCCTTCTTTAAGTCATAATAAATTTGTTCAGTTAAAATGTTGGAAATTATTTTCTCGCAATCAATGTGGATAGATCGCTGACAAATAATCAGTATCATGGAGGTTAATAGTTAGTGTGAAAGTGATTATTATCCATCCATATATTTCTTTGTTATGCAATTACCCTCAACAATGAAAAAGAAAATGTAAATGTTTTTCGCCAAAAAATAGCACGCTGCCCTATCGTCTTACACGAGTCATTGTCAAGGGTATGGTTTCTATTATTTATACTTCGTTGAAAGTTTCTTATCTTTTATAGCGTAATAGTTGTATATCATTATTATGAATTATAAAGATCAAACTAACTTTTAAAGGGCCCTATATAGCTAGAAAGCTGTTTAGTAAAAGTTGTTTAAATGTGATGTAGAATACAAGAATGGGATAAAACAAATATATATTTCTATGTAAAATAATAATGCCAACAATATTTTTTTATTATTTATTTAGAATAATTTTTGTGTTTTTATAACTCAAACTAGGACATTCGGTATAGTTATGTGTTATTACTGTGTTTATGTAATCAATGTTATATCATATCTGATGTAACAATATCTTTACTTGACTGTACATACATTTACACTGACTGTTCTAATTCCATTGTGCTGCTGGCAACTAAGAAAAGTTGAGTTTATAGAAAATACTTTATTCATAAATTCTGTAAGATTTATATAACTGCTTTTCACTATAGTCTACGCAATTAATGCAATTTTATGACATCATTCGTTATGTCACATAAAAACAATAACATTGCATCTGTCAAGTTCATAAAATGCATTTTTCCTAGCATCACATAAAAACAAAAATGTACGCAGAGACGAGTTTTCTTGAAGGTCGAATTATCTTAGTTTAAAATAGATACATCTTAAAAGTTAATCTATGATGAAACGCATCTAAAGTTCTTAGATGTTGTGGAGAGGTAGAGAAGTGAGTATGGTACTTTACGGCTTTCCAGATAGTGATTAATTTTAAAACGTTTCGAAAGAACAAAAGCATGCGGTAACTTTACAGCAGAAGATAGTTATTGTATTTATATTCATTATCGGATTATAGCATTACACTTATGATACACGTATTTTTATATATACATATACAGGGTAGTTCACCGATATCACTAACAGGATAATACTGATGCTTGTAAGGCGTACTTTGTGTTGAATATAATAATAACAAAATATTTTAGACGGATAAATACATATGTAGCTTCTATTTGCATTAAATTTTGTATTAGAGTATATAATTCGCTTAAACTCTGCTTGTACTTTGATTTATTTTAATTATCCGATTATGTGATGCATTCTTTGCGTAAATTGTTGTTAGTAAATTTAATATCAAAAATAATTGCCGAATAACGTTTTAAGCGGATATTTTGTTATGAAATAGCTCTATACGAACCTGTATTCGTTACAAAAGCAGCAATCTTTAAGATAATTATTGTGTCGCACGGTTATTTCGAGATTGAGTTCTGTTTATCTAGCTTTGTTCTAAGAACTAAAGTTTGCACATTAAAGAAGCCGGCGGTGCAGTTAAATGACACCGAATATCGAAAAAATAATATACATAGGATAGCCAGTTAAGATTATTTGTGTTTTTCTCACTATGGCTGTTGGGGGATATCCAAATTTACTAAGACGTGTGTATACATGCACACGTAAAGAAACTGACATTCAAGCTAAAATATTATATAAAGTGGCGTTTAATGTGAAAATCTTTAACGAAGAAATGTCAACAATACACTGACAACAATGACAAATTTCGTTGCGCAGAAATATCTATTTTTATTTCGTTATTTATCAACTTTATTACTATTTATTTTCAATTTTAAGGAAATATTTTATATATTTATTCGCAGAATTTCTCTTAGTTTGTAGAGTGGTATAGTAAAACACCTTGTAGAACTTTTTCGCACCGTTTTGTTGTAGAAAAGTTTTTGCTAGATTATCATATGGACTTAAAAGGTAGAACTACTAGATTGGTTATTGTACGGGGAGCCTCAATTTGTTAACTATTATAGAGACGCTCAATTAATTGTGATAGTTATTGAAAAATGGGCCAAGTATTATCGAAATTTTTTGAGGCAGGTTTCGAGATTTTCAAATTTTCTTTAGCATGCGATGTGTTGGTTGTTATTAAAGTTAAGGAAAAGTTGTTGACTTGTTATCCTGAACTATATGTATGTAGGAGATATATGCAGGATACTTTCAATATGATTTAGTTTTGTTGAACATTACTTTTAAAGCAAAATACAATTTTCTATTCTTTTGTCACAACTGACTTATGTTTAAAAGTTAATTAAATTTTTTACATTTAAGTCATATTCATATCGTAAAATGATCTTTCAAAACCATTACATTACTGCATTTCACTAAAAGCAGTAACAACTCCAAACGTTCCACCTGAAAATCTCATAACTGTATTTTTTGTTGTTCAAATAGCTTTTCATTTTTTATATTACAAAGATTACTCCTCTTTGTAACACTTCGCAAGTATCTAACATGTTGTCTTTGTCGTAGTAGTTTGTAAACATCATTAAAAAAAATGCAACCGTGTCAAATCAGAACGAAGACCATCATCCACTTGCCTATACAGTTTTCATCCAAATACTTTGTTAAAAATGTTAGAACACTTTTAATATAATGAGGTGGTGCATAGTTTTACGGGAACAATAGATTTCCTCTTTGATTTGATGGTATATAATCCAGAAGTTCTGTTCAGATGTCCCTCAAAAATATGGCAAAATGTGACTACTCATTAGGATATAGATACACCAACTCAAAATTCAAACAATTCTTGATTTTTTACTCACCGGTGTTTAGTATGTCGGCTAAAAATTCCTGCGATACTAATATAAGTTTCATATGACTAAATTATTGCATTAAAAATAGATTGATCGCTTGAATATTTTTTAGGTACCAATTGCAGAATTCCACTCGTATATGTCTCAAATTTGAGCTCTTTAGGTTTCTTGGAATTACAATTTCTTTTTGAATTAAATGGCTTGACCGAGGAATTTACTACTACAGCTTAACTTGCGTTTATAACACTGTCTTCTTGATGTCCAGCGTTATAATGTGATACTCGGTTTTTTAAACGATCTGTAATTAAAGAGATTTTGTTTCAATTTCTTAAATATATGTATATTTATGTCTGCTTTCAAAATATAGATAATTATACCTATACTTCGAAAACAATATCGAAGTTGCTTTCAATAAAGTACACTAAGACATATAATAGCAATAAAACGGAGTCATATTGAAAGTAAAATCTTGCATCGCCTCCATCGTTGAAAAGAAAAAAGAAATATCTTTTAAAATACGTTATTTCTATGATCCCCGTCTAAATAATACAATTTGGTGTTATAACTTATGAAAACAATTCTATTCTGCTGAAAAACGTGCGCGAAAGTGCAAAGTTTTTTGCAACTTTAATAACAACCAAAAAGTTATGCAGAAAATTTCCAAAACTTATTTTTTTCTTAAAACTCAAAAACGAAGAACAATGAGTAATATACCGTATCTGTCTTAGACTACCCCTCATATTTTAAACGGTTGTTTTAGGCTTGGTAGGTCTGGTGTAAACTGTTACGTCGGGATATTGGTATAGATGACACGAAAACCCTTAGTATATTTATTACAATTTGTGTTAGTTACGAGCAGCTAAGCCAATTAATGAAATTCCAGATACCAGATAAAGTAAACAGATAAAGAAGCCGAACTTTCATGAAATGAGCGTTTAATTAATAATATATTTTTTAAATTTAAGTTTAAGTTTTATAAATAACTGGTATTGATATATAGTTAATAATTTTTATTATTTTTACGTAATTTCTGATACCTAAATATGCAGCTAATTGTAGTATTTCCATGAACAAGTTATAGGGACTTTTTTTTTAGTTCATACTTCGAAAAGAAGAATTAGAAAGGACAGATCAACTTCAACTCCAAGTAATTATTAAAAAAAAAATTATAATAATAGATTTAAGTAAATAGTCGATATCAACATAAGTAGCAGTAAAGAAGATGTGTCTTAGCTAACTAATTAATAAATACTAACATATGTATTTTGTCAGCAGCCATTATTTTCAAAGCATTCTGTGAGTCATGTTGGCATAAGCAGCTGATATAATCAAAAATAAATAAAAATCCTAATAAAATAAATGTAGAAAGGTATAAGAGAAAAATAATTATATATACTAAAAAAAGAAACTATTTTAGCTAACTGATAAATATTTTCAATTGATTCTCTGAATATCAAAGTTTTTTTTCATGGAAAAAGGCTATAACTAACCTAACATTAGATACACTATATGACATTAGTTAGAAACTAATTAATTAAACAATTTGAAGATAATAGATTGTATTCTATATAGGGCAACAAAGTTGTATAGAATTCTACTTTTACAAGCTCCAATGCTCTTTGATTATATTAATACATAATAATTTTGTTTTTCATTAAAGGTTGATTAGATGTAGTATTTTTTTTCAAAAATTAAAAGATTCACTGATGCGAAAGCATTCTTTACCTCTAATGAGTCAAAAATTTGCAATAACCAATAAGAACAGGAATCACAAAAAGACAACGTTTAATAGTTCACATTTATTCGGTAACCCAATGATTTCGAACACATTACTGTCCCTGAAATATTTGAAACTGTTACGTACTAAAATATATGCGAAATGCTTGTTTTAGGAAATTTTATTGTATGCGTTTTATGCAACTTAAAATTCTTTTCATGCTTCTGCTTCTAAGCAACGAGGAGGATCGTTTATATGCAGTTTGATTTTTATGAGAGAAGTTATGCGGTTTTAAATAAATTTGCCACATGTAATATAATAAAAATAGAGAAAAGAGACCGACAAAAATTATTCAATATTATACACATTTTGAAATTTTGAAGAGAGATTCATAATGTGACTATACAAGCCCCTGTTGCAATGGCAATTTGACATTTATGCTATTCAGGAGTGTATATATTAATCGAAAAAAATGCTGCGTACATTAAACACCGTTGTTAAAGTATAACTGTATCAATTTTAATACAATTTTAGTTATTTTGACAAATATTATGAAATAGATATTCTGTGATTATTCCCAAGAACTTTTTACATCTCTAATTTCTAAAAAATATAAATTATTTATATGGAATAAGTTTCCAATAATAGCAAATAGCCCACATTGCGTCTTTGTATTGATTTTTGTGTAATGAACGCGTACAATTGCGCGAAACTACGCTTTAACGACAATATGTTTCTATAAGCAAACCCATAAATTCTTTTACACATTTGTAATATACGCAGCGAAATTATAAAAACTAGGCAATATTAACAGTCGGGAATTACATAGAATTACATTTTGGGAATATAATGAAATAGCTAAGGTATTATCTTGCAAATATCGCTACTGCTGTATAAATAACAGAAGTAACATCAACAAGTTATCAATAACAATAAAACTCCTATATTTTTTCTACACAAATAAATTCCGATTCTTATATACAACTTGTGGAAAAATTCATAATAGACTTTGACAACGAAACGCTATTGCAAGGCTGAATACTTCAGCGAGACAATATTACTGTCCATACTTATAGACGAACAAAGGGTTAGTTTCGTTCGGTTACAATGGTCAACTTGCTCAACTGGTCTGAATCCCATCGAAAACCTCTGGAGAATCTATTATGAGGATATCCCCAACCCACTTGTAACTCCTGAAGAAGTCATTTACAGTAGTGGCAGTAGTTAAATTAAAACTAAAAACTTACTTAACATATGAATACAAAAACTGCTTAAAAAGGTTAAATTTAAGTTATCAACAATGAACAATGTATCTAATCTATGTGTACGTCCTAGTTCTTTATTTATTTTTGAGGGTTTACTTCTGTAGAACGAGTCTAACGTTTTACGTATTGTTTTCTATAGAAAACTACTTGTTCAACTCTCCACAGATGAAGTAGAAATTTTATTCATAAATTAGAACTGAAACCACATAATAATATATTAGTATCTCGTTAGAGAATTCAGAAGGATGATCTTGATCTTGCTCTCATAGGAGTGTTTCATGTAAGTAGCTTAACAATTAAATATGTTTCTTTCAAAATATAATGAGTCTGATTCGTATGTGCGTACACATATCTACGTGGAGTTAGAGGTTTTGTGGCACATGGGGTAGTTTGGTATATCCTCTTTAAAAACACTTTGACTTGTTCACACAGTCACTAATTCATAGGAAAATTTTATTATATTAATTTAAAATTATTTTCCACATAAGTTATCGTTCAGATCTTCAAACAATTGAAAACCACTAGAAATCACATTAGGAATATATTCCAGGAAATTTTGGTGTAAAAGATAGATAGATAAACAACCATAAACAGTCATAAATTCCCGACTAGATCAGGACTTTCCTCTATCAATTGTTTATTTCCAGGAATGGATAGCGAAACTCATGCTTGCGTGCAACTTACTTGTACCAGTAATTGGCCAAATAATTTTACTTTCCCAGATTGAATGAAAGACATATTTTAGCTTATTGCAAACGGAGTAGGGTAGTAGGTAAGAAAATAGCTCGATAAGCTATTCACTGTTGTTCTAACTACTGCTACAAGTACTTTGTTGTTGTATTTACAGTCGATTAGTTGCTGTTTTATCAGTTACTAATACAAATAACTAACCTTGTTACTATACAGTAACTGTTAGTTTACTTTCTCGAGTTGAAAGTAGATGGTGTTTGGACATAAAAATTATACTTTTCTTGAGATTAGCAGAAATATAATAAAAATTTTGCTTGTCCTACGCCATTATCTTCAGTATCCTAACCTTTCCTCATCTGAAAGATTTTATCTTGAATTAGTTGCCTTATTTGTTCTATTCTCCTTCTTCTTCGATATTTCTTAATAAGATTTTAATTATGGAAATATTTAAGCAGATGCAATTAAGTTAGAGTTAACAATGGAACAATCGAACGGGTCGATGGCCGCAGTGGTTAGGCGGCTGACTATTGTTGTGAGAGGACGATAGGTGCCGGGGTTCAATTCTCTGGAGGGACGGTGAGATTTTTTCAGAGAGTTTAATCCCGGATCGACTTGCCATTCGCTGTTGGGAGCAAAGTCATTAACAGCGCGACATCATAAAAGGCGATATGATGCTGTCACAAAGCCATTTAAACACAACTTACACACACTAAACTACACCGCAAGAGTTGCAGTGATAGCCAGACAAGTAATACAGCTTACGGAGTCACTGCAACTAAGCACCCACCACACATTAAAAAAAAAGTCAAAACAAAATCTATTGAAATCTGTTGTTTTTTTATTGTTGATACTTTAATTCAAATGATTGTATTGTTCTATTCCTTCAAATTTCTTTGAAAATAACTATTCAAAATGTATAAAACTCCTGGACAAAATTAAGGCACCACTAACATTTTCTAAAAAGATTCACAGATAATAATAACTATAATAATTATTCCAAGAACGGGATATCATCAGCACGCAAGTAGTCAATAACCTGTCCAACCTTTGTCTTGCATGCATAAAAAATCAGGATCCACAAAATTACATGTTCAAGTGGTTTTTTTTTAATGTGTAGTGTGTGCTTAGTTGCAGTGACTCCGTAAGCTGTATCGCTTGTCTGGCTATCACCGCAACTCTCGCGGTGTAGTTTGTGTGTGTAAGTTGTGTTCAATGGCTTTGTGACAGCACCATATCGCCTTTTATGATGCCGCGCTATTAATCACTTTGCTCCCAACAGCGAATGGCAAGTCGATGCGGGATTAAACTCTCTGAAAAAATGTCACCGTCCCTCCAGAGAATTGAACCCCGGCACCTATCGTCCTCTCACAACAATAGTCAGCCGCCTAACCACTGCGGCCATCGACCCGTTTCGAAGTAATAATCCGCATTCGTAGACACGTGTAGAGAACAACTCTGTACGAACGCGGAACCAGATTCCTCGGCAAAACAGAACCACCACCAAACAGGGCCTTTCGAGAAATGCTACAACTTGCAAATCTTTCTGCTTCTCTTAGCCAGACACGCTTACGTTTACCAAGAGATTTTTTGTCAGAGAATAAAACCTCTTTTCGATCACTAAACACTTTAACCCACTGAACACCAAACAAGTTTTAACTAAAACACCGACGCGTTTCAACAGCAATACTGTCATTATCAAGGCGATAATAAAACTAAATTAAAATAAAATCTACAAAAACAGGTAACCTAAAAGTTATGCACGGTCAATCCGATACGCATCATTAATTTCCGATTAACGAAAACAATGACGAATACGGTATAGGTCCATTGTCACAGTTCATTACACATGACTTATTTTTATATATTTTTACACTTTCGAAAACATTTAGAAACTTACAATTGTTTATTTGTCTAATTAATTTAACATTCGTATGATCGATGTTGTGATCTGTTTCAAAAATGTGTTGGGCAACGCTCGATTTCTCAATTCTATTAAATCTAAGATGAGCCATATGCTCTTTGAATCTAGTTGAGACTGCTCTCCTGGTTTGCTCAATATATTTTTGATTACAATCTTTACAATTGATTTCGTAAATACCTGACTTTTCTAGAGGTTGTATTTTATCTTTAGGGTTACCGATGAGACTTCGTAAACTAGTCCCAGAACTGTAAACTATTCTGTGATCTAGCTCTTTGAAGATTTTACTCAAACCTTTAGTGATAAAGGGAGCGTAAGGGAGGGTTACAACGGGTGAAGCTTTAACATCCTCTCGAAAAGTCGTAGATTCTTTCACAGTTTTCTTATAATTAAACTTCCGAATTAACTTATAGATATGCTGAGGCTGGAAACTAATACACTTGGCCGCATCTTTTATAATTTTAAGCTCTTTCTCATACCTCGCCTTGTTCAAGGGAAAAGTGAGAAGTCTGTGGACCAAAAAATTCAGGCTTGCAATTTTGTGCTGAACACAATGATGGGAGTCTGAAGGAATGTAGCGAAGTGTACTGGTTTGCTTTCTATACACGTCAAACTCTAATCTATTGTTATTTCTAATTACTAAAGTATCTAGAAAGGGTAGCTGACCGTTTTCTTCTCTTTCACAAGTGAACTTTATGGTTTCGAACCGATTATTTAATCTATTGAGAAAATCGTCAATATTACATTTTTTAGTGTCAAATATGTTATTTAGTTTTATTATTGCCTTGATAATGACAGCATTGCTGTTGAAACGCGTCGGTGTTTTAATTAAAACTTATTTGGTGTTCAGTGGGTTAAAGTGTTTAGTGTTCTACTTCTGCACCAAGAGATTCAGTGAAGAACTTCGCAATATGGCTACCAGGTCCAAGGATCAGAACTTATACCATAAGGTTAGTGCTAAAATTAGGTTTATTAGCGAAGATATTAGATTTCTGAAAACTTGTAAACGTTTTTCTGTTTTTCCAAACTTTATTAATGTTACTGTCTCGAATAATTGCAAAAGTAGTGATAAAGTCATTCGTTACGCGAAACAAAAATGGTTGCGTTCAGAAATCGAATATCTTTTTGCCAAACGCAGTAAACTTGAGATTCCAGCTTACCAACTTTGGAAATTTTTAACATTAGATCTTAATGATGTTGAATATCAACTATGGTGTGATTTTCAACGGAACATGTTTATTTCAATCGATAGGAAAGTTCAGAATAAGAAAGTCTCTCATGATAGGAAATTAAGAAAGTTAGGTTGTTTTTAAAAAAATAAACATCATGTTCCGATGAATACCATTAACATAGTAGAAAATCATTCTTCGCAAACCTTTAGTGAACGGGAACTTAATCTTTTGAATAAAGGATTGAAATTTGGTTTGCAGACTCCTGAATCGAATGTTGAGTGGGTTATTGCCGGGATAGAATCCTCTATCCAGCGGTTTCCTGAGCCCACAAAGCAGTTTGTTAGGGAGGCCTGCAAACATACTATTTTAAAAAATTTGAAATTCTATAAATCACCTCAGAAATCCGAAAACATTAAAATCATTAAAACTTTGGGGGAAAAAGATTGTTTTTATTTGAAAGCTGACAAAGGGAACAAGGTTGTTATTTTAGATAAAGAGGACTACTATGATCGGGTTAATGACCTGTTGAGTAGTGGCCCTTATAAGTCAATTTCAAAAAATCCTTTACCGAAAATGATTAGAGACGTCAACAATGTGTTTAAAACTTGTAACAACCTTGTTACTGCCGATGTTAGACGTAAGCTACATGTTTCCAATCCTGTTGTCCCTAAATTATATTGTTTACCTAAAATCCACAAATCTGGCAAGTCGGTAAGGCCAATTGTTTCGGCAATTGACGCACCGACTTATAAGGTTTCCAAATGGCTGACCAATGAATTTATTAATTGGCCAATACAGCAACCTAGTTTTGCAATAAAAAATTCGTTAGAATTTATTAAAGAAATTCAAAATATTCAGTTGCTGGAGGGTGAAATATTGATTTCATTTGATGTTAGTTCCGTTGTAACCCTCCCTTACGCTCCCTTTATCACTAAAGGTTTGAGTAAAATCTTCAAAGAGCTAGATCACAGAATAATTTACAGTTCTGGGACTAGTTTACGAAGTCTCATCGGTAACCCTAAAGATAAAATACAACCTCTAGAAAAGTCAGGTATTTACGAAATCAATTATAAAGATTGTAATCAAAAATATATTGAGCAAACCAGGAGAGCAGTCTCAACTAGATTCAAAGAGCATATGGCTCATCTTAGATTTAATAGAATTGAGAAATCGAGCGTTGCCCAACACATTTTTGAAACAGATCACAACATGGATCATACGAATGTTAAATTAATTAGACAAATAAACAATTGTAAGTTTCTAAATGTTTTCGAAAGTTTAAAAATATATAAAAATAAGTCATGTGTAATGAACTGTGACAATGGAGCTATACCGTATTCGTCATTGTTTTCGTTAATCGGAAATTAATGATGCGTATCGGATTGACCGTGCATAACTTTTAGGTTACCTGTTTTTGTAGATTTTATTTTAATTTAGTTTTATTATCGCCTTGATAATGACAGTATTGCTGTTGAAACGCGTCGGTGTTTTAGTTAAAACTTGTTTGGTGTTCAGTGGGTTAAAGTGTTTAGTGATCGAAAAGAGGTTTTATTCTCTGACAAAAAATCTCTTGGTAAACGTAAGCGTGTCTGGCTAAGAGAAGCAGAAAGATTTGCAAGTTGTAGCATTTCTCGAAAGGCCCTGTTTGGTGGTGGTTCTGTTTTGCCGAGGAATCTGGTTCCGCGCTCGTACAGAGTTGTTCTCTACACGTGTCTACGAATGCGGATTATTACTTCGAAACGGGTCGATGGCCGCAGTGGTTAGGCGGCTGACTATTGTTGTGAGAGGACGATAGGTGCCGGGGTTCAATTCTCTGGAGGGACGGTGACATTTTTTCAGAGAGTTTAATCCCGCATCGACTTGCCATTCGCTGTTGGGAGCAAAGTGATTAATAGCGCGGCATCATAAAAGGCGATATGGTGCTGTCACATAGCCATTGAACACAACTTACACACACAAACTACACCGCGAGAGTTGCGGTGATAGCCAGACAAGCGATACAGCTTACGGAGTCACTGCAACTAAGCACACACTACACATTAAAAAAAAAAACCACTTGAACATGTAATTTTGTGGATCCTGATTTTTTATGCATGCAAGACAAAGGTTGGACAGGTTATTGACTACTTGCGTGCTGATGATATCCCGTTCTTGGAATAATTATCTCTCAGTCGCACCTCAACCCCATTCAGCATTTATGGGACCATCTTATAGAAAGGTCCGAGGTCGTAGACTCTTACCTGCCAACAAAAGATACTGTTGTACGTAGTTATTAAAGAATCGAAAAATATTCCCTAGAATATCATTAAAAATTTAATCGCTAACATGCCAAGACAAATACGGTAATTAGGAGCAGAGGAGGATCTATAAGATACTAATGTCGCATTGGATCCTTTAATTATATTTCTTTCAAGTATTTAAACATTTAAGTTTTCGTTTTCATATCGTATATATTTTTAACAAAACAAGTGCTTAATAATGATTTAAAATAAGGTAATGCTTCGTCGACTTCTTCCTCAGATGATTGTATAAACCGGACTTGATTTTACCTTATAATTCAGTTTAATTTATTTGTCATAAATGTAATTGCTTAAATTTAATAAAATGGTGCGTTAGTTTTGTTCAGAAAGTTTATATGTGCGCCACATTATAATTTTATAAACATTTAACTTTATCTCATGCAATTTCATTATTTTCAAGGTCTAAATGATTTTAATAGTATACTTATTAAAGAATGTTTTTATCGTATAATATATATTAAAGAGAAGTTTAATGAAGTCTAACCGTTCCTTAAAAATTAAAAATTAACACTCTGTGAAATGTACAATTCTTTATCACTTTTATGGGGTTTTTATGACAATATTTTAAGTGGAACTCCATTTATTGAAAACGAAAATCACCGCACAAGTGTGTGAAACTCATATTTCTAAAGAAAGGTTCGTGATAATATATGATAAGTTGGTCACAATTATTGCCGATCACCTAACATAATGATCTATCGTAAAATCAGCCGGTATTTAAGTTTGAGTTTCTATACGAATGCTTTTATAACAGTGAATGTGTGACCTAATTCTTTCGCTCGCTATTTTTCTAAAAATCTACTGGTGAAATATGTATGTATCAAAATAGCGCATTACTACTGTTTAAAAATAGATATTTATTGCATGAAGATATTTCGTATATCGATTAGTAGAGCAAAATACTACAGATAATGGTTAAAATATTAAAATATTTGTTTATATTTCAAATGTATAAGTTAAACTAGATATATTGGTATTGGCATTATATTTAAAATATTTCATTAAAAAATCCCACATATTTTTTAAACCTAATTAATATTCGTTATAAATATATAACGAATAAAAGCATATATTGTAAAGGGTATAAAATGTTCTTTACAAATACAATATACATGCGTTGTTTGTTTTGTGCCTTGATTGTACGTAATTAAATTCATCTTGGGTCAAATGTTTTTTAAATTTCTGCTAGCTTTTTCTAAAAATTAATTTGCTAATTTAAATACCTACGTCCCTTTACTGGAGTCTGGAACACAATGATATAAAGTTGAAATATTTTGAATACGTTAATGCATATAACGCAGTTATTTATGGGGTGGTACATATCGAAATTTCCTGTCTCAAGTCGAAATAATCAAGGATACTGTATAGTAAATTTAATAAACTAGATGGTAGCAGGAGTACAATTAAAACTACGAACTTATTCAACAAATGAATATAAACAACTTCAAATAGGAAATTAAATTTAAAGTTAATTTAAGCACTACTTTGTCCAATTTTTTCTCCGTTTCTCTTTTTAATATTTTCAGCCAGAAAAATGTCTTTAAGTAGGAAATTTAAAATGAAATTTGAATTTAAACTAATAATAGGTACAAAAAAGTTGATATAAACTATTACGTACACTTTAGAAATAAAAGCTCTATGTATGAGATCATTATTCGGTATTGCTAGCGAGACGAGAGTGTCTCATCTTGCCTCGTCTAGTCTCGCCTCGACGAGACCAGAAAATAATTCAAAGGCAACCAATTTTTCTTATTAAAGAAAAAGCTGTCAGCGGGCCTTATTGATAATAGAGGATATATGCATGTATATTACACACTAAACAAGTCTTTGCTGCACTGTATTCTCGATGGAGTACCGATTTCTGTGCAGATATTTTAAATTATTCACCTACACGTTGTTTTATGCGCTACGATAATAAAATACATATATATTTTTCTAAAGAGAAAATATATAATAATATATCATATAATGATTTGAAAATTTGTTCATATCATGCCTCGTCGACCAGAAATGATTAACGATGTTCATCTAACTAATGGTAAATTGTTTCGAATAAAATATTAATTCGTAAATGTAGACTTCAGGTATGGAACTCGAAAAACAGATATACAGCATTTTTTTTAATAAAGTTTATCTGCCTCCACTAAATTATGCAAAATTACAAATAACAATTAAAATTTGTAAAGTAGGTATGAATTCATAAGATATCGGAACTACAACACTTTGCCATGGTTTTCCAAACAAGGCAAGCTGAATTTAATTTCGTGCTGAAATGTGCTTCATACTCTATTCTATTAAACGTTCAATCAACATGGTTAAAATATTTTTGACTACTAGTATCCTTGACTTTTATAGAATTAGTGCTACTAATACGCTTAATATAATAATAACGTATTACTATCGTTACTATTATATTAACGCTAATGAAACTGTCAAAGCTTATTCAAATGTACATATGTATTAATCTGTGTTTTAATTCAATTACAATAAACACGTTTTAGCAGTAGATGCTACTTTGCTCGGTAATATTTATTAATTTTGTGAACTCATTTTCCTCTGTTTAGCAAAGTATTCCATTTACCATTTGATAAATTCAAAGAAATAAAAGTTGTGTTAGAATAATTTTGTTAAATGGGAGCAAAATTCATGATGATGAATGATTACTTAGTACACCCTGTTTGACATTATTATATTTTGTTTGATAACAAATTGAACAAATTTTGTTTGAAAATGGCTGCTCTTCGGTTCTCGGGTTCTCTGCCGCGTAGAAAAGTCACTTCACTTCTGAAGAAGATCACGACAAGATGATCGAAAGGTCAAGTACCACAACTTTTCTACACGGCAGAGAACCCGAGAACCGAAGAGCAACCATCAACAGCGGCCGTGAAAGCCTGAAGACTACATTTGTTTGAAAATGTTTGTAATCAAATAGTAATGAAGCTAAAGAAAGCAATTAATACACTTGACTTGATTTTAATTTCAATTGTAAATGACACTAACTAGCTGTTAAAGTACTATACATTTTAATATATGTTTTTGTTTATTATTGTTGATTCCGTTAATTGTTTTCCCAAATTATTTTCGAAAACGTTAAGCTCTGAGACAAAATTCTACTTGCTTTGGTCATAATATTAGCTGCGATTTGATACACATCATAGCCAACTAACTATTAGATGGTACTTCTTATTTTAGACAGAAATTATCTAATACAGCATACCACTTCTTGTAATTGAGGAGCGTTTATTCAAACTCAGACATATTCACTTTTAGTAGTTTTGAGAAAAACAGCAAAAACTGAGTATTTACAAGATATTAGGGTTACAACTGCGGACTTACTTTTAAACGATTGCTGATGAAATACTATATATATTGAGGTGGTTATTCTAAAAAAATATGTATTTGTTCGAAAAAGAAGCCACCAAAACAAATGGATAAGTATGGTTTTCTTTGAACTACATATATCTTTAAATTGCTTTTAGTCCTTTTTTTAGTACATAATGTTTCAAAAAAGTCTTGAAACACAGAATATTCAGAATATTTTTATTTGAATGAAAGATACAAAGATTCTACATTAATTAAAAATAAAACAATAGAAAAATATTAAGCATGCATGGCGAAATCATCTTCTAGGCAGTCACATCCGTCTTCCTCATGTTGGTCAGTTAATTCTTCTTCTATACTTGTATCAACTAACAGAAATACAAACAAAATAATCTCGAAACTAGACAGCTACCTCACAAATCTCTTGTGAACCTTTTAAGTTATGTGCGTTTGCCGGTAAACTCTAACATAAATTTATTGAGGTTTTTCTATTAGGATATGTTTACTTTTGAAAAACTACATGTATTTTTCAAATTAAACAATAATTGGATATGTTTGGTTTTGCTCAATATAGCAAATCAAGTGGATATGTTTGATTTTGACTGAACGCTCTAACTTTGCATCCTTTGCATGATGATTACTAAGGGATCTGTTGGATTTTGTATAGTTTTAGGACTGCAAATAGACGCAATAATATAAAAATAGTCTAAAACTGTAAAAAACTCAATTTTCTTTGAAAGTGGATATGTCTGAGTTTGAATGAACGCTCCTCAATTATCCAATAAAAAAATAGAATACTATGTCAAACAGAAGCAAAAAAAGTGTAGGTTGGTATTAAAAAAATGTCGATGACGACAGAAATTCCACAAATATTGTTGAACAAAGTAGCATGTACTGATAAAGCATATCCATTGGTTTTCAGCATATCTGTGAAAACAATGATCTTGGATTTTATTAATCCATTTTTTATGATCACATTGAAGGATGAACAAAAGGCACATGCTTTATGACTTAGAACACAAAGCGAAATGAATAAAGCAATGCTATAGGAGCGAGATATATAACGACTGTATTACCGTCTACAATAAGAAAATGGGTTCGGTTTTTGGGATTACACAGGATTCATAATTCATTATTGTATTTTCTGTTTGAATTATACCCACATCTGCAGATGACATTCAATTGTGTCACTCGATACTATTATTAGGGCATTAATGCTGATATTAATGCTATAGCCAAACTGCCTGTTGGTAGTATGAACAGCTTATCTTGTCACTTGTGGTCTGAGAACATCAAAATTAATAGTATTACATTGTTTATACGGCCTGAGATAAGAAACTTAAGCCTTGTTATGGACTCTTAGCTAAGTTTGCATTGCAAGTTCTCGATTGTACAACACCAGTCTTTGTCACTTTGAACTTGATATTTGATGATTTGACCTATCGCGATTAATTGTAATGTGTTGAGTTTTTTTATATTGTATTAATTTTTAAAATTTCAAAATTAGTTAAGGGAAACAACGGTAGAACTTTGCAGGTAGTTTTTTTATCTTGGTTGTGACTATACAGGCTGTATCTGTGTTGGATTGATTAAAGTTACTGTTTGGCACATAACTTTGTGTGCAATATTAATAAAGAAAATAGTTTTTTAACACATATTGTTCTAATGGGTAATATGTGTGTGACGTTGTTTTTACATCACCGAACTATATAGTCTATCATTTTCAGTCCTATTAGACAGGTATTGTGAAAAATGCAGTCTAGGACAACTTAAATGTTAGAAACTGCACGCAAGCGCTGAACACGGTTCGCTCTAAACAGACAGTTTTCAAGAATCGTAACTGATCGTAACATTAGTAACGTTGGATACGCGTCGCTGTTAAACTCGTTCTTGAAGTGAATGTGAATTTAAAAAAACGTTAGTTGATCCATCGTCGCTCGACTTCAGGATACGAAACCTCTGTTATACATCTATCGTGTATATAGTGAACTAACAAGCATGAATCTCTTTTGCATTGTTTTCTGCACGATCCTTATAGCAACAGGTATGTGAAAATAAAAAATATTGAAAGACTAATTTTAAAGATTACGAACTGTGTTTTGAATTTAAAAAATGCTCTTATCGATTATGTAATGCAAAATTTTACTCAAAAGTGTATTTTTTTTAAATAGTTCAGCAACTTATTTCTTTCTTGTTTATAGCACTTTGTTATTTATAGCACTTGTAATTCATTTTAATTTTAAAATATGTTTATAAGTTGTACAATAGAAAAAAATTATTGTATAGGTAATGATTTTTGTAGATTTATTATTGCAGTTTAGGACGACATATATGTAAGGTTTCTGTTATAAAACGATAGAATAAATTTAGGCTAGCCGCCGTCTTTCTAATTTGAACATTTTACTAGCGCCAAAAATTTTAAGCTGTGATCCATTCGGGAAAATAAGATTCCGGAAATATCCGAGCCCTTATTATTGCGAATCGTAAACAGTTTAGATTGAATTGTTATTCTATTTATGTTGCATGATAGATGTGATGTATATCGTTGAAAAATGTTTGTTTATAAAAGCAAAATCTGCTAGAGAAAGGATTAATACTCCTTGTTAAAGTGTTACTGGCTATTGTGAACGCTAAGAGTGTTAACATTTTACACACTTTATTTGTTTTAAAATTGTGTCAGACAACCAGGAGTGTTTTACATGCATTTACATAATTAACACGGCTCATCAATTTTCTATTTAATTTAGATCGATTTTATTCCGTACAGCCACACCCGCACTATTCCTCCTAAGTATGTTAGTTATGTATGTATATTACACCGGGTGGCATATGGCCAACGCGTGTTCTTCTCATTTTATAGGTTTTATTTAAAATTAACGTTACATTTTTTTTTCAATTTATATTGGGTTACAAATTTACAACTCTGACACTTATAAGAAAAATAAATAAAACGAGAAAAACACATGATTAAAACTTTTCCGTGTATGCATGTAGACGATGTTATAAATACATTTTTCACTTATGTCGTCTAAATATAAATCAAGTTATTGTTGGTGGTCGCAGTGTCTGTTGAGTATCATATATATGTATTTTTCTATGATCTATTAGTAGGCATGTTCTCGGATTAAAATACGTCTTAAATTATTAGTTTATTATTTAAACATTAATGTACGTAAATATTATAAATAAAGCTCTTTTTTCTTTAAAATATTTACGTATTGTGCTCCACATGACGTTTATAACCTCCCGCTAATGTAAACTATTGATCTTTGTGAAAAACAGGTAATTTTTTAACATTGTTTTCCTTGTGTCTTCCTTTTTATTGCAAAGAAATGCTCAACGATCAAGTATGTGACTAATTAATGCAGGACGGACAGCAATTAAATATATGATTACGAAATTATAATACGTTCCTTCAATCTGTAATCTTCGCCATATGTTTTCTTCAAATAACATTAAAGTAAAATTATTGTACTTGCAAATTAAAATAAAAATTACTAACGCATAGTAATACTTTCGTAGTAGTACTTGGTCTTTGTTTTGAAGTCTCGTTTTTTAAAATAATCGAAAAGTTTTCTGTTAGAAATAAATAAAAGAACTGTGTAGCTAATTCAACAGCAGTACACATCTTGTTTTCGTAATATTAAGGCTTATCTTTTTCTTCGCTCACATTCGGCTGGAAATATGTTTGAATTGAAGTGGCTTCAGATTTATTCAATATTAGGTCATCGTCATTAACAAGAATTCTTCAGGAGAACACTCTGAGGGTGGGGGAGGATCAAGGCCGAGTAAGGCCGCTAAGTAAATTACTAGGGGGTAGTTCGATCTTTCAACCCTTTGCAACGTATTTGTAGCCAAACATGTTATAAATTGCTTAACGAATAGGACATAATTACTACTAAAATGCGCATGAGTAGAAGATTTTGCCGTGTTTGCCAAAATAGTGATTATTGGTTTGAGAAATGAAAAATAAATAAGAACCTCGACTCTTAATGAGGGGCAATCTTTTTGATGTAGTAGCAGGTAGATGATGGACCCTACGGTAAGTATTTGACTGATCCGATCGTGATGTTGTCAGGGAGTGGTAAATATAAGCGCCACACATATGGATTAGTTTAGGTTGAACTTCAGAATCTCAGTTCATGTCAAGAGCAACTTGAAGATTGTGTTGCAATAAATACTCATCTCTGGAAGTAGTATACATTGTAATAATCTGAACATAAATTGCAACTTGTACCCTCGGAGTTTTACGTACATAAATTAGTCATGAAAATCAAATGTAAAGTGAAAGCCAAAATCGAGCCTCGTGGCGCAACTGCTGCTAGTAGTCGTTTGTAGAAATTTTGTCCCTGTGTCGTCCAGGTAGTATAAACCACATCAATGTGACATCATATGTATGACGCCGGTTTCCTGTTAAAATATTCTCCTGTCCCTATAAAAAAATTGGTAAATTTGGTAAAAATTGCTTCTTCTGGAGTACAACAAAATTGAGAATTGAAAGTTATCAGCACTCCATAGGCTATCCCATATTCCTTTCCATACTCTGCAATATGTACAATACTTTATAGGCTTCTCCTGCTCTGCGTCTTATAAAGTGAATATCAGAGAAACTGAAAAGCTGTAATATGAATGAAAGATATGAAAATAATTTTCTCAATAAGAATATATTATTATCCTACAATGATATGGAACATTTCGGAGAACAAGGTGTGTCTATTTCATCTTTCCGGTAGCTGCATTTTTATATGATTGCCAGTTTTTTTTTTAATTCTTACGACTCAATCGTATAATGGCTATCAAAGCGAATCAGCGAATGAAATAATTTGGGTTTCATTGTTAGTGTAGGTAGTGAAGTTAGAATTAGGATGCAGAATCCATGCGGCGAAAACTTTGTAGACCAGTGATTATTACTTGTGTACACTACTATTTCTTTGTTTTTGCTTCTACTGTAGGTGTTCCAATTTCCTATAAATTGTGTGAGCTTAAACTTCAGTGCTATACTTAACTCTGTAAGAAATGCAACTGTGTTAATATTTCATACTCCGTTACCTCTCAGGGCTTGTACGTTTCGTGGTTTTAACAATTTTTTTTACTCTTTAAAAGTTTGTCGAGATTGCACTTCAGTGAAATATGATATGCTTGTTCTTCTTTGTTACTTCTTAAACACCTGGTGTGATTGTTACGGGGTAAATCATCCGATTATTTAAATACAAAACTCGATACTGTGAATTTTCATACTTTACCATACGTTGTATACTTGTACCATCTTTTTCAAAGTATGTTACAATATGTAATTAGTACACAAACTTTTTGATTTAAGGCAAATTTAATTACTTTGAAAAATTTCGTAAGAGAGTTCATTTTTTTTAGAGAAATGACATTGGCTTTAAGAAAAGTCTTTATTTACTAAACTTAAATTCTTCGCTAAAAATTCGTATCTAGTTTGAAAAGGATGGTACATACGTGGTTGAATCACAATTGACATTTTTATTGGTGAGACTTTATTTAATTATCTGAAAATAATAAGTATATAAGTACATAATATTACACAATCAATAAAACATTAATGATGATAATAAAGATTAATTAGATGCATTAACTGTTATTGGATTCGCTAGAGAATTGAATTAAACTATCATCATTGCTTAAATTTATTGCATCTAACTAATAATCAATATGTTTTTCTGACATGTAATAATGGGACTTCGGATACAGTAATGTTGAATGAAAAGTAGAGTTATAAATAGAATATGTCATTAGCAGCGATTTATGCACATAATAATTGCTGCAAAAGCTTATCAACGAAAATTAATAAGTGAAATAATTTGTAAACATATTTCGTACAAGCAAAATATAAAATGAAATTTTAGGAATATATTCAACAAACACAGACCCCCTGTAGTGTGATGTAGTTTTGACTAGACTTGACAAAAAAAATCTTTCTTATCATGCCTAATATGGAATGTACCAGGATTTAATATATAAATATAATAAATGCGTAATAATTAAAGGTAAATACTTATAACAACTGACTACTTTGTACTAACATTAAGTAATATATCTATACTATAACCGTAAGGACTATAATCTGGGATATATTTCCAATGAGCATATTTAATTTGGTGCATATCGAAATATTTTTGCTAACACAGAATTTACAGGATGTATTCTGCTCTTATTACTATGTTTATCTAATAAAATGTACGTTTTAATACCTTGTAACTATAGAAGTGGAAGTATTGTTTACTAATAAAAAATATTCACCGTAGTCGTTTATGTCTTTTCAGCTTTATTGCAGAGTTGATTATTATACCAACGTTAAAGTGTTTTAAATTTAGTACATACCTAGATTCTTATAATGCCCACAAGTAGTTTTCAAGGAATTTTTGATGATTTTTAAAGGTTAATGTAATATTTAGTGATCTAGAATACTAAAAATTACATTTTGCTCTATTTTTTGAATATATTAAAAGAAGGATTCAAATCGGTTAATGCGTCGCAAAGTGGAGTCATTTTTTGCCGATGAGATATAAATAAATTAGACTATGAACGACCTATGAGAGTCTAATTTATTATGATAGGTAACATGAATTCACGTGTTGGGATATGTGCTGTTTCGGTACATACTTACCATCCGCATATAGAATTATAATTCACAAATAAAAAAAGATGCATTTAAATAAATTCTTGTATTGATAACGTTTTGTAGTTAATATTAATAAAGAATTTATCTAAGTAAGACCGGGTCTTTCGAAAGAAATATATTCGATGCTAACTCTGCTGTTGTGCTGCTGTGTAGAGATGGTACATTTTTGAAGATACGCTGGTCGTTATCTATACAAAAGTAACACCATTATCTGAAGATCCTTCTAGGCTTGTTGTATCGTTGGTTTATATTGCCAGCTAGGTTACACCATTTGAAAATCTCGATTATCTCTGAGAAAGTAATTGTTCTTCCATTTATTCACAGTTTTACCTGTAACACGAAACCTTTTAAGCTTTCCCTGTGGTCTCTGACGGTAAAGCCATTCAAATAGTCAGGTAAAATATATATGTATTTTAGAAGATTCAAAATTGTATGTGTTAAATCTCTTGATGAGTAATACAACGTTAAATCTATGGAATGTCTAGTAAGTACTATAACTCGTTTTTTTGAGATAGAATAACAGAAAATGTTTTAGTTTTTACTTCAAGATACTGTTAAGTTTGTTCTAATAAGACACGAATGCTTTCGATATCGCCAACGTTCCGTTATTTGTTAAAATACAAAATTTAAATTTTGTCCGTCACCAACTCTATTTGTATTAGGAAATAATATTATAACATTACTACTTTTCTTTAAAGAAAAAAATATAATAGTATACATATTCTGCAAAACATAAAACAGTTAACAGAAATCAATACAGGTCTGTTTTTTTTAACATTTTGTGCAATTTGTAACAATTACAATGGTACCATATTCTAATGCTGAAATGGGCAATACGGTGTTCATGTACGGTCGTGCCAATGGGAATTCTTTACAAGCACGTCGCCTATATGCTGAAACGTTTCCTGATCGCCAACTGCCTTCGCATGTAATGTTTCAGACGGTATTTCAACGACTAAGAGAAACTGATCCGTTTGAAAAGCGGTCTCATGATACTGGACGGCAGAGAATAGCATGTACTCCTACTACTACTACTACTACTTTGATAGAAGATCAAATTTTGAATATTATTGATGAAAATCCCGAAACTAGTGTTAGAAGAATTTCGACTCAAGTGGGTGTAAGCAGCAATTTTGTTTGGAGAACTCTTCATGAGCAGCTCTTATACTCCTACCATATCCAACAGGTACAAACCATTACTGCTCCGGATTAACAAGCGAGAAGGACTTCCTGTGGGTGGTTTTTGCGAACAACTGCTGATCGGCCAGATTTCGCTGATATCATAATTTTCACTGATGAAGCTCGTTTTACTAAAAATGGGATATTTAATTTCTACAACAATTACGTTTGGTGTGACGAGAAATCCTCATGTTACCGTTGGAGCCAGACACCAACAATGTTTCTCTCTAAACATCCCGTTAGGTGCGATAGGGGACCGGTTGTTTTGCCATAACGCTTAACAGGTCCTGCATACCGCGAGTTCTTGGAAAATACTTTACCTGAACTGGGACTGAACCTCTGGTTTCTGCAAGATGGAGCTCCACAGCACTTTACGCGTGCTGTTAGGGAACATCTTAACAATGAATATTCTGGGAGATGGATAAGGCGTGGAGGTCCCACTCCAAGGTCTCCCGATCTAACCCCGTTGGACTTAAGTGTCTGGGATTATTTGAAAAGTTTAATGTACGCAACACCGGTAAACGATCTTCCAGAGTTGCGCCAACGAATAGAACGCTGTTGCCAGATAATTCGAGAAAAACCCTTGTTTTTTGAAAGAGTGCGCGTTTCCTTTGAAAAAGGAAGATGAAGATCCTATGTCGAAATGGAAGATGACATTTTGAACATCTTCTTTAGTTATAATCTATTTTATGTTAAAATTCCGCCAAAGCAAATTTATTCTGCAATTGCGGTAAAATCGCGGTTATCTAATAAACGGTAAATTTGCGGACATACGAGTATGTTTATTATGACTATTAACCTTGCTTTTGATTGTACTACATGCCCTTAAAATCTTTAAACGATGTTTCAAAATATATTAAAACAAACTGTTGCCCTATACATTCTTTACATTAGTTCCTGTCTAGCTGTGTTGAAATGTGATACCGTTCTGCTTTGATGTTTGAGTTGTCTTTTGTTCATATACACTGAAAAAGAATGAAGTTGAAAGGATTCTTGGAACAGAATGAAGAGTTATTCTGTCCCAGTTTCATGTTTTAATAAGTATCTAGGTACTATATTTACTTTGTTCCTTGAAAAAAAAATCGCAGTTTATCACATTTAGAAAAGATGAATATTTTATTCGATTATATATACATAGATAGTGAAAAACGTATCGACAGAAATTTACTACATACAAAGTGCGTTGACACTAATAATAATTGCGAGTCACGACTGACTGAAAAGGAATTATGTAATCGGAATTTAATATTTTTGCGATAGTAGAACACAGCTAGAAAGCGCAAGTACAATTTTCACTCCTCTAGTTGACTAACACAACCTCATTTCATTAATACTCTCAGTAAAATATCCGCTTATACAATTTTGTAGTCATTTTGGCATCTTACGCCAAACTGGGCAACATTGCATTAGAACGTGTTTATTTACATAATACGCCTAAAGCGATAGAACTGTTAGATGGTCAACATTTTAATTGAAATATAAACATCTGCTATAGATGCATATAGTACACATATCGGATGTTATTTTATGGGAAATAATGAATGAATGAGGCGAATTATATGTATGTGCTATTAGTTATGGGTTTGTTCTTTATGAAATGCGTCATGTAGTATGAATATAGTATACGTAAATTCGGATAGAAAACGGCGGACTCATATTCCAT
Organism: Holotrichia oblita; assembly: GCA_023690525.1. NCBI lineage: Eukaryota > Metazoa > Arthropoda > Insecta > Coleoptera > Scarabaeidae > Holotrichia > Holotrichia oblita. The sequence goes on along the minus strand of CM043015.1, from coordinate 169,910,001 downwards.
GTAAGTACGTAATCTGATTTATTAATTCTTGAAATGGTGCTATTTTTACAATATCTTACTATAATAGGTTTCTCTACGTTATATATTAACCGTAAGGGTAGGATTCTTTTAAAGTACAAAAGAGTTCAGAGTCATTTATTTGGTACGTTATTTATGTGTTATGTTAATTCAAGAATATTGGTATTCGTAAAGGTAAAGATCGCTTCGCTGAAGTGTTTGTCATAAGAAGTTTTCATCCTTCAGGTACTTACTTGTAAAAATAAATCGAGTTAAATTTCATCTTGCTTTCGAATACACTTGCAAATGATTTAAAAACATTATTTCCACAAAACATTATTTTCTAAACATTATTTTACGAATTGAATCATTCAGGCCCAAAATATTTGGATTCGTTTTGCGCTTTCAATAATATTTAATAGAAAACACATACTTTGTCATATTTATTTCTAAATTGTTAGGAATAATTCGTAGACATTTAACGATTATACAAAGTAAAGGCAGCTCGTAAAAATTAAAACAGTTTTTCGATTAATGTTACGTTTGTTGCTTTTTCGTATTTGATTAAGAGATATTAGAGATATTAAGTAAATAAAATTGTTTTAAATTTATGTAGTTTTACTCGTAAAATAAAATTGCATTTAAGGACATTCCTGGATTAGGTATATATTATTTTTATATATGGTGGTAATGTCAGAAATTATTAACAAAGGAAAAAAATTGCATAGCCGATAAATTACCCAAGAATTTACAAACTAGCGTCCCCTTTTATATTGCCCAGTAGTAATTTGCTTGTTTTTCCCTATTGTATAAAACTAACACAAATCGATCTCATGTATTAATAGTTTTCTTTTTCTTCGTGAGTCATAATTATGACCGTAGCATAACCAACAGAAAAACTCCTGTTTCGCTCTTTGCTGGTTATCCATAATTGTGGATCACAAAATGAAACAAACCAACTTACTTATTTCGAAGATATTTGTTATCGGTGTGCTACTGAAGTGTCTACAAAGAAATGTACTAAGGACAGGAGATAGGATTACTTTTTTTTTCTTTGCTGCAGCAAAACAACACAAAAATGACACAACATTTTGACAGATTACACTACTACATTTAGTTTAGTCTATAAATAAAATCGAAATATGAATTTTCAGCAGACACTTAGTCGAATTGTATTGTTTTGTTTTCCATTTTTCTATTCTTTTCTATTCTATCTATCATCATCCAATCCCCTTATAGTGCTTTACTTACTATATTGTAGATGTAAAGAAATTGGGAAACTATTAATCTATGAAATAAGTTACAAAATTTATCATTTATATTCAGTTCTCGCTCAAACAAACAGCAGACTCTTATACAAAAAATAATTTTTGTATTTTTTTATTTTGCTTATATCTTATCGTATTAGCCGTAACAGTTTTTCGTAAGATTTATTTTTTTCGGTATTAGTTACTTGTGTTTATATTTATGTATGTAGACAATTTATTATTATATTAACACTTCTATTAACGCTACAAAATGTATGTACATAGATAAATAGCAACTTTGTATTTCTATGCTCTGAAAAACAAATTAATTAAAACCGATAGATCCAATACAGTTGTTCGTATTTCATCCGCAGGTAATTAACGAGTTGTAGTGCACACAGCAGTTGAATTCAAGTTGACGTTGTTACTCTACCTTTTAGAGATTGTTTTCACACTAAATATACATACCACATGAAAAAGCTTTTAGGGAGTTTACTTGGCAACATGTCTCATCATTTATTCATTCGCGAACGGAAAATGTTTCTTTTAGGTACATTTCAAAACAAGATATTTTTCCCTTTCATTACTACTTCATTTACTGCCAACTGGATACTCTCTTTGCGCATATATTGTGCAATATCACATGAAGAACGTAGGAGGTGTGCACTTTTTATTTCAATGGAAGTAGGCTGAAAAGGGAAATGTAGGTAGTGCTAATACGTTAAAAACCTTCTTTAACTAATTTGATATAGTATTTATATAAACATAATTAAATGTTTAACAAAGTATACAAGTTATGAAATATTCATAAAAAGATAGTTTAGAAGTTATGACCGTTATTTTGTATCTTTTCTTAAGTAAAATAGCTGTACCTCTGTGCCTTCCTCTTGCTTTAAAATTCACCTGGCATACTGCAGAAATGGCTACGATTAGCATTCATCTTGTTTATTACCGTCATCCGCAAGTCTGTACAGTTCATTGTTACGGCAAGAGGGAGATATCTAACGCTGGCAAGTATAGCTATTCGGAACTAACGTGATTCTGAATAACAGTAATACACTGCCACGCAAAAGAAATTAACGTGGTGTAATACTATTAACTTTTTCGTTCAAATGTTTTTATGTAAATTATCTATACAGATTTATGTGTAGCACTATCCGCAAATTATCAGAAGAGGAACTTATGTTTTGAATTATACTCTACTTAAAATGGGTTTATAAAGATTTACGATCGTTAGAACAAACAACTGGCATTTGAATATATACATTAATACATTATAAGGTAATAACTGATACATTATCGAGAAGTCAAAAGTTTAGTTATTTGGCATTAATAGATGCCAGTATATGAAACAATGACAATATGCAGACCAGGCAATTTCATTCTTAGGCTTTGCGGATCTCAAACATTTGATTGGCTTATAAACTGAAGAATACGTTACAGCTGCTTTTGCATAGCGGTGTATGTGCAACAGACAAAACTTACAATGAATATGTAATGCGTGTCTATAGGTTTGTTACGTAATTTGAATTAATTACACTAAGTGTAAATTGCAATTGACAACAAATGCCATGTATGTACAGTGATGTGCTTTAGTACTGACCTAAAGTGCAATAAAACTTTATAAATATAACCCTTATGTCCGACAATAGATAGCCGACTGCCCTCGAGGGGTGAGGTAGTACTAAGGCACATCACTGTACGTTTTAGCCATACTTTCTGCTTATACTTTTGACTAGAACTACAAATTATTTTATACGACCACTTCCATACATCTATTCAGATTATTATAACAACGTTTTAACATAGTTTTATATATAAACACTCAACTGTTGTCACTAACTACATTCAGTCAATTTGTTGCTATGGGTTCTTACACAGTAATTACTTGTAATTGGCTGGCATTACGTTTGCGGCACCCCACAATAATTTTTTGTATTTTACAAAATAAATCTCTGAAATTTTATATAAGCGTGATCAAGCGAAGGTAATATCACCTACGCTTCGCCTTCAATATATGTAGGTATAAGTAATAGGTGAACTTTAATTTTTTTATACAAAATTCTAAACGACTTAGAAATGTGGTTTGGCATGCATAATTTACAATTACATTTGTTCATCTGCTTTAAGGCTGAACTAGATTGTCCTTAAGTCTCGTGATCCCTGTGATAAAAAAAAACCTTCGGGTTTAGATCGTTAGTAGGAATAATTTTGGGCTCTACCCACAGTTTTGATCGCTGTAGCGATGGGGCTTCCTATACTATAGATATAAATAAATGTTTCTAATGGAGCGTAATTGTAATGCTTTTGGTCGTATAGAGTGAGATTTGGCAAAATGCTACCAAACGAAGGCACTGTAGATAATTATTTGACGTAAAAACATAATGTAAACGAGTATGTAGCTTTCGAACCGGACATAGGAAATTCTTAATGCTTAAAAAGGAGTAATTAGTGCCCTTGTTCACTTTCAGTCAAACATGGGACTTGCCCGCGTGTGAACGAAGAGATTAGCTCGTAGGAAGTAACATTTTCCATCAATATTGTCATGAGGTAGTCCTCTTGTGTTTTTGAAACGAATTGGTACGTACTTTGGATCAACTATTTATAGCATACGCCCAAAAATCCATTCTTGAATGAAATTTCTCTATATCGATGGACTAAATTTAGAAAAAAATGCCTAATTTACAGAGAAGAGTACATCTTGGTGTCGTGCCAAAAGTGTGTATTCCAGAAACTACTTTATTCAATATTAACTATGTTGAATAAACTCTGACTGTATTTATCCATTTGGCAGGTGCATGTGGTTTTGCGTTATGTGTTGCATCAACTTCTGTAGAATTTGTACGAGTTTTAGCGTTGGCATGTTCATCAGAGTGCTATGTTCCGAAAAGAATGGAATGTAACCAAAAATTTCACACAGATCAAGTAAGAACTTATAAATAATCAAAACATTTGATTAAAATAAGTGAGAATAAGAAAATTTATTTTCCGGAAAGTTAATGAATGTTGTCCGCCTATTTCATCGAAAGAGTTTCGATAACAATATTTAACATTGATCGAAAGTAAAAGCTGTTAGAACGTTAGGCCAATGGGGGCTAATATATAACAGTCTTTTCCTTATTCCAATGGAGGCACGGTGGCAGAACAAGATTCATTGCCCTACAACTACATGTACTGGAAAAAATGTTGTAGAATTTTGTATTAGAATTATGCAAAGGACTTCTCAATACTACGCTTCCTAGATTGTAGTATCGGATAAGTTGCAGATCTGGGTTTTGTCTCGATCTACGAACTTGCATCCTTGACCGTAAAAGGGCATTTACGTTTCTTGTAAGATAGATAACTGATATTAGGTTGTTGAATTTCCCAAATGAGAAACCAAAAAATGTTCATTAACCAAAGATTGTTTGGCGATAATAATATAATACTGTATTCTGGACCTTATTATTCAAAGAGACATCTTCCATTTTTTACCAATAAAATTTATACCGAGCCAGAATGAATACATTGAATGGTGGAAATATTAACCAGCATGTAAGGCAATCTCTTTTAGACGCAAACATAATGGGGGTAATATGAGAACTTATGCAACTGTAGTTAACGCATTCGATGATGCTTCTGATGATTTCTTACAGGACTATTGCTTGTGCATTAACAAAAGGCTTAGGATTATAAACATTCTTTTATATACTTGTGAGAGAAAAGTTGGAAAATATTTCACTGTTGTAGTATCCACACAACGTACACAGAGAATCTAAACAGAATTTTTGAAATATCTAATCGTTTTAAGTTCAAACAAAAACATTAATTAGACAACAGTGCTCACTACATTTAAGTATACTTTTCAGACTTCTCCCTAACAATGTAAAATCCTTATTCAAAATTTTTCACTATGATTATACAATTCCTTTATTTGGAGTTAGAAGTTTATCAAAAATATTTTTATTGTTCCTCAGGTCGAATAGATATTACAGCAAAGTATTAATATCTCTATTGTCTGTACTTGGTCTGTACGTTTATTAATATTATAAGTTTATATTTTATCAGCATGTGCATTTATCTCATGCATAGCTATCGAAGGAAGTTTAAATTTATAGAGAAAATAGGTGATTGAAAATAAGCGCTATTATATGTAAATAGAATCTATAAATATCTCGCGTATTTACATAATATGAAACATATTATACGTTTTGAGATATCTAAGGCCGATCGTACCCAAACGTAATGACACCTGGTCTTGTAAACATTGGACAAAAGTTATATGATTTGTACTTACATGGTTAAATGGGCTAGATTTTATGGTGCGATAGAATTTTTTACATGCATTATGTTACATTTCTTGTTACTTTGGTGTATACTTCACCTAAAAGAGAAATTGCACTATTTGAAGTTGGCACTTGATGGACAGATCAACACACTGCCGACAAGTAGTTTTTAAATTGCCTTTTATAAAGTTGAAGTTTATTAATTTTTAAATTATATTGACGTGGAGATGATGGTATTAGCGTATGATCTGGAGAACATATCAGTCGTTTTCTTTCTGAAAGCACAGTATTTTGAAGTTTAAAAGTGTCTACAGTAGTCACAGTTAGCCTGAAGTCCTTCTTTCTAGTACTAAAACTAGTAAACATTCCTGTTATTGTGTATCCTGAATAGTTTACTAGATATTTCTGTATTCCTTTAAATTTGTCGGAAGACGCAATTTAGTCAGCGCCGTCGACATTGTTCATTTCTACATCATTTTCATGGACTACTGACTGACTGTTAACTGATGTAAACAACATCCAACACTTGTATTTTATATGAAACTTGCATTAAAATCAAATGCATGTCCTTTTTGTGCATTCTTTCTCTTCTCTATATCGCATGCCGGATTTAGTGTGTATTTAATACTACATCCGAAACAATCATATGAGACTGTAGGTAATCTGCTTCTTGATTTTGTTGTAGCAGGTGTTTAATTATCGCTTCCGAATTAATAAGACATTTTTTAAACCACTGATTAAATTTTATGAAACATTATCAGGGCTTTCAACTTTAGGGTAGAATTCCTTCAAAAATTTAAGAAAACTGTTTTTGGCATTTTCTTGGTTGTCTTGTTTTCCACGTATCCAAGATGTTTACCAATATTGTACCAATATTTTTTGTGTGAACCGTAAAATATATCATCAAGTGGTTGTTTCACATGAATTGGCTTTTTGCTTCATATTGCTGCTATTATTTAGAACAATTCTTCAATTTTGTCCCTTGGCTTGATGAGCTCTTACTTCTATCAGATAGCTATTCTGACCGATTCAGCTATCGAACTATTAATTACGTGATGGGATTTTATCAAGACACTGTTACAAAAACATGCAAACTGCTATTTCTATACTATACGCAGAAACATGGGACAAAAAATTATAAATTTCTCACAGGCAGTACAAGGAAATGCAAAACAAAACATTTAATATGATTATTGAACACGTACGGCAAATATACGATTTTTATAATAAAAGTTAAACAATTTTAGTAACATAGTGACTCATTAAAATTATTTTAAGTGCTAGTAACAGATGTATTATATTCGTTATTTTTGAAAAATAAATGTTTCTCTATACCATATACAGGGTTTCCACGGCCAAGTGGGACATAGGCAGAATACATGTAAAATCGGTTTTCGGTGAATATTATCTCCCTAATACTACTTCATTCAAAATTAAGGGCCGCATATTATAACTGAGTTAACAATGAACATCTCCACAATCATAGTACAAAGAAAGTCATTTTAATAAAGCCAAAAAATTATTATTTTTAAATCTATTGTTTGTGAATTCCTAATAACCCTTTTAATACGTGACTTAGTTCAAGCGTCCATGGCGCAATGGTTCGCGCGACGGCTTAATAACGCAAATGCACGGATTGTTTAGGGTTCGAATCCCGGCAGATTTGTTTTTTTTTTTTTATTTTTTATCTCCAACAATAATGCTACAAATTCAATAACACTACAAAAATCAGAGATTTTGAAGACTATAAAATCGATTTTTTGAGGATTAAGGTAAATAATGAATAATTTTTACAATAACAAAAATGATCACGTGCTATTATATTATTCGATTTTTAATTGTTACTAACAACGAAACATTTGTCAAAATAAACAACAAAACTTAATCAAAATTAAAAAAAATAAAATTCATTTCTCGGATTCGAACCCCAAACAATCTGTGCCTTACGTTATTAAGGCGTCGCGTGAACGTCTGCGCCACGGCCACTTGCACTAACTAACGTGTTAAAAGCCTTATTAGGAATTCATGTACAATAGGTTTAAAAATAATAATTTTTTTGGCTTTATTAAAATGACTTTCTTTGTACTATGATTGTGGAAATGTTCATTGTTAACCCAGTTATAATATTCCGCACTTAAATTTGGATGAAGTAGTATTAGAGAGATAATATTCACCGAAAACCGATTTTACATGTATTTTCCCTATGTCCCACTTGGCCGTGGAAGCCCTGTATATATAGCGAAATATAACTAGAATTTATGATAGCAATTGATGTTATGTGCGCTTAGTAGCATCTGGTTCCCGAAATATTTTTATCGCGATTGCTACTACAACTGAAGGCCTGAAGGTTCGCTTGTATGCTGTAACTTTTACACATTTTACATTTTAAAACGTATTTACAAGTTCCATATTCTCTTAATTCTAAATATACGACGTGTGTAATCAATCTATTTTATTATCATCTGTTACTTCAGATATATTCTTAGTTAGATACGACGGTGCATGAATGAAGAAATGGAATTCTTAATCGTTTAAATTTGATAACTTTCGGACTTCGTAGAATTGGGTTAATCGTTTCTGTCTGTTCCTCTATTTTAATAATGGCTCACTATACTGAACTTTGGTATTGCTTTAATAACGATAAGTATTTCGCCGTATGACAATGAGAAACCTATCGCTGCGACCTGAGAGAATTTTAAATTCATTCTTCACGAGCGGATACGCGTATTATATAGTAGCATTAAATATAACTTTTTCTGCATTTGGAGCTGCATTCAATCCCAGTAGACTACATTAAATTGCAAAGTTCGTATTGAATATTGAATCAAGGTTAGCTACAAAAATAAGTAGTCCTTATGTTTCACGTGCAAGAGTGATAAGAAATAATGTCAATATAATACATAGTATATGTACCACCTATATTGTTTTATACTATTAGAAAAACGGTTTAGTTTATTTTTACAAGAGCAGAACTTTGAAAAATTTCTAATTGATACTATGACAGGATACTTCCTAAGAGACAACAAGAATTCAAAATTTATTAGATTTATATACAGGCTATTCCACGTAAGTAGCTTATTAAAAACTTATGATGTTCTATTTGCTTATATTTGATATTTGGTTCCGTTATTTGTGCAATGAAATATTTTAGAACATTCATGAAGATCGTAATAAAATATTAAACAGAATTTGTTGTACGTTTAGTGAAAGTTATTTAAACCTTCTATGTAGAATATATTAATATCAGTGTTCGAATAGTCGTTTCCATTTCTTTTTAAATTCTGCAGTAGTCAATCTGCAATCTGTGTCAACATCTTGTAAACACTGACAAAATTTGCAAATTACTTGCTCTTCAAATATTTGGTACGAGAAACCATGTACATTAGAAAAAGCTTCAGTGATAGTTAATAGCCATAGTGGTAGTATATATTTCCAGAACGATGGAAGTAGAAAATATAATTCGATGAGTATAGGGGTGACCCATTTTTGTATATTTTCGCGGGTTTCACGGAATCTGTGGAAGATAGAAAAAAAACTGAGGTACGGTTTCAAAGCTCTTCTTTCCTAATTATATCGCAAACCAAATTCAGCTGTCTCTTACCGTTTTCGAATTATATGGTGTTTTTCGATTTTTGACAAAACCAGTCCAGCACTATATGTATATATCGCTTTTCTTAGATGCTATCGAAAAACGGTTTCAACATTGTTTAGGCACTTATAAATAGGCAGACTATAAATTTTATATTGTAGTTTTTTGTGCATAAAAAGTATCAAAATTTGTGTGGTTGTAGATAGTAAGTCTTTGTTGAAACAAAGCAAATTGCAATATACAATTTTTGTTACTATAAAAAAAATTTTAAGTGAAGGTTCTGAAATTTGAAACTATATACATATGTATATTTATTAAAAGACTAGCTATTCTAATATTTTCTAATAGAAATAGAGAAAGCTGAACATAAATAGATATATAAATCTATCATATAATTTGAATTGTCAACACTATTTTGATGTGCATACGCATACATTTAAGTAACTATATAAGTAAAGAAAAGGAAAAAAAAATGTGTCATCTGCTTAACTAAATAAAAGAATTATGATAAGAGTTTAGATTAACTTCAACTATCAACGGCACACGTTTTGAATGGCTTGCCAAGGAGGTCAAGTGCTGGAGTAATACTTATCTGGAGTATAACTTTACGTGTTATTCATCAGAATTTATGTACATGTAGCGTATATATGCGCATGAAGATAATGTTTGCGTTTTATTAGAAAAATTATGGTACTATGGGTATATAACTACTTTGAAAATGTTAAAACATTTGTATAAAATGCGACATGTTATATGTATGTATGTGTAATTTTTTAATTAATTAAATATAGAAATGATTCTATTTCTTATATACGGTTCTTCAAAATTATTAAGATTTATAGTCCACCTTCAAATTCAAGTATACGTCTCAGCGAGACCGTTCATTAGAAGTTTATGGGGTTCTGGCCAAAATATAAATTTGAAAATTCAGAATTACATATAGTCGAGTATGTACTCTTCAATGAAAATATTATTAGATTTTTAGCGCTTCCGGTTATACCAGAAGTCGCATTTCTACTTTGTTATTTTAATGGAACATCCTGTATGTTTTTACATATTTAGATTTAGCTGTCTTTAAGCTTTATAAATACCTTTAGTTTTTTTACTTTGATTGTGTTTTATGGTTATTCGATTTTTTCTAAAAAAATTGCTGTGGTGGACATTTATTCAAAATATCAGAGAACACTCGATTTTTCGGATATCAATTTGGAATTCATAACATGCGTCAAGAACTGTTGTCTACATTGGGTGGTTACTTTACTATGGCACGTTAACTCTTCGAAATTTTGAAGTACCATAATTTAATTTTTTCAAATAGCACCTCCCATATTTTATTACTTAGTCGTCTTCAGCGTCCAATTCTAATTTGTCTAATAAATAGAAAATGTTTTCTGTTTGTATACTTAACACATTGTCTACAAGTTTCAATATATACAACAGACACAGCATCTGCTATATTGTATCCACATTTATCGACAAATTCGCTACTGAATAATTTTAATACTTCTACTGGTAGTGACGTGTAGTTACAATGTGAACTGTTATATATCTTCTTTAGGCACTCCAGTCATATGCGAAGTTAATATAAGGCAGACAACACATTAACTGCAATAGTTGAAGCTAAAATGCAAAAGGCATGATCAATCAAAATTATTTCTTGATTATCTTCTGGACTGGTGTTTCATTCGTTGTTTTTAAATTATTCCTCTCACGATTCCAATTTTAACAAAGTTACTTCAACTTTGTCCTACGCATCCCAAAGATTTATATCGAAGGTGGCTGAAGATGTCAGATATACGCTAATTTTGTAACACCTCTTAAAACGTTGATTTTCTGGTGAAAAGTTTTTAGAGTAGTAAGATTTTGGATACTGTTCTCATAAGAGCAAACATAATTCATCGCCTAGCTTCTAAAATTGTCCAATATTTATTTCATTTTTATTGAATTGTTTGGGTTATCAATGTTGCTTGATGGATGGCACAATAGAACTGGAAAGAAGTCCTGGAAAATGGTGTCTGACAATCACATGGCTAGTTCCAGTCAGCTTTAAGGCAAACCAAAGAGATGCACAAACTGTTCTTATTAATTACTTTTTGATATGATTTGTTATTCTCTGTTTTAAAGCCGTTGTAGTTTAGCTCAAAACTGTAACAGCTTGACTTGACATTTTTTAAATATTCCAACATGATCAAATTTGACTAACCTGCAAGTACCATACAATGACTCTTGAATAATGCCTTTAATACAGTTATATTTTTTCTCAGATACGATTTTTTTTGACCTTAATATTCTCCTTTTGGACGATTATCGGACACTTTGCTGACCTAATAAAAGAACGTCTTTTTAATGAAATTGTGTAACTTTTATCAGGCTTAGCTATATAATCAGGTGTATGGAAAAGTTTTTCCGGTTCTTGTGTTTAAAAAAGCAAGTAATTTTGAAGGGAAATTAATTTTTATTTATTAATATTGGCCATCGGCTTCTACACATTTCGCCCATCTTTCATGTAATGCTTTGCAAAATCCTCAATCCTACAGAATTTTTGTAAAGACAGAAGACATTTTGAAAACATCTCAGTATACATTGTACTATTTTAATTAAAAATATTTTGATTTGTATCTAACCTAAATGTAATATTTCCATCATTTTGTTTAAAATTAAATTAATTTAAACGCTAATTGCAACTATATTCGCAGAAAACATACTAAGATAAATGATTTTTAACATAAGAAAATACAAATAATAGAAAATCAGCAGAACAAGAAAGCAATTGGTGAAAAAAAAAATAATCCTAATTAAAGTCAAGACCGTTCAATGTAATATTATTAATTTAATCGAGCAATAGCATGGTATATATATATGAGTTCATCTTAGATGTCACCAAACAAAATTAAGTGAAATAAAACGAGAAATAGAGTGAACAGCCGGAACGAAATTAACTCGAATTAACTATGACAGTTCCTATAGAGAAATTTAGATCTATCGGTTTCAATTAGAACAAAAAAAAACAGAATCTTTAGTAACAGTTGCGAGAATATTCATATCATAGTACATACGAGATATTACAGTTCCAAAATGATTGAAATGCTTTGAATTACAAAGACGTGAAGCATGAGAGCGGATAATATTAATCACAAGATATACACGATTCTCTAAATTCCACATAGATCTTAACAAGAATCCTATAACTATTATATCATGGTTATTCTGCTAGACTAAATATACTTGCAGGTTGTTGCATACATGTACTATATTAAATACAGGATGCCAGAAAAATATTGAGGTCGTGCCAAACACATCATAATATACCTCTTTTTGTATATATGTATTGTACTATTCGTAACAGGTAATGTGTAGTGTAAACAAATTTGTGCTAAAGATGTTGGCGTGCGATATGTTTATTACAGTGTTCCAGCTTTATATCTTTTCAGTGCTGGTAATAATTATAACAGTGTGAAAGCCAGCTTCTTGTTAATTTGTCTCGCTTCAGATACCTGCACCAACATATAGTTTTAGCTTTCAAACAGCTGTTGTAGAATTACATACTGAAAAGGAAGTATTCTAATTTATTCACAAGAATTGTATTTTTATCTATAAAACTTAAAAAAAAAGTATTGTACAGAGAAATAAGCAGTATCGCTACTACTACTTTCATAAGTAATGCTTTACTTAAACTAAAAGTGTTCTGATTCTAAAGACTAAAGTATTCAGTTTTATTGTTATTGCAAGTGTTAAGAGTACACATTAAGCTTGTTAATGTTTTTCAGTTTCACGTACAATAAGTAAACGTTTAGCAATCTCAGAAAAGACATCACAGAGGTCTAAGACAGTCAATAAAGAATTAATTATGTTGTACGCTATTTTTGACGCTGCACCGCAAAATAATTTTTTTACAAAGTTTTGCAACCAATAGTAACAATAGTACTTAGTGGTACTAGGTGTTACATAATTCAAACTTGTGTTTTGAAGATCGACATTTTTGTAGCTCTCCAGTACATAAATATTGTTTTCTTTTAATAGATTGTTTAGTAATTAATTTGTTTAATAAACAGATACACACAGTTCTGAAAATACCATTTATTTTTTCGCAAAAATCTAGTCAACTCCAATAATTGTCTCAATAATTGTTTTGTTCCAGTTAAATTAAAACAAAGCATAATTAGAGAAAATTCGAGCCACCTCAATGTCGGATGCTAGCCTTGACAAGTTAATTGAATTTCCTAAACTAAATCCACCAAATGGAAAATACTCTTCAACGTGACATGTAATTTGGAAAAAGGTAGACCATTATAATTGTGCGCGCAGTGCAGTTGAAAAAACAAGCTCAATTAGCTCCATGACGTACTTAATGCCAAATGAAAATTGATTAGGTACTTGATTGTTTTTTAGGTATCGTATTTATATACTGGCGTTATATCTTTGTACAGCATCTCTCTCACTTACAATTGTACACACGACTGTAATACATATTCCTCTTTTCAAATTTCAAATTGTTGTACCATACGTCCTATAACACTCTGTTTTAATTAATTCCTTTTCCTGATTAAAATAATTTTGTAATATTCGATATTACATTGGACATCTACGTTTTCTAACTTTACTTTATTATCCATTTGGGATGGAATATTTAAATATGAGTTTATGTCCATGACTCAACAGATTTTTTATTTGGGCACTGTATCTCATCTCTCATTCCCAGAACGCCAATTTGAGTTCTTGAATGTTAAAAGGATGAAGAATTTCGTCTTCATGTTTTATGCTACTATGAAATTAGAAAACAAACCTTCTGTGTTGAAAGAGTGACAGTTGCATAAGCGAGAAAATTATCCATCAAATCCTTTCGTAGGACGAGACTCGAGTTTAGTAACTGAGGTACTCAATAAGTTCATGGACGCAGTGTAGGTGTTATCAAAGGCACTACCGTTTGGCGTAATAATAATTATTATTATGCAAGAGGTCTTTCATCTATAGAGCAGCGATTACTTAAACTGAATTACATAAGAACATAATGGTGGCAAACACCAGGCAATTTCAAAGAATAAATAAAATCATATATTTACTGTTTGTATTGAAATCGTGGCACTGCATGGCTAAAACTTTTATGTATTTATATGAAACTTGTTTTAGCTTGCGATGGTACGTATTTTTGACTTATATTTGACACTGTGGCATCTAGATGAGTGGTTATAATGTCAGTCTCATTTTTAATTAATTTCGCGTTGTATCTATCACGTCAAACAAGATTTGCAACAGATTTTCTACTTATTCATGTCTTCTATATTTCCAAGATTGTATCTATCCCTGTCGATTACAATCTCTTTTGAGTTGCTTATGCAACTGACAAAATAGACAGGGTTTACTTGATAGAAGTCATTGAATAACTTAACATAAAGTAAGAAATGGCTTGCCATCTGTACTGATTATAAAACCACCTAATGTAATCTGATTCATTTTTTTACAATTCTCTAGGTCAAAGGAGAACACTACAAAAGACAGGTCGTTTTAAAAATGCGCATGCAAAGTTGTTTGCAAGTTTGAGTGCGGTAGGTATTATCATCATCGAGAAAAATACCCCCTACGCATAATATTTAGTGTTGTAGTTTTAGTCCAATCTCATCCCTTCATGCCTCGCTTCAGATACACATTAATTAAACCTTTCAAACTCCTTAGAAATGCACATTTTACGTTATATATAATGATTTGTAACTATTATTTAGAAATAAACTTTCCCGTGTTTTTATCATAATATGAAGAAATTATACTAATGAAAATAATGCAATAGATATATTCATTAATGATTTATTTCATAACAATTATAATAGATTATTCATGCTCTAATCAGCCCTAACTGCGTGGACTAGTCTTCCGATCTAAATCCTGTAAAATTTCACTTGTTGAATGGAACCTTTACTATCGGAAATTTTGATGCGACATAACTGTTCCAGCAAACGTAACAAAATCAATACCACTTTATGTCTGCTTTCGACAGCGATTAGCTTTTGGCCAGTTTTAGTCGCTACTATAGGTTTGCATTTCCTCTGGATAGTAGACAGATATGTTTACGTATGTACATACGTAACACATTTTATTTTCAGAACATACATAGACATAAACAAAAAGTTATATACAGGTGTCCAGCCTAAGATGCAACGGTCCATAGCCGACTTATTATTAATTTTTAGGAAAAATGTTTCAAATAAATGTTGCCTCGAATCAAATTCTACACATTTTAAAATTAGTATCAGTAATGGCGGACTTCCGGTTCTACTGTAAGTAGATACTAACTTTATTATTTTAAACGGAACACCCTATATATTATTGCAGTTTTTGATTCATTATTAAATTTAAAAGGCACTTTGTTAAGCTTACATTGAGTCTAAGTTCGACCATTTCCGAATTACGTGACGTTTTTCGAAAAAAATGACATCTGCAGTGTCTTCGGTGTTTGGAAATATCTCCGAACTGCGAAAGTTAGAAACATGCGGTTTTCAGATTTCGCTTAATCATGAAAGAGGGCACGTCTTTTATTAGAAAATTGTTGCATTTATGTTACAGGGTGATTAGATAAGGATCTGTAATTTTCCAACTTTAAAATCATGTATAATTTGATTTTTTTAAATGGAATGGTATAGTAATTTTTACATAAATGGATGTAAAATTTGATTTTCTTTCGTTTTTATACGGATATTATTGTGTCTATTTCCAACGGTTTTGGAGATTTTTCCAATTTTTCAGTCAATTTTCATCGTCTGTATAAAAACGTAAAAAAATCAAATTTTACATCTATTTATGTAAAAATTGCTATACCATTCCATTAAAAAAAATCAAATTATACATGATTTTAAAGTTGGAAAATTACAGATCCCTATTTAATCACCCTGTAACATAAATGCAACAATTTTTTAATAAAAGACGTGCCGTCTTTCACGATTAAGCGAAATCTGAAAACCGCATGTTTCTAACTTTCGCAGTTACGGAGAAATTTCCAAACACCGAAGACGCTGCAGATGTCATTTTTTTCGAAAAACGTCACGTAATTCGGAAATGGTCGAACTTAGACTCAATGTAAGCTTAACAAAGTGCCTTTTAAATTTAATAAGGAATCAAAAACTGCAATAATATATAGGGTGTTCCATTTAAAATAATAAAGTTAGTATCTACTTACAGTAGAACCGGAAGTCCGCCATTACTGATACTAATTTTAAAATGTGTAGAATTTGATTCGAGGCAACATTTATTTGAAACATTTTTCCAAAAAATTAATAATAAGTCGGCTATGGACCGTTGCATCTTAGGCTGGACACCCTGTATACATGAGGAGCTCTACAACAGAAGTCGTTTGTTGTTTAAATCTCAGCAACGTCTCTTTTCTTTAATCTTATTAGATACAATAATTTCAAGTTCATGTACCACATGAACTTGAAAGTTAAAAATTTAAAGTTTTAGATGTGTAGATATACTTTCATGAAAGAAGGACCTTGATAATCCAAACATGTTTCTTTTGTACAATGAAGGCGATTTGCGTGTAACTAGATCAATTTAGTAAACCATCCATTGGAAAATGTTTCAGTTCGTTTAAATGCTATAAAATGTTTCTGGTGCCAATATCATTATCCCACTCCACAATTCTTCAGTGCTCCAGTATCGTGATGAATTGCGTTAAATGATAATTGTTATTTAATAAGAAGTATAACTTGATGGTCTTATAACCGGCCATTAAAAATTCCATATGTCTATAAGAATACTTTTTGAAAAATTAAGTATTCACAATTATTTGTAAGAAGTTATAATCTTAACGTGTTTTGCATTATACTTGCGAGTTAATTGTCAATACGATCCAATACACTATTTTTTATTCTATGAAGTTATATGATTACTTTTTGTTGTTGTTAATTATACGGTCGAGAATTTTTGATAAAATACATTGGTTGATAAATTTTGTAGTCATTAAGGTTTCTTTTCTTTTTTTTATAAAGATAAATCTATAACACATACTCATACTAACTACAAAAGCAATATTAGTTTGTATAGAACATCTATAAATTTAGATAAAGCCATAATTTAAGAAAACATACAAAGTAGGCACATTACCATTTCCTGCTCGTTATTTCTTTCTAGTCATGTTATTTATATTTCGAATTAGGATAATGTATTTTGCCGTTTGTGAAGGTGAAAAAATAATTAATACAAATTGATTCTGAACGAGAAAGGAATTAATATTTATATCATCATATCACGAAACCAGAAAAAAATGTACTCACGAAAAATAATAAAACTCAAGGACTTATATATCACTTGGGTGTGGCGTAATTCCCGTCTTTTCATACCGCCCTAACCTTATTTCCACCAATTATCCGAATAGAATATTATAAATATGGGCAACCTTAATGCACAGGCATTCTATCTGACAGCTAAAATACGTAGGATATTATGTACTTAATTTTTCTTTTCTTTCATGTTTGCGTGTTTTAGCCATGCTCGCACAAAATTTATTAGGCTATCACAATCTCATTAAATACTGCCTACTAAGTGTAAATTGCAAGTAGGGCTATGCATGGTTTCTGATAGAAATTTTCCAGAGCGTATCTTATTCCTGAAAACCCTCCATTTAATCCGTCCATATTACGTAAACTAGAACAAAGGAGAGGACGGCTGTGGCGCGAATATAATCATTATGGGATCGATTCGAGGACACCTCCGCATTAAGATAACAGCTTTTGAAATTCTTCCATGTCGTCTCGCCTGCGTCCTTACTCCAGATATCGTCCCTATTGATCCGTGTTTTGTTTGCTATTCACCGTACTCTACTCTGTTTTTTTTTTTACAATTTATATGCACGTGTCGAGTATACTTCGAGATGGTAGAATCTAATGGCCATTCGCATTCAAAGCTTTCTATAAGATATATTCCCTGTTATTTGTCTTCTCTAGTTTCTAGTTGTCCCTGAAATTCGCAGTAATGTAATTAAAAAACGAATTCCTCCTATTTGAAATAGGGACAACCGGCAGAGTTTATAGTGTTTTTCTTCCCATTCGCATTCAAAGCTTTCTATAAGATATATTAACTCCTGTTAAGTGCTACGCACTTGTTAAATTATAAAGCGAACAAAAAAGTATTTTCTTAGTTTTTTCCTTGCTAATAGTAATAATAAAAAAAACGTTATAACGTTTTTAAACTAACTAAGCAACAAAAATACATATATATTCGAAAAACATGAAGTGCATTTTACCAATATATCTATTGCATCTATTTCATTAGTATAATTTCTTCATATTATGATAAAAACATGGGAAAGTTATACACTAAGTTTATTTCTAAATAATAGTTACAAATCATTATATATAACGTAAAATGGGATCTGCAGTTAAGCTTTGAGTTTAGCAGATTACGGTATTGTCAACGCGTGTATTTACACCCTTTACTATTAACGTTAATTTACATGTATAAGTAGAATTTTTAGCAAGAAGTGACTACTTGATCTTTTGGAAAGAGAAAAAGAATTTTCGTAAAATATATAACACCTATTGCTGAACTTTAATAACAGCCGAACAAAAAGTATAAATTTATACAAAAAAAAAACAACCAGGAAGAAATATCATATTTTAATGAAAGCTGACGTATTTAATAGTTAACAGAATCAAGAGTGTATCTTAAAAAAATGCAGGCAAAATTGCATATCAGCGTTTTTAGTGCATATTAAAGAAGGTCCTAAGGTGAAGACGATTTAAGAACATTCTGAAAAAGGACTACTCAGCTTGAACTTAGTTGAATTTCGATAAAAAAACTTCGCACCAACTTCAACCAAATATTAAAACAAAATATAGAAAATTTATTACACTTTCTGTCAAAATTTTTTTAATGGTCAAGTTATTGTAAGAATAGATAACTTCTTCCAATTGCAATTAACCATGTTGTTGATATTTAAAAGCCAGCAATGTGGTTTTATAATCTACAGTGCTTATTACGACTACTGCTGTAGCTACTGCTGCGCACTCAAGTATGCGCACACATTTCATAGTTTTGTCACATAAATTATGTTGACCAAATATTCAGATTCAAATAAGAATCACAACAGATCTAAACAGATTGTCTCTTGAATGGACCTTTGCCTGATAGTTATAAGTTGGCTAACTAACTCAACAGTTAGATTTTGCAGAAGCTATAGTTTTTAAGATATTTATAGGAAGGATCAGGCAGTAGTTAGAGAAAAACTATGAAACCCACGTTTTTTCTAGGTATCTACGTTAAAAACTCTAAATTGTTAAGTGTATGTTACACATTTCAATAATATCCAAGAATAAGTGTTTAATTAGGTCTCAAAAACTTGAATTGCTTTATGAGAATCCTCGACCAGGTTTCCCTAAAATACGACAGATAATTTTATCAATTTATACTTAACTGGAATAACACTTTACTAACCATTCAGAATGAACACACTTGCGGCGTCATCGCGAAATGTGCAGAAATTTAAAGGGAAGTTTTCAGTTGCATGCGGTGCGATCATGTTGGGTTTAAAAATAAATATTAGTAAATTACGTAATCTGTTACTTTTATTACTCGTGTTTGAGTTAGCTTGATAAATATTTGTCTGCTAATAAATATTTATGACTATTTTGTTAATGGACGCTAGCTCTATATTTATATATGTATAGGGTGTATGTATACACCTAGTGCTGTGTGTAATTATAGACTGAATTATAAAATTTCAATTACTTTCTAGAAAATACTCGTCATAGTTATTTAGAATTAGATTTCAAATCAGTTAATGTAGGACAGGCTGATGTAATTGCATGAATCATTTTTCAGATTTCCTAGGTGTATATATAGCGATTGACTGGTGCATATAAAGGTTAAAGGAACTGTATGTGTAACAATTTGCGAAGTGGTTGTCTTAGTCACAGAAATTTATGTACATAATTTGAGAAAGGAACAACTGTTTTTTTGAAAGTGGAGTCTAATTTATATTACTCAAAAAGTGCTCATCAATACTTTAAATTTTCACTTACATATTTATTTACAACGGTTTCAAAGTAAACAGGAAACACTCGTTTAAATAAGGGTAGATAAGGAAAGATAGTGATAGATAATTTTCAGTGGCTCGAAAATAAAATATTAAGAAAACTGTCAAGAAAACAACTGTTTACCTGTGGTTTAGTTGATGATAAAATAAATATATCCTTAATCCTAGCATATGATCAATCAATTATTTTAATGAACAATAATGCTGAGCTTCATCCACTTAGAATAATATAGCAGTAGGACAGTGCTTTGATCCAAGGCAGCGAGAAATTTAGTGCAAAGGACAACCCCAAAATTGATTAAAGAAAGCATGGAATATCATCTTTAACAATTTAAACACTTTATTCAAAGTTCACGTCAGTTCAAAGAAAAATCAAGCTCAATGCAGGGCTACACTGTATACACAAATCTAGAATATTCTGTAATTGTTTTGAACAGTGTAGTTGATAGAATTTATAAGTGTAATCAGACACACATCATCGCAATAAAAAAGAAAACATTCACATTGATCTATTTAACTTACACATTTAAAGTAAATATTCCATTAATATTTTAATATAAATTAGTCGATATCTACAGGCATATTTCGTTATTGATATAATTTTTAGTCAAAGAAAGGCTTTACGTATGCAATCAGCTCAGCATGATTAATGGAAAATACACAACAAAATAACGAGGTTTAAAATTACTTAAAATGCGTATCACATTTTCTGATATACACCACTACACCTCTATAAATATGTATGATGATCCAAAAATATTTCTTTCGTCTAAACAGTTGGTATATTAGTGCTCCACTCAACGTAAGTGAAATACTTTTACATCTATGTCAAGGCCGTCGCCGTTACATAAATTTTAAACATTAGAATAATTTTGCAAACAAAATACGTCAACTTTCTTGCACAGTGCAAAAATGCACACACAGCACATGTTTGCAATAACATTAACCGAGTTTTAATTTCCATAGTAAGAATATTGAAATAGATCTTCGGGCCTACATTATGTTGGTTTAGATCAAGAAAGATCGGCAAAATTAGGCCAACTTTGTTATGAATACAACTTTAGTTTACATAAATTTCAATACCTTTTTATGTAAAATAGCTGTTCAAATATCGTTCAAATATTCACCACTGTTTATAGTATAAACTCATATATGTGGAGTAAAAGGTGTAACAGGCGCTATGTTGTAATTCATCCATTTGTCATGGTTGTATCATGTTAATGTAGAGGGCGTCTAAACCACTTTTCTGATTTTTTCATTATAGCGTTGATTGAAGGAATACATAAAGATGCGCAACCTATGACAGTTGACAGAAATTTCAGATCCCATCAAATGGAGATTTGCATTGGATGGGATCTGAAATTTCTGTCAACTGTCATAGGTTGCGCATCTTTATGTATTCTTCCAATCAACGATTATAGCTTGCTTAGTTATTAAAATTTTTAAAGCATTTTTAAAATATTTTTTTTTCATATGTGTTTATTAATAGCTGAATGGTCTTTGTAAGTTTTGTTTGTGTCGTGAAGCAAACTGATTTACTTAGCATAATACTTTCTACCTACATCATATTGAGTTTAACTTGCGAATACGATTTGAAGTAACCGGATTATTATAATACATTATATCTTTAGTATGTATAGTAAAAAAACACACATTCCTTCTAACAGAACTAATTTAATTTAAGAACTATCCTTATCAATTTATGATAAAAACAACTTAGTTAATCCCTGAAAAAAATGTTATCGTTTCATGTTTCGGTTTCTAATGTGTATGTCTATCAAAGTTGTTTTATACCATATAATTTCCGGCCCGCGGGCCGAATGTTCTGATCGTTTATCTATGTAACATATTATAAGTAAATATGTGAACTTTTATCCCTTTTTATTTATTACTACTTATTATCTACCTAAGGCTCGCGACTTCATTAAGTCCTGAACTTAGGCCCGCAACCAAGCAACGGTTTGCCCATATCTGTTTTATACGATCAATTATGTCGTTATTTGAGAACATCAAGTTTAATTTTTTGAAAATGGGCAAGCAAATTTCATTTCCATTTGCTAGGATCTTAAAAAGGCTACATTGGATTCCGAATTAAGGTTTGCTTCATAGTGGGCAGTTAGTCACTGAATAGTAATACCATGCAATTGTACTTTGTTCTGCATTAAAACACTGCAGATCATTGACGATTGAAATAGTAACTAATTTTGTGCAGACGTCAAATTCAATCATCCCTAGAACATTCTATATCACTAGTACTAAGGAGTTCAA
This sequence comes from Holotrichia oblita, assembly GCA_023690525.1. NCBI lineage: Eukaryota > Metazoa > Arthropoda > Insecta > Coleoptera > Scarabaeidae > Holotrichia > Holotrichia oblita. The sequence goes on along the minus strand of CM043015.1, from coordinate 169,887,615 downwards.
ACGAAAATGTGGCGAAAATGAGAAAAAAAAAGTTGACAGTAGAATTTGTATACTTACTCGTTTTTTCTAGCAAAATTTTATTATGCTCATTTTATGTGAAGACTCTACATTCGCTACTAGATAATCCTGCTTTACTTTGTAAGCCTTATTTAGATTACATGTTTATTACTTTTACTAATCGATTACGAAGTTTCATACTTCTTGGCTTTCCAATTTCTTTTTGCACCTTGACAGCGTCTTTAAGCGATCCACCTTCTCTTACTCTGTTCACTATCGCCAAAATGCCAAAACCATTTAAGATCGAAAAGGCCAAATAATTCTTTCGTCATGTAACAAATTACCATTACACTACATGTAGTACAACCCAAGAATGAACATTTCCAGAAGAGTCCTCGAGCTATTAATAAACATGTAAAAATTATGAATGTAAAGCGTAATATCTCATTAACAAAATGACAGCACATGAAAGTTTTTAAAGAAGAATCTAACTCAATATGAATGACAGTATGCTGGATAAAAATTTAAGAAAAAGAAGACACTATGAAAATAACGTAGCGGGTGGAAGCAAGGGAGAAGGATATCGTTTTGTTACTATAAAAAGGAATAAGTGACAGTTAATCGAAAACATACATCAACTGAATTTTAATATTAACTAGTAGACACCTGTAAATTTGTTTAACCAGAAATTGCTACTGTAATCGCCTATTACTCATACTTATAGTAACACATTGCTTTTACATTAAAAATTGTCTAGCATTTGTATACAACGCATAAAGCAAAGTGCATACAGACCTAATGTGGATGATAATTTTTGTCGAATTCTTTGATATGTACATACATGTTCATAGCTTGAAAATCATAGTTAAGGTAGAGTACTTATTGATAGTTCTTATTATTTTTGAATGACTAAGAAACACCTGTTGAACAACACCTGTTGTATCAGTTTGTTTTCTTATTTTTGTGACAAACATTTAGGAAGTTCCAAAGAAACAATGTTCACGCACATGTGGAGTGTGTATTCGAATACTAACAAATACGTTGAAAAGTACGTGAAATCATTCGTCTTAAAGCCGATAGCTTTATATATTGTAACGTCGTTTCATTTAATCAATACGTAAAAACACCAAGATATCCACCTAAATGTCGTTGAACGTGATCGTTTAACAAAAGCTGATTTACTTGAGAGAATTTTTATTCGTTCATGCTTCGGCATTGCAGCCGTTGTTCATTATTCATGTGGAAGGTTTTATTAACCGGTTCAGAACGTGATTTCAGTACTTGTAAAGTCTAGTAACAAAGAGTTTGCTTCATCCTATTGCTACCTACAGTTTCGTACAAAATAAAAGATGTAAATATTGATTATGATTCCTTCTAATATGGCGGAAATTTTTATACACAAATACAATATTATTATATATTTGTGATACTCCTCATTGTATTAAGGTTAAAATAATTTCGTTAGTATATATATGTATAAATGTTTAGTACAGTGTGTGCTATTTTAGATGGTAGCCAAACGGGTTAACTTTAAAATAGTTTTAATTATAAGTGAGATATTCGGATTCTGACTAACTCAGGGTCAATATTGTCACGTCAAATATAAAATTCTATATAATTATAACATAAATTGATTTTATCTATACAATGCATTCTTTTGGATATTTTTCATTCTTAATATTTTTCGTTTTCACTAAACCATCTTTTACAACAAAATATTTTTAGGTTCACTGCCATGTTTTGGAGCTATTGCGTAGTTTGTTAAGAAAATTTCTTCGTTTTACAAAGCCCAGTATTACTTTGTGTGAAAGCTTTCTCACTTTTCTCACTTCTAAGATGTTTTGCTAAAAACAGCGACCCTTTATACTATTGGAACATTAACAATCAGAATTCCGCTCGTTTGAACTGCCAGGACTCCAAATTTATATCATCCTATGCCGAAGGTGGTGAATCTGCAGGCAATAACCTGTAGAACTCATTCAAGTAATTTTGCTTGGGTCAAGTATCAGTTCCCGACAAGTGACCAACCCTAGAAAAAGACTTAATAGTTTCAAAGAGCTTTTCGGCGGTTGTATGCTTTAGACATCATACTTCCTCATAGGTTTTTGTATTTTCTTCTAGTTTAGTGGCAATTCAAGGCAAGATCTGGCAAACGTACAACAAACAAATATTTAGCAAAGTTTAGAAACTGGACGACAAGAATGAACAATTAACTGCAATTCATAATTCGTCTGAGCCATTCTTTAAGTACTGTTAACGTAAAATTCTTGGCTCAAAAGTCGTCATATGCATTTAGCTTTTGAGAGCTTTGCAACACTACATACTTTGCAGAAAACGCAGTTTTTTATGTGAACATCGTTTAACTCAATCAACTCAATGTGGTGCAGCAATATTTTTCAAATATAATAGAAATCTATTGGAAATTATAAATCTACAGAGGATTACGGTCGATTTATTTGATAAATGACTTATACTGATACTTTATTGCTTAAACGTAATTATCCATTTAAACTTTTTATCCAGTAGAGCAACACATAATTGGGTCATTTTTTAGATCCCACCCTTTAGACGTTTATCTCACTGCTACACATTGCTCACTACATTTAATTTTATTGATAGCCGCATCAAATTGTGACATCTAAATTTTGATAAAATTTCTCTACTTGCGCATTAGGTGACACAATTTCTTTCACATTATCAGAAGAGACATAATCTATAATTAGATTAAAATACAATTAAACTATTCATGGTGAAGTGGAAACTCGTAAATCTTTCCTAAATATATTAACACACGCAACTTAAGAGTATTCTGACCTATAAAACACATAAACAAAATTCTTATAATAAAGTTTTCTTGTTATTTATTTGAAGCGTATAATTTATTCGGAATAATTACTAAATGACCTACTTCGCTTATCTCCTAGGTTCATCTCATTATTGCATAAATAACTATTGAGAAAACGTAAGTTAATTATCGTTAATTTAATCATTTACTACTTAGAAAATGTTCTTGGAAGTTTAATTTCATCGTTTGTTTGCATACTAAAGCATGGTATAATTTGCCTATAATAATTGCCGTAATTCAGTCATAGAGTGGCTATTTAGTAGAGTATCTATTTTAATAAGAAAAAATATCGTGATCTAAGTTATGATTATCGTTCCTCTATTTATTCTTGCTGAGGGATATTTTTTCTTTACTTGAATTATTATTTCCCAGCAACTAAAATACTTATGTTGGACGCTTTATATATTTATACAAAATGATGGAAAAGTGCAAGTGAAGAAGAAAATTTTCTAACCACCTGGATTTATTCACACATCAAATTTCAGCTTATCTCCTTAAAGAGTTAAATTCAATGCCGAGCTAGTTACGCAATGCCAAGCACACTTGGTTGCTAATCCGTGGATACTGGATTTGATTCTTGGTATTGCCTATCTGAATTTGGTTTTCTATGCTTTCTTAAATTTCTTTGCATGCTAAAGGGCAACCACTTAAATCACTCCACAACCCAGGCGTAATATCTCCATAACCAATAACCACCATTAGAAGTATTGAAAATACTTAAATATTGATTTATACTGGATTACTACCTCACCTAAAATCTTCCTCGAACAAAATAAAGTGATGTTATAACTTAATAACCCACTTTTCTTCTAATAATATTAAAACATTGCTATGAAGACTATTTATATGACTAGAAATATTTTGACCTAGTTGTCTCGATTGAATCTCGTCTGGAAAGTATTTATTTCCCATACATTGTGTATCTGATTTAATAATTTTATAATCAATAAGCACACCCCTATATTGTAGTAGAATGATTGATTACAGATGTTGAATGAAGTTACAGACACGCAATGTATGTTTACTGCCAACTTTAATATAATACACTATTGTATTATAATTTTTAATTTTTATAATTTTATGTTAATAGACGTGTCCAAGCTCAAAAATATATTACTCAGAATTGTATCATACTGGGAGAGAATACACCAGTAACAATTTTTCTAATGGCGGGGGTATATACGTATGTATTTTGTTTGCTGATAAACATTCGTATGATAAAACAACTATAAATTATTTATAGTAACTTATAATACAGTCTCATTAATAAATATAAAACAAATTTATATAATTATTAAACAAAACTTGTAAATTGTTATGTGTTGTAGTGTATGAATATTGACTTTTCTTTGATAATAGTTTAGCATGTTTTTAAAGGAAGTTATAAATTATTAAATTAGCTTTAATATGTCAGCAACACTAAAATAATTAAGCCATTATCGTAAAATAAATATATACACGTATAACATCTTAATATCATAATGTTTATTCCTAGATTACTAAATTATTTACGTCATAAAACATTCTTTTTAAATTCGTTTGCCGAAATAACATTTTTCCATACACGGCTAAAATTCTTTACTGTAAAACACATCAATTGAACAAACATCATATAGGATCTAATGGTTAGCGAATTTGACAAATTGTGGATCTATATTTTATATAGTTCCACAGAAATGATTTTAAACATGTGCATGCTGGTTGACAATTAATATGACCTACCGATAAACATCCATAATACGTTTTATTAGCGAAGCGACGTTGAGTTCATCAGACGACATCTTAGCTGGAGAAGGCAATGCAAAGCACACAGTTAGTTGTATTTTTCCTCTTTTAGTTTAAATTCTGATCTTTGTGCATTTACCTGAACTCAAATAATAGGAGTATATTCCAAGAATTCGATAAAACGGAAAATTTGTATTGGGATATTACTGGTGTACCAGCCAGGTATAGCACTCTACTGAGTTTAAGTGGTAACATTCCTCGAATTTGAGACGTATGCATATACAATCAGAACAGAAAAGAATAATTAAGAAAATACTGCATAATAGTAAATCTCGGGTAGGTGTACTATATCGTTTTTGTTATAATTGTTTAGCATAACTCATTTATCGGGTTTGAAACCAAGCACAGTAATAAATAGATTTTTAAAATAATACGAGCTTCTGTTAAAATATGCACTAATAATATGAATTAAACCCCCAACAAACAAAGTCAAACTCCAGATTGCATATCAGTAAGATAAAGAAGTACCCCCGCCAAAGTTTAGCCTAGTTTGTAGGTTTTATTCAAAGTACGCATACATATGTATATACATTGGGGACCATATAATTAAGAACGCTAGATTGTTGGGATATTTTATATATTTACTGGTGATACATTAAATAATTAAGCAGTACATGTGTTCAAATATTTTATTGAGGTAGAAATACATTCACAAACAAAATAAAATATTTAATGTACGTACCTATTCCATAGATAACATTTTATATAGAAACAGAACAATTCATGCTGGACATTTAGTTAAGAACAAGGGATAGTATAAAAACTATATTATATTCCCTAAAAGCTGTCAGTGTTACACCTAATTGTTAATATTTTGTGAGAAACCGTTTATTTTGCAAAACCTCGGCACATTTCCGACTCATAGATTCAATGAGACGGGCACAACGTTCTTGGTGAATACTCTGCTATGCTAGCACTACTTCCTACATCCCACTACATCGTTCCATAAGTTTTCAATAGGGTTCATATCCGCACATGGGCCAGGTTAGAACTGTGACTGCATTCTGATGTAGCCAATTTTTTACTGTACGCGCGGTGTGCTTTAGATCATTGTCGTGTTGGAATTTCAACAACCGGCAAATTCTCCTCCGCATAAGGCAGCATCATGGTTTCCAAAATGTTCATATACATGTGCTGGTGCATAATGCCTTGGATTCTGTAAGTTGGACCAAATCCGTGCCAGGGCATGCAACCGCAAACCATTATGGGATCACCTCCATGCTTCAGGGTTATTTCAGTATACTTCGGATCGAATTCTTTGCATGGTGGACGACGTACGTATTGCCTGTCATCAGATCCTAATCGATTAATTTTGGTTTTGTTGAACCGGAGTACATGTTTCCATTGGTTAATCGTCCATTCTCTATGAATTGTTACAAATTGTATTCGTACCTATTTTGATTACCTAAAGGTTTCGTGCGCGTCTTCTGAACAATTGCACTTCACATAAACGACGTCTAATATAGTTCTTGTTGACACCCCAGAACCAGCTTCTCCAAATATCTCTTTCCTTATTGAGTTAGATCCCAGTCGGGGATTTTTCTTTGCTAAGCGTACAATTCTTGCGTCAGTCTTAGCAGTGGTTTTTCTGGGTTTCTGTTTTTTTTTATATTTTGTGTAGTGTAAGAGGTTGACAGCATGAAATACCATTGTTTTTGAACACTGCAAAAGCTCTGCTATTTTTTTATATGACCATTTTCGGTCGTGTAACTTAAGAATACTAGAAATACTAATAAATTATATAAATAATAACTTCTCGATATACACAGTAACACGGCAAAGCGACAACTATTTGATATCCACATCGTCACAGAATAAACAGAAAGGACAAGTTTGTCGGAACCTTTGATGTTTTAGTGACGATTCTGAGTGACCTTGAGGCTATTGATGCCATTTTGAAAATATGTTCAAGAATGTTGGCGGAAAAGTTTGAATTAGATTTCAAGCATGTAATAGGTTACATATGTACATAAAGTATTAGATAGTGCAATAGAATTGTTCCAATCTTTCACGGATCTAAAGTCTTATTATAAAACTACATATTTGTAGTTTAATCACTTCTGTAATAAGGTGGCAATAAAACCCAACTTCCTAAGCATGCTTATATAAATGATTTCGATCATAGGTATATTTTCTTTTATATATAAAATTAGATATTTAAGGTTTTAAACAAGAATCAAACAACAAATTTTACAGTTACTAGAAATAACTATAATATTTAAATTTATACTTTACTATAATCAGGATAGTGGCTAAGAAACATATATTTTTTTCTAGCTTTTTTTCATCCCGTCGAAACAAATCTTTATAAAATGTAGAAGTTCTGGTACGAGCATGTCAAATCAAATAAAGGAGTATGTTGTATGCAAAAAGGATTTATTAAGAGTTATAATACATATATGAAAAATGTAATTAATATTTTGTTTATTTTATAAATGGTTTAATATATTTAATTTCACGTTCTTTGTTTTCTGCAGTGCAAAATCTCTGTTTTGAAACTTTAAAGTATAAAAAATTCTTAGACGTATAAATAAATTAAGTAAATAATCTACAGGAAAATTTGGACATGGTGGATTGTATGGAACACTCTTCAAAATGATTTTCAATTTTGCACCGACAGGAGGCTGAATTGCGAATACAGAAAATCTTGTTACTTTTGAAAGATCTTTGCGTAGTAAATCTTGACGATTACATGCTTCTATCCACTGTAAAAGGCTAAAACATAGACATTAATATGCATATAGATCTTACTATTTTAGGTAACGTACCAATCTCTATCTTTTGGAAATGCAAAGAAACTGTAACCTTCCCCTTGGTCGGAATTATATGTACATGAAGGAACAGCACACCAACGAGATATAGTTCGTTTTTTTGGTTTATCCATATTTCTAATACTTTATAGAATTACACAGTTTGTCTGAATACCACACAAATATATTACGTATTATGTACACACTTATATTTCAACACTACTTTAAACACCTAATACTATCTGATACTATACTATTATACAATTTACACACCTTACGAACTAATAAAATTGTTATAAACCAAGTAAGTAACACGTACAAATCACTTTAAACTCACAACCCTCAGAACTAAGAATTAACCTCAACAAAACAATAAACATGTAAACAACATTCCAAGAATATTTGGACATATTTTAGAAATGGCGTCTGCCAGTCATGCGCACAAAAACCATGACATCAATTTTAAGCCTTTTGTCCTTTCTGTTTATTCTGTGACATCGTTCTTAATTATCTGTCCATGCGGATTCGGCGAACTGTAACCGTTTGTTTCGTTCGGAGACATCGGGGATTGACAAACACCTGCTCTGCACATGTGCTTTAAAGAGAATTCATAGACTTGTAAGTTTCGCGAGTAAAAGTCATATATCTTGAATGTACACTTTAAAACTAAATCAGTACGTGATAATTTGATGCCATTCTTAATTATATGGCCACCACTGTACATACACTTTCTACCATTTTAATAAGCAAATCCCAACTCCTGTGTAAAAGGCGGTATAACGTCATTATTGTTTTGAACTTAGCGTATTGAAAGTAAAAGCGAAGGTTTATAGCTGCTATTACGTATTTATTCTTATGATAAAGATTTAAAGAGTTCATAAAATGGATGGTTATTTTATGGATACACAAAATAAAAGATAATTCTGTCTCTTTGAGCGGCATAATTAATAAGAAAAATTTCTGAAGCAAACATTTAATCTAATAATATTTATTGTAGTGACATACATACCTACAAAAAAAATGTAGTGACGATTAATTAACCTTAAATATTTGATGTATGTTTCTACGGCCGCCAAAATTATATTTGCAAATACAGTAAAACATTTATATCTTTGCTAGGAATCTAAACTGAAAACTTTTCGGACCTGCATGTCTTTTTTCGTGCGATCGTGTGTGATCGTTAGTAAAATCTTCAAATACGATTCCTGACCGTAAAAAATTACATTATTTATGTTATTCAAGAAATACACAGTTGTTAATTTAAATATCGAAATTAAATTAAAATAAATTATATTAACTCCAAATGAAATAAAAAATAAAACACATTTCTAAACAACATTAATACATATTTCCGTTATTTAATTTCACTGTCACATCAATAGAACGACGCAGTTCAATTTAAGTCAATCTCTTCCATGTAGATTAAATGAAAAGATAATGATTTAAATATCACAAAACTCACAGCTCCAGTGTATGAAATAATAAAAATAACAAAAGTTTTAAACAAAATATAATACACTAAAGTAACCGTTAATCTTTATTTTAAGTTTGCAAATTTGAACAGTAAGTATAGTATTTAAGTGCAAGAGCTTTCGCATGATGAGATGGGGATAGTTAGACTCTATTGTCATAACAAAACGTTGTTTTGAGATTGGTTACTAGCAAGATGACTCAGATTATCGCTATTCATTTCAACGGCTGGGGAACTAGAGGAACTCCAGTACACCATTTTGAAAATAGTCCTATACACTCCGGTACTCTTAATTTCCTGTTTACACAAGCACACCCCAGAAAAGTCAAAAAGTTTCGTTGTGTCGATTACAAGGTGCTCGTTTGTCGTCGGTGGTAAAAGGTGAATTAGAGTAAAACGTCAACTGTTTCATTTTTAATTTATATTTCAAATTTGATAATCGTAGACCTTCTAATTTTTCTTTAATAATAATATTAACAATTTGCATTCGCAACCAGATATTTTTAGACTAAAAGATATTAAACCTTGCCTTTGCTGAACGACTCTAAATTAATGAAATGCGTAGTAATGAGCTCTTTGAGTCTGGAAAAAAATCTGAAAGCAACAATTAATGATATTTAGTAGTATTAAAAGCCGTGACACTTAGCGATACATAAAACCACTATTTATGTGGTAGGTAAAATCACCTAAACCCAGAGTTGGTTTAGCGCAATATAACAAGAAACAGAAAACAATAACATTCGTTTTTAGCCATCTTCTAACAAAGAGACAATTTTATTAATTGCTTTCATTTATACTAATTTAAAGCATTTTTATTATTGTGAAATCCATACGATTCATTCCTATTTGTATGAGTACATTTTGCATATAAAAAATCGCCTTGCAAACAGAAGTACATCTGCATCAAGATGTACTTGGAGATACATATGGATGTGGGTAAATATTCAATATATAGTTAGCTGCTGTACAGTCCACAGTAGATCGTTTATCTTCATGAAGTTAGTTCGCGGTTGGTTGGAAAGCAAATATTCTTGTCTTTATGGGGGGCAATATCGCATGTTTATTCGCAAACACTCTTAGATCGTACACGCCGTCTTTTCCTCACCAAAAGGGATACCGTTTATTTAATTTTTGTCTTAATGTATATACTTCCATATTTTACACTGTTGCGTGTAAATAAATGAATACAACATACATCCAGGGAGTGTTTAATGTTACACTTACCTTTTTGTGCTTCAGAAAATACGTCCGAATTCACTTTCTACCAGCAGGTGAACAGCGTTTATTTTTAGAACATAGATGAAACAGAAAAATTCGGTCACCGTATTTTTATCTGGTGTTTAGGATATAAAATAAAACTTTTATTTTAAACTTCCCTGAATTTATCAAATTACTGTTCAGACTATTGATAGACCCGTAACACAACACAGACATAATTCAGGTCAGGTAAATAAATTAATTGTGGACTACGAATACGAATACACTTGATTTGCTACATAACATGTGTGAGTAGGTCAACGATCTGTTCAAAGTGTTTATATGTATATACAGTGAGTTAATAATTAATTGCGAATTTTACTGCTGGGAGTTTATATTTAGTAAATAAAAAGTTTGGTTTGAAGCAAATTTAATTTCTTGTGTAAAGAAATTAATTTCGGCTTGAGGCAGTGCCTTTATTTACCAAATCGAAATTTCCATCTGGATAACTTGCATTTGAGTAAATGTACAAATGAACGTATCTGTACAGGGCACGGCTGTAATTAAAAACCGACAAATTAAATTTAAAATTGTTTTAAAAATTGGAATTGTTCTTATCAGCTACATGTTCTAGCTTTTATATTAAAACGCTGCCACTAGTGCGCACTAGGGAAGATTGCACTTGTAAGTTCGATCATATAAACAATTTCTTCTTCGAACTAAAATCTCGTATTGATATAAAGTTATGAGTGCATGTAAGCTCTTGCTAAAATAATCGTTAATTTATTCAAATTTTGTTGAGGACACATAGAGTTAAGTTTAGAAAATGCCTCGCATTCATTAGACAATATCGTCAAGTTTGAGGAATTTTTTAAAACTATTTCTTGTCTTTATACAGTTTTTCAATTTTTCTGCTGTTAGTGAGCGAGCATTACTTCGAAACGTGATTTTGGTTTCGTCAGCATTAATCTCCAGTCTTAGAGAGTTACAGTGAAGTTCTAACCTATATAATATTTCGGTTGATATAAATCAGCAAGAAAAGCAGATCGTTCTTTATTTGATCATGGAGTTAAATACAAGGAATATACTTCTTTTGGTTAAGTCGTGGCGTGGCATGCATCCCTCTCATAGTAATCTTGATTGTTGGACCATGATTATTATTATCAATGATAAGATAACAACTCTGTTGTTCATACATAGATTTGTGTTGTTTATTTTGCCACTAATACCTCCTTTAAAAAGTTGTTGCTATAATTTATCTCATACCCTTAAATTAAACGCTTTTAAGTGAGTGATCATTTTCTTGGATAGAGATTGTATGTCAGGAACTAAGAGCAGGTTTTAGCTCTGTTTTCTAGTACTCTTAACAGCTTTTGGTTTGATCAATTCACAAAATTATTATTGCATGTTTCTGCACTTATAAAGTTGTGTTTGGAACACGCGGATTTATTATCAGTTTGCAAAATTGCAAGAATTTGCCAAACGTTCGATTTTAAATTGGGCAGTTAGTATCATTTCAGGTAACACCGAGAATTAGATATTTGTTTACTGTTTACTTTATATCAATAACACTAAATTAAAAAATCAACATATGCTGGGCCTTTTTTAATTTCACTAATAAACTCGTATAAGAATTATACAAATTTCGTCAGCTCAACCTATAATCTTTCTGCTATGATGTCCACTGCATACATTTACATAATTATATAAAAATAATGGTTACCTAACGCAGGATATACCTATTATTCGTAATGAATATTAGCGAATGCGGCAAAAAATAATTTCCATAAATTTTAGTTGCTGTTACATTGCAAAATTGAGAAATTATTGAAATTTCTTAATAGTTGTGCAACTTATCACTAAATTCATTCTGCTTAAGTAGGTTTCCATTAAGATTTTTTTATCGTTAAGTAAGTTATATATCCACCTACATAGTATTACCATTTACAGCTACAACAATTAATCATCTACTCATTCACACATACACCTGTTACTGATCGTGATGTAATCCCATCTCTACAGTTGAATCATAAAAACGTGTACTAACTTTAAACACACCTAAATAAAAACTCAATATGGAATGCGAATAATTAAGTTTTATGAACTCATAGATTTTATTATTGTAATACAGAAAATATGACTAATCATGACAATCGTAAAAAATAATTGCTACCATTCACTTTCATTTATGTAAGTTAATGTTTCTATAAGAACACACTACTTATCCGAAGAACTTGAGTTTGACGTTGAGTAGTTCGATGACACATGTAGATCCGAATCAGTTCTGAAGTTTATGTGTAGAATTTTGCAGCTGAGAGTTTATGTATTTGAGTACTCAATACAAATTTTCAAAAAAATTGCATTCAATTAACTACATACTACTGTTGGTAAAAGAGTGTACATACTACCTTCATTTGCTTCCGTTGAATTTCATTGATATTGGTTATAATAATATATAATATGCAAAAATCATATATTTTCGTATGTTGTAAATTGTAGGTGTTATGTTGATACATGATGAGTGTTATAAGGAGAGGGATATTATCATTATCATATATTAGCATATGCTTCACTAACATATGCACACTTATTTCAGCATGTCTCTAATAAGGCTGTACCTAAAAGATAGTTTCGGTACACATGTCTTCGAAATACTTCTCTGCCACTTCGTTTTCCAGTCATTAGAAGAAAAACGTCATCCACACCGATGAATTTTTAATTTAAGAAAATAATAATGATAATAACAACACTAAGTTTGAGCTGTAGGGGATGTTCTATATTCAGCCACATTTCTTTGTGCACTCTGTAATTGTCATGGAGTGGCATAACATTTTGAGCGAAGTTTTGAGCTTTCTCTTGCAGTGTGACAGTCGAAATTTGAGATTATTTCTTTATTTGTATAATAGTTGTTTATAGATCGATAGTTAGCAAGATCCCAAAACATCTTCCCTTCGCTGTTTCTTTATAATTATTGTTATTATTATTACGGTTACTTTTGCCATTTTACTTTTTATCTTAAAGCCTCTCGTTTAAACCCATTATTATAAAGGTGCATTGCGCTTGCTCTTATTATGTTCTCTCTTAACACATCCATAAAACTTAGGAAGCGTTTCTTTTCTGCAACTGTAGTTGCTCATAAGCCTGATCGGTGATGACAACATTATTATTTAATTTGTAATTGATTATAATTTTCAATAATTTTCCTTATTCTTTCTTGTTCCAGCTTTCTTAATGAAGTAATTGTACAACAAATTTCATTTTATCCTTGCTTCTAAATCTACTAGAAACTCTTCAATGGTAGTAACTTATTGAACTCATTATTATTCTAGTGACAGTAGTAAGCGACCACAGGCTTATTGAACTTTCTAGTTTTTTAAACTCGTTAAGAAATACCGCCCTAAATAAGATTCGCAGTATATCCTTGATATATAATTTCATTACTTTTTCAAACTTTAATTTCATCCATGGTTTGGTCTCCAATGCTACTAAATACCTCGTAATGATATTATACACGAAGCAGAACTTTTTCATCGTTGAAAAATTCTCAGCATATGAGGTCACATGCAACGCCTGCAAAGTTACACAAGTACGTTTTCGAATGACGGTGTCTAAGTAGTTCGTAGACTCCTTGTTCTGCGGCTATACGGTCACTTCTTATTCCTCCCTAGCAAATCTTTGTAGTTACAATATTACGCTCAAACTGCTCAATAGTTGCAGAGGTGAAAGTGATTGGCGATACCTAGATTAGTGCATATAATCCGAGATGCGAAGCAGGTCGGTGACGCCTACAGCAAGTCTCGCTAGATCAGTACTACTATTGATAAGATAATTAACAGCGCAAAATTACTGACAATGGGGAAAACATATTACACGTACTAAAAATAGTAGAACTGTAACTGTAATCTGGCAAACAGTACAGCTTAGGAAGTCGTTGCAGCTGCATCCAACACAGATAAAGAAAATCGTGTTGGATAACTTTCCACACGTTAGTTATGGTTCTATAAAACGTATTAACGTATTTGGCAAACGTAAACATGTATTATTGATGGTAATAGTTGACCCCACCCAAACTCTTCGAGTTTGGTCTAAGCTGACCCATCCCAAGTATTCGAATTTAGACTGAACTCTTCCGGCCCAGCGACCAGCATTTCCGCTAATCTTAACCCGACAGAATATGTCGAGGTGTCCCAGCTAATGAACTACTAAAATGAAAAAAAAAAAAAAAATGTTATACGAATTGAGCAGTATGAAAGCAATGTGCATACTTATTTTATTTTTAATCGATTTTTTTCACGGACTATTTTAATAAATCAATGGCATTCTATGTAGAAACGCTCGTTATTTTACATAACTGTAAAGTATGGTCGCTTCATTAGCAGTTACCCTGTATACTTGCTGAATTATGAATTTAAGTCATCATTCTACAATTTATACATTTTATCAAACAGAGTATTGACAAATGTGTTTATCAATATTTTTAATATCGTTGGGAAGAAATTAAATTTTCCCGGTAGTAATATGAAAAGAACTAATAAACCCTATAACCTTCTAAGTGTAAAAATCCGTCTTGACAGTTCAAATTTTGATCGCAGACGCGCTAACGTCAACGATTTATTATGAGGGCCGCCTAATGATTATTGCTCTAGTTATTAAAGATGGTATTTTGTACGTAGACGTATTTTAACGTATTTAATTTTGAAATATATTTTTTTGGTAATAAGTAAATGACGTCACGTAGTATTTTTTCCATTATATTACGTAATGAGGTTTTGACGATTACAATTTGACTTTTCGCGTTTCGCGTTAGATGTATTTTTTCAACTATTTTTATTAATAATAACGGAATATATTATTTATAGGTAAAATGTGTATCTATTAGTATATTGACAAATGTTTTTAACATGACGTATATACTTATATTTTTGAAGAGATAACATGTGTTCAGAAATACCATAATATTCAAATTGAGCGCTTGATACATTGCACTAAACATGTATACCTCAGATATGCTGCCATCTATTAAGATACAATGAAGTTATTTGGTAAAGTGCAGTTATATCTACGATTATTTAATTAATCTCAATACTATATGTATATATTATCTTAATGACAATCACAAAATGTTTTACCGAAAAATCAACAACTCATGATCTCTCATGATGATGTAAACGCAGAACAAAAAGTCCGTCTTGACAGTTCAAATTTTGTAGTATTTCTTTACTTATTTTACGTAATGAAGTTATGAACGCTTAAAATTCAATATTTCTTTCAAGTTTTTTATTTAATAATAACGGAATATATTATTTATAGGTGAAATGTGTATCTAATAGAATATTGACAAATGTGTTTATCATGACATATATATCTGTGTATTTAGAGAGGCAGCATGTTTTAAGTTATTCCATAATATTCAAATTGCGCGCTTTCTCGCAGTGTAAATAGTTTAAAAGAAAAATTTCTAACGGCCTTGATTAGGTATATTAAAAAGCTGTCGGATTACGTATTACAGTAACAAATACGTCCTTACGGGTAACTGTATAGGTGTTAAGGTACAAATATTAAATAAATCTCGTAATTTTTAGAAGAGAGGAAATTTGTTAGGAATTTCAATGTTTACCTGTCAAAGTCGTTGAGTGGACTTCTTTTTTTTTTTTTTTTTTTTTTTTTGCTGACGTAGCGGCATCGCATACTACTCGTCATGATAAAAAGAAAACTTCATATGAACATATGACCTAATGTAGATATATATATAGTATAATCTCGATAATACACTGAACTATATACGATTTTAGTATAAGTAACGATGAGAATTATCAAAAAATAATAAGCGGTTTAGAAAGGCGTTGGAACATTGAAATTTTGGAAATCGTCGTAATAATTTATTATTTCATTTCTTGTTTGTACATTATTGTTTTCGTAAATATATATTTGTGGAAATAAAAAGATGGTATCAAAGAAGACTCCCTTACCTCTGTGAGCATGTGTAGGTTAAAGTAAAAAAATAATGAAATATTATTTAATTATACATTTAATTAAAAATAGAATATTTTCGCAGTAACTCCTATTTTTTTATTTTTTGTTCCTTGTCGTAAATGAAAAATAAATTTTAACTATATTCCTCTATAAACAAAATTAAAAAAAAAAACAGATACGTCGTAGAAGGGGTTTGAACCTAGTACCATCCGATTTAAGCATCACGCCACCGGCGCTCGTATGAAAGGGTATTTTATATACGCGTATATGAATAATATATTTTCTAAAATCGAGTTTGGCAGAGGAAAATCAAAAAAATAAGCCGTTTAGAAGGGCGTTGGAATTTTGAAATTTTGACGATCGATAACATGGGCAATTCGCTGGAGACGACCTGCAAGGCGACGCTAAATCGGACGCCGCCGCCGCGACGCAAAAGATTTTAGTTTTAATCGGAAAGAAAAAATTTCCCGAAAATATCCAAGTACTCGCCGAGAAGAATATACGGACATAGATAGTTTTGGCGTAGCGTCAACCGTTCGGGAGATAAACGCGAATTTCCGACTAATCTGAAAACATCGGGAAAATTTAGCATCTAATCGCAAGGAAACCTAGCCTAAGGCACATAAAAATCTTTCAGGCGTCTTTTGACACACCCCTTTTCAAGTTTAGTCCTTCCGTAAGGTCCCAGGAGGGAGCCCCGTTTACCTCTACAATCACCAATTATTATAAGTAAATACGGCGCAAATTAATACTTCTAAGATCTATTATATGCTTACATTTAATGTTGCCTTTTTTGTATTACAAAATAAGACAGCTGTAAATCTGAGTCCATCACATCCATATCGATATATGAAAATTAGTATCAATAATGCTGTCTCGTCAGTCATACATACATACATATCTTACTCGCATTATAAGTGTCTCTGTTGGCAGTAAAGTCAATTTTCACTTCATCAATACTGGATTAAAAAAACAACTTAATGTTAACTACATTAAATAATGAAGCTTATTGCTGAAAGTTTTAAACGTGAATAATTACATGGTGATGAAAGCTTTTTTAATGAAATATTGTGTACCTACATATATTTTCCATTTAAGAGGTATATTACAAAAGATTATACCTACACTTTACTATATTGAAGTAAGAACGATGTATTTCGTTTCAATTTCCTAAAGCTAGAGATTAATTTTATTGAAATAGCATGCAAACATTTACTGCGTATAAATACATTATTTTTAGTTTATGCACATCAAATAAATTATATGATGGCACACTTTATTTGTAGGAATTTGGCTAATTAAATTTGGAAATGTCCATTACATTAAATATTATTTACGTTATAGGATGATTTGTTACAACTGGTGACACTTTGTTTGAATTAAACTTGGGTTAATGTGCAATATGTAAATGGTGAGTAATAGGACAAATCGCGTGTATTCGTGGAAGTAGTGTAAGGAGAAATAAAAAGTATTTCAATTTCATTCAAGCCTAACATTAGCTCAGTTTACTTTGCCATCTTTTACAACTCCATGCTGTCTCTGGTTCTAATAATTTATTGAAAATTAAATTATAAATTATATGTTTACCAATCTGAAAAGTTTTACTGCACTTGTTATAGTTAGACTGTTGAAGTTCAAACTTCAGGGCATTGAAAAGTTTGTCAGTGTTTAGTGTCTGTAAGAACCATCCGACCAATTTGTGTATTACCGATTAAAATTTTATCATATTAACAATAATACTGACAAGAATCTCGAAAACCACACGACTTTATTAAGAAATTGTTTCGTTTATAACACCATTAAACGGGTCGATGGCCGCAGTGGTTAGGCGGCTGACTATCGTTGTGGGAGGACGATAGACGCCGGGGTTCAATTCTCTGGAGGGACGGTGACATTTTTTCGGACAGTTTAATCGCGGATTGACTTGCCATTCGCTGTTGGAAGCAAAGTGATTAACAGCGTGGCATAATAAAAGGCGATATGATGCTGTCACAACGCCAATTGAACACAACTTACATACACAAAAACTACACCGCGAGAGTTGCAGTGATAGCCATACAAGCGATACAGCTTACGGAGTCACTGCAACTAAGCACCCACCACACATTAAAAAAAAAAATCAGTTAATGACACTTACACACAAACAACCTAAAAACTTATCAGTATCAACTCTGAATGCTTGTCAAGCAGCTTTCTCCAGTGGACTCAATAGTCCTTCAAACTTTCTATTATGCATTAGTGATTGAATTTGTTGTCATCTTCTGAGATTCAGCCCTGCTCGAATAAAAACTTAATTTTAGTTTAAAAAAATCAAATATGTCAATTTTCAGAATAGTAATTTCTCCCACTAGTAAAGTATATGTTCTGTAGGGAATGCGACAAAATGTTATTAAGAAAAGTTGTTGTGTAAAGTTTTAACAAAACCAAATAATTTTTATAAAAACAACGAAACAACATATCAATATTATTATTAATTTTTTCCTAAGATATTCATTGATTTAACAAATGCATTCGATGTTGCTCTTACCTCCTCAAGAAAAATGGAATGGCCTTATCATTTGCAAGCTTATTTGAATAAACTAGTTATTTTATTCAAGAGGAGTCATTAGAGGAGATCTGGGCGGCTACAAAATTAGATCAGGTTTGGCCATTCAAATATGACTTACTATTGCAAATTTCTCTGAAACGCTTTGATAGTGAAAATTTGAGCTGTTCACGTAGTGAATCCGTTCCTATCATAGTACTTACATGACTTTCATCAAAGTTCCTCTTCTTTGTTGGTGTTTTATGTATACTGTCGGGAAGAAGAGACATTTTTGCACTAGTCTTGATACTGTATATTGGGCCAATACTGCATTCGAAAACTGTACCTTAAATAGTCTAATAACTTCGCATTTTTAAGCACTACAACTAATTGCAATAACTATTCTTGACAACTATCAAAACGTTCTTATTTTACCATATCCAACGCACCCTGCAAGTTTAAAGAATAATACTAATCTCGAAACCTGAATAAATGATTATTCTGATCAACTTTTCGTAGTAATATTTTCTCACATTTCCTACAGAACATACACTTTACTAGTAGACGAAATTACTTCTCTGAAAAATTCTAAGACATACCTACTTAATTTTTTGAAACTAAAATTATGACACAACTTAGTTTCTATTCAATTCCAATCTATAACAGTAAACCATTTCCTTCTTTAAATTGAGAATGACGATTACCACAAATATATACATATGTATAATATCTTTGTTTTTGAAAAAGATTCCATTCTTTTTGCCGGGAATCAAACATTTCATTCTAAAGAACTTTAAATCTCGTATGAGATCGTTAAGAGTAAATAAATGACGCACAGATGTAGGTTGGTTTAAAAGTTATATCACCAAGATCTCTTACTGCTTATTCCATCCATCGGAATCTGAGTTCTCTTCATCTATCATGCCACATGCTATGGAGGCTTGGTATGAGTAATTATTCTCAGTGTTGAATTGGTCTCATTGCAAGTTTAGGTGCATGCACTACTGGATGTTTTATTTGTAATGTAATACTTTTAATATTTATTAAGCAAAAATAACAGTCAGAGAAGTGATCCATGTATTCTTTCTAAATGATAGGGATAGCAAATGGCATGTGGCGCATATTTTTTTTCCATATAATGAGAAGTATAGGACACGATAAAAGTAAGATTTCGCCTTTGAGACTTTAACGTTAGTTTACTACATTAACTCTTATTTGAGAATGAACAAATCGAGGAAAATATATTTCGTGAGATAAACATCATGTTGAACTGTGTTATTTTCACACAGCGAGGATCAGAAATTTCATCAAATTTTAATTGTTGCATGTGGTGGTATACGGAAAAGATCTGTTTTCATACTCTGTAGTAGAGTTAATGTAGGTCAACACGAAAAATATTCAAATTAATCACTTACCCATACTTTTTATGGCCTATCGTATAATTTGGCACATAATCACCTATTATTAGTATATTATTTACACGGCCATTTATGGTTACCAAAATAAGCATTGCCAATTTTGTATTCAGACGTTAATTTTTTCAATATTAGGCAGGCGAGCTTAAACTCTAAATTACGCTCATTAGATTTTTGACGATGAATCATTGACGTATCATGCGTGTCTGTGCAGAATACATCATTCAATTATGATTAATGAAAGTTGTACACACAAGATCGTATATATACTCTTACAATAATTTCGTTGTCGCTGCGGCTTCGCTAACAGTTGTGCGATCACATACCCTTTAAATAAGGACATTTCCGCTCATTGCGTGTATGACTAAAATGTAACGTATGCTTGCTTAGATCGACTGGGCGATAAGAACGTGTTAACAAACCTTTTAGGAAGTTAATTTTTTCTGTATCGCATGTTATCAAATATTTTGCGATTTTTTTTGTGGGACGCGTATACATATTTGGTTAACTAAAAAATTACTAAATGGAGAAAATGTATGCGTTCAACTCGAAAATATGAACAGTTTTGTTTGTCTATAATAAATTTTAGGTCATAAACAGAGCGAGACAAATTATTTCAACAGTAGCTTACTTAGTATAAATCGGACAAAATATTATGTAACATCCCGTTCGCAGACTGTGTATATGACTGTAGCGGATAAAATATAATGCCCATACTACATAAAACGAATCAATTTACGATATAGGTTACAGTTAATTCGACCAAGCCGTTATTACAGCTAAAATTGTGTTGTAGTAGAATATACAAGTACATGAACATTATTGTTGCAATTATTTTCAGCACCTATAAGCCTTAACGTTACATCACGATTCAACAGTAATGATAATAATAGTAGAGTAATAATAATAATAACCTTTATTTCAAACTATTATTCCGCTCACATAAGTAAAGCTCGACTAAACTGGGTAAAAAAATTATTTACAAAGTAGCAATTTTGTAACAATTCTTGAATTTTTATTGTGAAATTAAAGAATTAAAGAACTTGCAGCCTAAGGACAGTATTCTTTTCTGAAAAATCTCTTGTTTATGATAATATGTGGAGTAGTGAATAATTCTTGTGTTATATACATGTTGAAGATTATTTATAAAGTTCGTTATATACTTCGTATTTATATTCAAAAACTAGTACACATACATATACGACCATAATGTGTAAATCATAAAAAGTTTCTTTGTCTCTCTAAAGATTGTTCTACATGAAGTTCTATACGATAACGGGTAAATATGGTAGTACGCAGTGATTGCTTTTTCAATATAAGAATTGATGATCTTCAATATATTTTACCATAGCGGATTTTTTAAGAAATATTGAAGTAATAGAACATTTTCAGAGCTTGAGTGCAGTATAAAGTTTAATGTTCTTTAAAACATAAAATCCAGCATGGGATGTTACATATGTTATTAATATGTTCATGCCAGTTCAATTGCTCTCAGACAATATTTCCAAGATTCTGCTTGATTAGAAATTAGATGATTGCGATGTAGAATACAATACGTTTATTTATAGATAGCCGAGCTAAAATAAGTTTATGAACAGATTGAATTTTATTCACTAAGTCAATCATATTTGCAAAGTTTAAAATTTTGATAAGGCATTAATATAAATCTGGCCCCAATACTTACTCTTGAGGTACACCGATGTTAATATTAAACCAACAAGATCTAACTTTTAACGATAGAAATTATTTTTACACATTTTTGTACATCCAGAGAACAATAAACTCATATTTAGCTTTTGTAATTACATACATTTTATCTTCAACGTTTGTCACAATATTAAACGAAACTTGCAAACAAAACATATCATAAAGGTTTTGAAACTTTGTTGCATCATAATGTACTATAAAATTTAATTACTACTGATAGCTTTATAAAACTTTGGTAAGCTCTGAAATTATTACGGCGTTATTATTTAAACAACTATAATTACCACCGGCTGTACATAATTTGCTTTCTTAAATTAGACAGGACTAAATTTTTTTATATCATACACATACAAAGTGTTAATGACAGTTAAATATGTCGTTCGTTTTTTTATTATTATAATGGATGGTCGTTTTTTATCGTATTTTAATGATGTTGAAAGGATGATATGCTGTATTAAAAAAGTGCAATTATATAACAAACGGCCATACTTACTGCAGGAAGTCCACGCGTGGATTACTATTACATAGAAGAGGTCTTTTTTATACTTTGTCTGGACTAACTTAAAAAGAGTTTAACATTGACATTGTACAGCATGTATAAAACGTATTTAATTAATTATTCTGTATGCATTTCCGACATTGTTCTGATTTAGTACATGCTCATTCTACGAAGATTATTAATTTTAATGGATGCATAACCGTATTACATGACAATTAATTAAACTTAATGCAGTGTCAGTATTACATTCTTATCGCGATAACCTTCCATCTAGTATGATGGTATACTTTGAACTTGTTTTAAACAATATTAATATAAAGTGACATTGGTGGTCTATTGGAAATATTAATACGTTATCTTATGTAAGATATATAATCACAATTGTAATTAAAATTTATGTTTATGGTAAAAAGTATAATCATCAATAAAACATGAAGGAAATGAAACGTTACAGTTTCATATGTTACGAAATAGCAATTTGTAGGATAATTACGAATTTAATAAATTAGGATATAGATTAACTGTTAAAGATACATATACTACTCTTGTATGCACATATTTACACACATATATGTATAGTACATGCAATGCTTTGTATTGTTTGTGTAAGTTTCAAAACAGAATTTTTGTGAATGGTATTGAAATCTTGAAAATATAAAAAAAGAGTTCTCAATTTGATATCAGCCCCTACACACCTTCACATAGGAAATTATAATTGCATACACCTACACAAGGAAATTTGTCTGTGGGTCATTAGATTAATTAATGTATTCTGCATTACTTTACTAATTAATTTACCGTTTTTGTGTGGTAATTTTCCCTAGATGGCAAAACTTATTTCAGTTAGCATGTTTTCTGTATTTAGTTATTTTAGTTATAGCAGTTTTTAAAAGAACACAAGACTTGAATTTTCTTGTACCTATCTTAATCGCTTTGGTTTTGTTCTTACAACCCTAAAAATGACATAATATTTAACCACTGAATCATATTTAGTAGAGCTTAGGTGATGGAGATTATGCGAAAATTACTCCGGTATATTCCAAAACTTTTGACTTCATTCTTATGGTATTTGCGATATCTAGAGGAGTGCCTTAAGGCTTTATATTGACACATGTGTAGGCATATCATTGATTTACGAAATCTCCATTAAAGAATATTATTCAGACCAATACAAAAATGCAATGACTTTTTTAAGTTCATTGTAATAACTTTTTAGTCTACATATCTTTCGTTTTCCCCACAGCATACAATGTTTTATTTGTTTGTGAAAATGTTCTATTGTATTCTATATAAATCTCACTTAAGTATTTGTTGCGGCCTAACCGTTGATTGAATTTTGAACGTAGCTTGCTATTGATGAGATCATTTTTTATTGTATTATTTTTTGTGATTATTTTTCTTAATCAGTTCGTTTCGATAGTGAATATTCCTTTTGTTCAATATCCAGAAGTCGCTTTCATAGCCCAAAATCAGAAAACCCCTCTTTACTATCTAGAAAAACTTTTCCTACGAAATGAAACACTCCTTCTTCATCGCGACCCTACTAATTATGTTGCTGTCACCAGTTTCATGGATACATCCCCATAAATACTTATATGCTAAAATACCCTAAAGTTGTATTTTCGATCTCTACTTAGGTCTTCAACTGCGGTGGATTATAGTTAGAGTATTACACAATCCTACAGGTTTGAGGCTGAGGTGCAAGGCAACTCTTAGTTATATAACAACCATATATTATTCTGAATAATATGTACATATGTAAAAAATCAGTAATAGTATTGGACATGTAAGCACAGCAACCTTTAAAAAGCAAAGTCCCACCTTATAGAAAGCAAACCAGTAGGTAAACTATGGGCGTACGGACGCAGTCACTCGACGTGGACACGCTGTATAAGCCGTATTTTGACAGCTAAAACCTGTCAAACAGTCATAATTATGACAATTTGGTGGTTTTTACACAGGTTTTAGCTGTCAAAATACGGCTTATACAGCGTGTCCACGTCGAGTGACTGCGTCCGTACGCCCATAGTTTACCCACTCAAACCATATGCTCTGCGAACATTTTATACTCGACCTTCAATACAAAATATCTGTGTGATTTGTCATTCTTATCTTTTGGTGAGTATACTTAAAAATCACAGCTAATGGAAAGTAGCCGATTTCTAGAATTCAGGAATACCAACAAATTCTATTCAAAAAATTATGTCATGCTTGAAAAGCATTTGAAATTAATCATCGTTTTGTATTTGTAGTCGAATGATAATTAAAGTTAGCACATTACACAACAATAACTTTAGTTAAAATCTTACTACGTCAATAAAACGAATTACAATATTTTGCATTATTGATTTTAAATTTTGTTTATTTAAAATATAGTAGACTACAGTTTTTAAAAATGACAAAGAAACTCTCGGTCTATATAAGCTTTTTAATAAAAATTTTAGTACCTACATATTGTTGCAGGTAGCTGTAGCCCAAAATTAGGCAATGCTGTTATTTCTTTGTTGGTGAAAAACCAAAATTTGCATTGTTACTTTAGTTAATTTCAGATAAATCTGTGTAATTTCATGTACGTGTATTATTTCAGGAATACATATAGCAGCTTCATTTATATCTTTGACCAATCTTGACCATTTTTTCCTAAAACTATTCTATATTATTAGAATCTTTGAAAGGATGCTTTTTAACTTGTTGAAAGAGTGAGAATCCTTATTCTTATTTTGATAAAAGATCATCATCACTACAAATCGTTAAATATTGGTTGCATGCCTGTAGTAGCGTAACAAATACAGGAAACAATAACAATTCTAGGAGCTCTTTCCCGTCTTTTGCTTGGTTTATTATATTTACTTATAACTTATGTATAAGAACAATTCCTGGTTAGTACTGAAAATGAATCAAAATTCAAAATTTTCTGCACGTACTATATGTTTCAACATCTAAATACTATGTTTTGTGTTTTGTAACGAACTAATTTCAAATTCAATAACATGTATGCAAATGAAATTGGTATTCTTTGCATTATCCATTATAGAATCTATCATAGCCAATAATAGATTCATTGACACTTCATTATTGGATGTAGAAATACCTGGCATAATGATAAAACAACGACACAATAATAACAAACTTTTCAAAGACAGCCGAATATTGAACTCGAGCCAATCAAAACTAAGCAAAGACAAAGAACGTGTTACGAAACATATATTCTAATGAAAAAGAGAACAAAAATACAAATTATTAGAATACTGACCGAAAAATTGAAGGATTTGAAACAATATCCTGCTATTAATTAAGTGAATTCTTTACATCATCATTAAACAGCATTTGCTCTGCTTCCATATTAAACATTTGTGTGATATTTCGCTTTCAATTTGAATTCAATGGAATTAAAACACAATTTGGTTTTCATTTAGTAATTTTTGTGGTTTTGTATATTTTTTTGTTACAATTTCGTTATAGTACAGAGCATGATATTACTGTTACGTTACACAAAGAAGTCGCACAATGAAATGGAAAGTTGTGAATGCTTTGTGTTTTAATTGCACTTCTCGACCAGAACGGAAGAAACTTGTTTAATCTCTCCTAGAATCGAACACAGTTAAATAATTTGCCTCCGCATTGTTTAATTCTCTTGTTATATATTCGTATTAAATATTCAAACAGTAAGCATATAAATAGTGACTTGATAGCCAGGTATGTGGCACAATTGTGAATATATTAATATTAATCGGTTATTATAGGTCTATACAGTTACTTTAAATATAGTGTTAGACACGATATTTAAACTCAATTTACAATATTTATGAAAAGGAATAGTTATTATTCTTAATTTACCATATCCGTATCAGTTTTCTTCTTGCAATTAATATAATTTTTCTTTTTGCAGGTAAGAAGAACATGTTGGAAGATGGAATACTATGAAAGCTGACAGGCTGTGTCGTAAAACATCGGAGTAGGTTTTTTTTCATTACCAATGTTTTATTAAAAGAAATATTGTTGATAAACTAATTTTTTTTCTTGGATAAATTTTAGCCAAACAGTAGTAAATTTAGTAAGTATATCAGTACTATTCTGAGTGATTCAAAGAAATGACCGAATGACGAATGTAAGATATTACATTTCAGATAGTCCGGTAAACGTTTTAGGTACATATACAATCCATTTCTTAGTCTTCAAAAAATATATACGACAGTATTATAAAGAAACAGTGAGCCATTTTTTAACGATATGATACCATGCTTTACCAAATGTGTATATATGTATAGTGATAAATGTCTTTAAAATAACTCAATGATCCTATAACTACTGTGGAATAATCAGTGTTTCCATTATTCAAATTATAAAGCGGAAAAAAGGTATACCTTTTGTATCATCATCATTCAACTATTAAATTACGGGCAGTAAAGTTCTTGGAATCAACATCAACTTTTTTTGTTTTATCTGAAACAGTTTCCAAGTTATGATTTTTTAAAGACGCACAGATAGAACACTAAACACTTTAACCCACAAAATACCAAAAATCTTTTTACTAAAACCGACGCGTTTTGACAGAAAAAATGTGCACACAGATAGTATCTCGAGCAATATGCTTTCACATTAATTGCTTCGAAAATATTTTAGATAAAAAAAATTTTGGATTTTGGATAAAAAACACTGCAGTCTTTTTCATAATACCTAACATCAATTTAACTCAACTTTCACCTAACAGCACATAACAGCTGATTTTGATACTTACTTCTTAAGCCGCATCTTAAAGAAAATTAAAGGATATTTATAACGACAGTTATGTTTACAAAACGGCAATTTTGTCTTCGAATATCCTACACATCGTCTTTTAATTACTGCGTGCGAGTTGTTGTATGCGTAGAGATATGTATATCTATTAATATTATAAATAAAACGTCTTTGAAATGCATTAATGATACTGTAAGAACATTCTAAAAGCTTACATTCAACCTTGAAAAACGTTTCTTCAATTAATTACAGTTTTTTCTTTCTGTATACATATTTTTAAAACATTATATTACACAAAATACAGCATATATCTGTATACTTTCAAATGAATAATTTGAATAAATACTTCACTATTAAATACGTAAATCAACACTTGTCTCAAACAATACATTTTTTATATTAAAAGTACAAGTTCTATTTTTTGTATACATTTATAATTACTAATTTAGAATTCATTTGTATTTGCTAATTTCATTTTAATATCTGATGTAGGTACAGGTTAATTTAAATGATTTGTATTTATATAGATTGTGATCAACATAAATATAACATTTATTTTTATTTTATAAAACTAAGTAAATGGAAAATCATATTCAAACAAATAAATAAATGAAATAGAAAATACAAAATCTCGTTGGTGTTAATAGGTACCATAAGACGATCTTAATTAATATTATTAACATTCTTTTCGTATTAACAGCTTGCAAAAGTATTGAAAATTAATCATTTCCGTTTCTACTAAATCGTATATATCCCCGCATAGGTTGTTATAATAAAGCATTGTTCTATGAATCGACATTTGAAGGTAATGTAATTGAATGAAATGTAATTTTGTGTTTAAATGTACGTTTTAATTTAAATCTTAATAAAGCACGTAGCAATAATTATACAAACTGATGAACTCATATTTTGATTCTGAGAAGTTTGTATCGATGAAAGTATTCGTGATATATTGCAGTTAAATTCGCTACGATGTCACTTTTAGGAACTCTGACAGTACATAGTTGGAACAAGGCCATCAACGTCGTTGCTGATGAAACATTAAAATGTTCTAAACTTGAAGTTTGATTCAAAGTTATACACTTTAATTTTTCTGTAAAATTTACCAATAGAAAGTTCTTCAGGACGACCCAGGAACGACTTCAATATTTTTATTTTGTGCCATGCTTGGTATTGCCGAGAATATACATACTACACTACATTTATACTTCTAAAACGAAAAGCTAACTCAAATTGGGATTTACACTTTCATAGGCAGCAATTCCAGTTATTTATAATTTTGCGCCCACTATTCATTATATACTAACGAGAGCTGTCCTACTGAAAAACGAATCATTACATTTTTAATGGAAGTTACCTTCTTTTGAACTAGACACTCATAAGTAGTAGTAAGTAATTGTTAGCAATGTAGAGTTTTTGTTTGACATTTTTAATACATATTTTGTATTTTTAAGATTTTTATAAAGTTACACATCAATTCTCTGCAACACTTCATATTTTTTATTAATGTTATTATATAGCGATGATTTAATAACTTCAAACAATAGATATTATTTAGTATATAGCATGAAATTTTTTATGTAATTATCTAATGGTTATTGTGGCATACCTTTCGATACGACTAGTGCTGTTAAACAGGGTACATTAAGCATTTGTTTAATAAGGCCATAGTTTGTTGGTTCTTATGTTACTTATGCTTTGTTCGTTTTTGTAGATCAGTTGCTTAAAGATGCATAAAGGTCAGATAATAGTGAAAGCATAGCTTTGTACTAATTGTAAGTAAATTAGAAGCTCTATCTAACTGTAACTTCATCAAATAAAAAATTGAAAAATTACAGAACAGTTAATAATTCAAATTTAATACACAGGTATATATTAGTTATACCTGCATATTCGAAATTAAATCAAAATAATTAGATCAAAATATGTTGATTTTTAAATCTTACAAGACGCATTATACATTCTGTTAAACAAGAACTATTGATCATGATTCATGAGTCGAGATCACATACTTTCAGAAACTGGTGTATATGAATTGCAATAATTTATTCGATTATATAGTATAATAGAATACATAAATGATATGATCGGTGCTATTTGTTCTAATTAGAAAGTTACATACAACTGTTCTCCTCATCTTACCTAATCGCATTTGTTAAAGGTAACATTAGTGAAAATACGTGTACCTATGTATGTAATAAACTTACATTATTATTGGCGGTACTATTTTTGTCGGGACCCCTAACATTATCTATACATACATTAGCTTCGCACGTTTTATGCATGTAGCATAGAAAATAACGGTAGGTCTAAAAATATGTACGCTATATCGCTTATACAACTGGTTAAGTAGGTGTATGCGTTGATAATATCGGTTAACGCTTTTGCATACAAATACCTATTCCAGGAACAATAGATCATTACCACAATTTGACAAGTTTAGGTGCTAAGAATTAAAAGTACATATGATGTCATATCTAATGACATCACCACACCATTTCAGTACACGCACCACTGGCAGTTCGCCATTATTTTCGGATATACAAATACCGTTACTATTGCTAAATATAAATGCCCCAAAATTTCGGTCTGTTTATGAACAGAAACTTAAACTTACACTATCCACCGTAAATTTGACCGCATCAACGAAAACATCGGTATCTAAATACTGTTAGGTTTCAGAAATCGTTAAAATATACAATTAACGATTATAGAATTTACAGGGGCATTCAAAATATAGCGTTCGATACAGAATTTCGGTACAACATTTTTATACTGAGTGCTTAATATAAGATTCCAAGTAGCGATTATTGATATCAATATACTACTTTACTATGCAATATCTTAATTTAATAAAGATAATTGGATTACAATAATTTAACCTTTTAATAAATGAACACACTCAACTGTTCAATCATTAAAAGAGTTGAACAAAATGCAAATTGGACCACCGTCAAGTGTTTAAATTAAAAAAAAATTGTAAAAAATGATGACAATATCATGTTAAACTATGCGTTACGAAATTGATATTGTGCGAGTATCATTTAGAAAGTTAGGCATCGATGTAAAATTTTGTAACGTTTTTATTGTACTAACTTTCACGAAAAATTTACACATTTCAGCTGCTTTTTGTTCTGTTGAAAAAAGGGGATGTTAATCCTTTCTAATATTTCTGGTCGCCAGAATGATTACCGGTTTAATTTGTTTTAAAAGGGCATCTCTTGAGGGTAGTAACATGTCCATGTCAGCAACAATCTGGCGGATGTTTTCTCAGAAAGTGTTTCAGTTTTAAATTGTGATTGAATAACCAAGATACAAAAGGTAAATTGGGGATGTCATTATTAAACAACTTTAATGTTATCCATTAAAAGCCTTAATTATGCAGTGGATCCAACTAACATGCAATATTTTAGACACACCAAGTTACACAACAATTTGTAAGAATATCTAAAAGAATTGTTAAATAAATTCATATAATTATATTTACTTACTACTATTAATGGATCCTAATGTATCCATCTTAAATATGTTTTGTGTAATTAAATTTGTGAGCCACGGTGTACACTTAAAAGCCTTCATGTAGCGGAACTAACGGAGAAGTAAGACGGGTGTAACGCGTGTCCAAAATTATTGAAGAGGGCGCGGAAACTATTTGGGCCCAGATGATCAGGCGGACGGTGATTCACGGTCTAATGCTTCTGATGTCGACTCGTAATGGCCTTATTATTTTTTATAGCGGCAACAGCCGAAATAATTAAGATAAAGTAGAATACCATGTCAGAGGGTGGCACAGAACGCGACGGGTAGTCGACATGGGGTTATTACAACAACGCTTCACTAGATTTGTGTTAATAATGCCTTAAAGATGTGTTTACGTTTTGATATATTCGATGACTTTAGAAAACGAATTTGTTTTATATACAGATAGTCAACTGTTTCCCAGAATCGTTAGTCTACAGTTTGTTGTAATTTATAAAAAAGAATTAGGATATATTTGATATACGACATTTTTCTGGGGTTCTATTGTATAGATACTAATCCTAATGTTAATCATACATACAGTACGTCATTTTAAATTCGAAAAAACATATATGTACTGCATATTATACGGTTTTAAATATAATTCTCAATACTGTTTTAATTTAATGTATATAACAGATTTCACTTAACTTATACCATGCATAAAGTAAATTCTCTAGCCTAGATGGTACAACTAAAAACTAAGAAATAAAATTAATTAGAAATTAATTAGGAAACTAAATTAAAATAAATAATAGTCGAGAAAAATATTTTGAAAAATATTTAAATTACTACATACTTAGATACCCCTACATTAAACGACAAAAGCACCTTTAATACACCTTTAATACCTTGATCGTTATTTTTATTTCTCAGAAAAAATTAAATTCTGATTCAACTTTGATCAAACAAAAACTATACCCGCTGAAAATAACCTCTCTGCCCCCCATATTTACCAACAAAACTATTAGGAATGGATTATATTTACGAAATCATAAATAGAACGCCTCTAACATTATAAATCCCAATCAAACAATTTCCCATAACAAACGCTCCCATATCGTGCACTAAATCCCATGCAAAAACTATCTAGGAATTTACATAGGACAGTCCCAACAGGGAATACACAAAAGAATCTACGCACACTAGCAGAGCTTAAATAAAGGAAACCAAAGTATAACGAAGCTATCTAAGCATGCTCATGAATATGTACAATTACAAACTTGTTTTTAGTAACGTATAAATTTTAACTTTAGAAATCAATCATGAGATTTTTTTAGGAAATAACTCATAAAAAATAGCATTAATGATAGAACTGACACAAAACAGTTCAATTACATGTATAATAATATATGTACTGCCATCACAATAAAAATGTCTGGGGCTGTTTAACAAACTTGTTGATTAAATTAATGTACCTAATGTTTTATAAACCTAGTTACCAACTAATTGTTTTATGTTTTCCGTTCTTAAAAGCCGCATAAAGAATATAACAAAATACTAAAATAAATACATTAAAATAAATTTGAGTGTGCAACAGTCAATTGGTGGACATAGAGTTATTAAAAAAAATATTTTTGGTTAATTTTAAAATCTTAGCGAGGACAAACAAATCTCTTATATACATATACATATGTATGAAGAAGTAGTGATTTGTAAAACTAAATCTAACTTCAACTTGAATTTAACTTCTTTCATCTAAAAAGATGTACTGCTCCATTATCTGTGAGTATTACTTCCTCATGTAGAAACTATGCCGTAAATAAATCAATGTTACTATTTAGCATTGCGGTTATCGTCTGTAATAATAATTTAAGGTATAGAAATGGCCTCCTTAAAGTAATTACAAAACCACAAAACGTTACATGGCGAAATAGTACTAGCAGAATCATATTTGCATATGTACAGAGTGAGTTATTTTGGTTGTCTTTGTAGGCTCTTAGAATCCAGAATAGATAGGCAAAAACTGATGGCGCACTCTCGATCTCTTGCTTTTAACTTAAATCACTGGTTACAATTGATTTTTTCTAGTACCTGTTATTTGGGAGATAGGAGGGTAAATCGAAAAATAGTCAATTTTAATAAATGGTCATATCTACGTTATTAGATTGTTTATCAAAAAAGTGTTCAAATATCTTTTTTATATAAATTGAAAGAGGAAGACAGTGGCGTACTCAAATTGTTTCTAGGGCTTTAAAATTTGGAGTTATCATACATGATCAACTTTTTTTAATTGGAACACCATGTATATTATTGCATCATTTTTAAGCTTTGTTTCAACCGTATTAGAAAATATATAAATAACTTACACTTTTCTCTTGGAATAAGGATAATACAATACAAAGTAATTTATCAAGGAGATTTCTATATTTTTATTTGAACATCCAGAAACAGCAAAAACAGAAAATATGTTAAATTAAATGTTCAAATTGCAGGCCTCCTTGCCGAATACATAATCGACATCTTTTTTAACAGCATTGACTGCGTTATGAATGTTGATGTTGGTTATTTTTCGAATTCAAGTTTCAAAATTATCCCTCAGTTCACGTAACGTGTTCATTGTTCCTTTATATATTATATCCTTTAGGTACCCCCAAAAAAAGAAATCTAAAACAGACAAATCAGGCGATCTTGCAGGCCAAGGTATTGGTCCTCTCGTTCCCAGCCATTGATTTGAAAAGGTACCATTTAAAAATACTTATTTAAAAATATTTGTTGTCTCTCTATCAATGGCAAGTCATCTAAAAACTCTAATTTTTCTTCCAGAATATCTCTATATAAAGCTCCATTTAAATTATCATCATGAACATGGTACGTTATTATTCGGTTATTGTAAATAGCAACCCGTACGTTAAATCCGAATTTTCCTTGTCTTAAAGGTTCAACTGTTTGATGGGGATTAATATCAGACCAGTAATAACTGTTGTAACGGTTGTAAATTCCATCACTGCTAATACGTGCTTCGTCTGTCCATATGACATTTCTCCCAAAATTTTGATTCTGTCGAATTTTCCTCAAATACCACCTACAAAATTCTAATCTTCTATGAGCATCTCCCGGATGAAGTTTATGCACTTTTCTGGTTCCGTAAGGTTTATACTTATGTTTTTTTAATACAGAAACTATGCGAGTCTGAGATATGCCCAAATCTTTTTCGGCATTTCGGGTTGATTTTGTTGGATTGGCGGTCAAATATCCCAAAATATTTATACTGTCATCTGCCTCATTTCGTTTATTATATTTTTTTGATCGAGGTTTATTAAATCTTATCCATATATTTCCAAATTACTCCAAATTCGACGCATGGGTTTCCCACTAGGTTGAGAACATTCGGGGTAACGTTGAAAATCTAATGCACAAGCAGCCTCAGCATTCTTTCCGCTTTCAATGTAACACTCCAACATACTAGGTTTTTCTAAAAAACTGTAACTATTGTTCATTCTAACAATTTTTACGTGCAAATTCAACGACAAATAAGTATTTACCATTTAAAAAATTCACAATGACAACAGTTTATTTACTGTCATTTTAATTACCAGCCTACTATGTTAAACAGATATGTTACTAATAATGAAGTATACGTTCGGTGTTAACAACAAGAAAGTGTCTCATATTTAGTAATACTAATATAGTACGACAAAATCAAGAATGGTCCGGTATTTAATTGTAACCAGCTTAACCATTCTTAATTTTGTCGTACCTTATATCATCATAGAGATTTATTTGTGAACTGTTTATTTTTTCTTGAAAAATATGCCATAGAGGGTATATAATGGTACAAAATAGTAAAGCGTATTTTAGCAATAGGAAGTAATCAAGCAATGCAGATTCAAACAAAACCTCCATTTTTTAACTTAGATTAGGAAAATCTTCGCGATTGTAGATATATTACATATAAAATTTAATAAACTAGGTAGTATATGTGTATTCATTTCCATTTAAATTAATTTTCTACCAATCTGTAGAGTAAACTCAGTTCTGAAATACCTAGCTGCAAATGTTAAATAAAGATGCCGAGGACTGCAGTATAACAACTTTATTTATTAAGTAGCATTTTTTTGCTGTTACATTCTCGATATTCAAATAAAAATATAGAAATCTTTTTGATAAATTACTTTGTATTGTATTATCCTTATTCCAAGAGAAAAGTGTAAGTTATTTATACAGGGTCGGGCAAAAAGAGCGGAACACCGAATTTATGGCTTAACTAGCACTTTTTCGTAAATTTAACCTAAATTAGTTTTTGTATATTTTATGTATTATTTATTGGTGTTTGCAGATTTTCTGTGTTGTCACATTTTTGGAAGTATGATGTCACCGGATAGTATCTTAAATGAATCACCCTGTATTTTTTTTGAGTAGATATTTTTTTGCTGAATTCACTAATACCAGGTTTAGTGGGTCTCTGACTTATGGTTTCATAAGAAAAAAATAAAATATAATGGCATCTAAATATTTATAGGTTAAATTTTCGAGAAAGTGCTAGTTAAGCCATAAATTCGGTGTTCCGCTCTTTTTGCCCGACCCTGTATATTTTCTAATACGGTTGAAATAAAGCTTAAAAATGATGCAATAATATACAGGGTGTTCCAATTAAAAAAAGTTGATCGTGTATGATAACTCCAAATTTTAAAACCCTAAAAAAACTTTGAGTATGCCACTGTCTTCCACTTTCAATTTATATAAAAAGATATTTGAACACTTTTTTGATAAACTACCTAATAACGTAGATATGACCATTTATTAAAATTGACTATTTTTCGATTTACCCTCGTATCTCCCAAATAACAAGTACTAGAAAAAGTCAATTGTAACCAGTGATTAAAGTTCAAGTTTTTGCCTATGTATTCTAGATTCTAAGATAGCCTACAAAGACAACCAAAATAACTCACCCGGTACATACATACATTCGGATATGTTAAAACTATATACACAAAAATAAATGCTTGATTTAAATATATCATATCATTTTGAATATTCAGGTAGTACTTATGTATATGTAAACTCAAAGTTAATGTATGAAGTATTACTCTGAAAGATCATTGTACTTTCGGAATATCAATTTTTAAAACAAATAGATGACTACTCTCATAATTAGAATATAATGTTCAATTTGAAATTATAAACAAATTAATTTAAACAGCGTATATAGTTGCGTTAAGTATTTGCTATTATTGTAGTGCTTGTTTCAATTGCAAGTTAAAAGCAGAAATGTAATCTACGCCGAATATTTTTCTGTTACTTCTCGTCATTTACCCGAAATGAACCTATAGGTATAGTGTAATACGATTTTACTGGTTGAATTTTGTAGTTTGTTAGTCACATCCATCTATCCATGAACTTCATTGACGCTTAATTTGTAACGCCGTTTATTCACAAGCAGTCTAACCACTGAAGTTATAGGTTGTAATTTATCTCAATTTGTATAAAATCCTAATTATTTCTGTTTTATCCGAGGACAATTCATATTCATTCATATTCTTTGGATATCTAATATCCAACTGGAGTATTATCATACTATGACAGCTTCTGGATTTTGACCACATGTACCACATGACCATCACAAATACAAAATAGCTCAAATAAATGCACAAAAAATAATGATTAATAAAAATCCTTTTAACTGACTCAGATGGTTATCGTCTCTAGTATGGTTTACACGTCGAGTTATCGTAGCCTTGGTATCTCATACTCTCTTGTTTCTCCTGAAGAAGGAACTTGTATTTCTGTGCAATGTATAAAAAATCTATTAATTTAACGCGTTATATGACTATATTTATTATTATTTATTTTACTTTATTTTGTATTTACACTACTATGATGCGGTCAAAACCCGGAAAGCCTCACTATAGAGATGCGAACCGTGGAGGCTTATATACAGGATAACAACTTGAACTACTTAAACCTATTGATAGGAGAAGGTGGGAGAAGGTATGTACCTAGTGGGAGTAGTACTGTCAACTGTTTATATGACAGTGCTTATGTCAATTACTTTACCCACCCATCAAACTTTATCCTAATGGAATACACAATTAATGAAAAAGTGCAAATTATAAAGTGGTTTCTTTAACACATTCTACACGTTTCTATTCAAAAACATATTATAAGTAGCTAAATAAGCAACCAGCAACGTTTTAATAATACTTAGGAGAAAGTTTGATAGTTCCGTAAAGTAATTGACATAACCACTGACATTTCTGTCATATAAAAAGTTAACAATACTAAAATGGAGACATTTAATTTTAACTCCCACCACCCTCTCCTATCAATAGGCTTTCGTAGTTCGTTGTTAGCGTGTATATATATAATTTATTATTATCGTATGCTTCATTAAAGATTTCTCTTTTTGAAACTTTAATATAGGTATGTCTATTATGTATACATTACTTCATCTGGCCATATACTTTGGTAAATATAATTAAATTTATTTATTTACTTTTCAAAATGGCGAACTTAATTTCATTTCTTAATTTAAAATATTCAAACATAATATTATTGTAATATACAGACAATACTGATCTGTTTCCGAATATCATCATGATTACATGAGAACTGCTTGATTCTTTAATTCCGTATATTTAGATGTTATTACAAAGTCACTACTGTACTTTTATATTCATTCATTGAGTCACTAATCTTAAGTTTATAAATAATTACGCTAAAAAGTTATATTGCATGCATGAGTTCAATGAAACAATTCATTTCTTAGACTAGAGCAATGAGCAAACCTAATAAAAGCGGATATTTTACTTACTACTTATGTTTTGTTCACAGTCTCATCGAATGCAGTTCAGTTTACTCCAAATTAACATCATCACCATCTTGCGGCTTTTCTGAAAATGAAATTTTGCAACCGCAGTGCAAATTTACAATTTTTTAAATAATCTTGTTTAGTATTAATATATGTATTTTGTGATCTTTATGTGCTTATCTTTCAATTCCTGAAATATTTCCACTTGTAGGTCAATAAAACAACAATTAATCAATTAAATTGATATTTAACTAATTGTTGTTTTATTGGCCTACAAGTGGAAATATTTCAGGAATTGAAAGATTTTGTTTACTGTTTGTAGTAATGCAATATATATTTATCTTTATATTTATATAAATAACCTCTTGATTCAATTTTTAAATAAAAAGTGCCACTATAAATAATTTGCATTAAACTCTCACTATTTTACTAACACCTGATGTTAATTTATAAATATCTAAACAGATGTCAACGCGAGATTTATAACATCATTATTATTGGATCGTAATATAAGAAGAAAATTGATTTAAGAATTATTGAAAGATAATAATTCTTGCTAAATTTATTACAATAGATGCAAATAGCGATTTTACTGACGAACATTGTCTTCTAGCAAATCCAAATCCAATTTTATAAATTTTAATATAACAATGACAATAGTCGTAAGTAAACTTAGTATCGCCGGCTTGTGCAATATCATAAAACGTGTGATATATGCTATTCTTTGTTGTTTCCCAATAATTAAACGCTGAACAGTCCCTTCAAATTATTACAACCTCTTCACACGGTTTACGACACTGAATCACCTTGTAATATTTAATTTTTTATCTTAAAATGTTGACTAATCACTTGCAGTAAATTTTTGAGTACTTTGCTACACCCACACTTTCATTGTGTGAATACCTTGAATTGTTTGGTCCTTCTTTCTTTTTTGGTTGTATGGATAAAATGTGGATAGTGTCTGAGTATATAATAGGTGTATATACATACAAAGATGGCTCACCCAAAATGAGGCTAATTTAATTTATATACAGGTTCTTATTATTTGTCACTGTACTTGACGACATACGTGTTGCTATACTGGTTTATTAATACTTTATTTACGCGTTTCGTAAGTTTCTATTATATTAGATTTCATTTTACATACCTATATACACTATTTAAGTAAAATTTCCTATTAATTAATATTTATTATTTACAATTTAACAATCTAATATTACGAAAACTGTATTTCTAAATTCTTTTCTAACTGATTTAAATATCAATTAAAATTACTTTTGTATCAAAACAAACCACCCAGCAGGCTGTCCACAATCTTGTTTACGTTTAGATAACGATAAATCAAACGAATGAAAAAATGCCTACTTTGGGTCTGTCTTCTTTTTATCGTGGTTTGTGTCTAATGTTTGATCTAGTTTCATTACTTTTGCCTCAATAGAATGATTTTTTGATTCTTTATGATGTGACACATCTCGATATTCCCAATTCTTTACCAATATTTCATTTGGAATTTCTTGAACGGTGACATCTGTAAGAAGCCATCTGATTTGGACTGCCTAAAATCTTGACATAATTCTCTCTTCTAAGTTATTGTTTTGAAACATTGAGATATTAAATGAAAGAGATTATTTTGATGTATAAAGCATAACTTTGTGATTTGTGCTCGAGTTTGCGAACAGAAAAAAAGTCTAAAATCTGCATTTATTTTTACTTGCCAGGTGGCATCCATAGTCGTGATGATGGAGATATTGTCCTCAGAAATCATTGTTTTACTTAAATTACTATCTAAATAAATAGTAAGAAAAAACAACTGAGTAAGTCCACTATACTTACTTGCGTAATTTCTTCTATAATTGTTACCATAATAATATTCTTGTATTACTTTTGCGCTTTTATACTTTTTACGCATATGTGGGTGTGTTAAATTAACTTTGTAGTGATAATTTGATGTTTGTCTGACATATAAAGATAATACATTAATGAGAGAAGTTAGTAAAGGATGTATCAACTTGAGATCCTCCAAAACAAAACCCTGCGGATGTTGTGCAACTCGCCTTATTTTAACAGTAACGCCCAGCTGCGTAGAGACCTGCATATTCCAAGCCTTCAGGAATACCTGAAGAATACAGCAAGATCGACTTTGGAATGAGCAAGGCAGACCTCCAATCGCCTGCTTTTGAACATCGCTACCCCACAAGATCGACCTCCGCCTAGACTCAGTGTTCGTCATTCCAACGAGGTTCTACAATAGCTAACAGTTTGAACAACCATTTCTCTATCATGTAGACACTATAAATTAACCCCCAGGATGAATTTTTAGATCGCATCACTCTTCCACATCTCAGCAAACATTCCAATTTGCTGAAGCAATTTTTTTTTTGACTTATATACTTATACTTATATACATCAAACCTCTCAGACAAGATGAGTCTGAAACTGGATCTCAGAGGGTATAAGGACAAGTAATGCGACCCAGAAAGAGACATAAGATCCAAGAGAGGATATATATATATAGGTTATATATTATATATATAATTCAGTGACTTCAAAGTTGTAATTTATCTGCATTGCAAGATATATCTACTTACCATCGATGTTACTCAACGTTGTTAACATACATACATGCTAGTTCTACCTAAAGTATTTAGAATGAGAGAATATAGCGGCAGTATCCGTTAAGTAGCCTATCAAGTTGTCACGTGGCGAAAAATAATTGTACATCAACTACATAAATAAAATTATACAATTTTGCAATCGAAAGGCAAGTTTCACTGCTTACAGTGATAAATTTGGTAACATCTTCTATAGCGAGTATGCTCTTTCAAGTTTCAAGTATTGTAATGGGTTTCTGATTTCCGGATTATTTAGATAGTTACCTACATATAATAAATATCCTTTGCGTTTCAAGTTTGTCTATGTAATGGTAACTCTTTCAGGTCATATCCGTTGTTGCACAATAACTATAATTACATTGACACTCACATATTAAAGTATACAAAAGCGCTTTTTTTGTATTGTGTTAGATGTAAAATTAATAATTATTATTTTATACTTGTTATGTAATATTTGTGTTTGTATTTTAATGTTAAAACAGGCTATATATAGAAATGATGAAATCAATGAATCTACGAACTACATTTCAGTCAATCTGGCTAAATTAATTTTAAAATTGTTTGACAGTATGCCAGATAAAAGGATACTACATGAAAACTTTATGATTTCATTCAATATTTTTGTCGTTTCTAATTTTGGACACCATAAACAAATTATATTAATTTATTACGTGTTAAATGGATGTAAGTAGATTTTATGACTGAATATAGTACTAATATGACTGAATATAGTACTAATTTGTGCGTTTCACAATAAAATTTTATATTTCAAAAACCAATTTCAAAAGTGCTTATATTTTTGTTTTAACACCATATAACGTTGTGATTTATATTAAAAATAAGTTGGAAGTTGCCGCGAGAAATAAAGGCAAAATAAAATGTTAACATATTTATAAATATACTAAAACGAATATTTTTCAAACGCCTGGGAATACACTTATATTATTTTTATTACCACATTGGCATCATTCGTTTCATTAACAACTCCCGAGTACCTGGTGTGGTTCATTGCCAGTATTAAAATAAATATATTTCGAGCCAAGTTGGACGTATGATGCTTAGTAATTTGCAGACGAGTAGCACTTGGCCTTGCACTGATATTGCAGTGGCAGTTCTAGAAGTATTATGCGACATATTGGCAGTTGATCCTATAATTATAATAGACAATGTTACAAGACATTGGTTATATTCAAGTTAATAGTACTTCCTTCCTGTTACATATACATCTGATATGTATGAGTATAGTTCAGTTTATTATTTGGTGGTATAATTTTTGCCTATATTGTAGACGACATCTCCAACGTGCTTAATTTGTCGAATATTCGATTTCGAATGAAAATTCCTTTGATACTTTTTACGCATATGTGGGTGTGCTAAATGGAATTGTTAAACCCAGCTTAACAGCGTGATAATTTGATGTTTATCTAACATAAAATTAATACATTAACGAGCAGAGTTAGTAAAGGATATATAACAAACTTCATTCATGGACTTATATTTTAGTACGTGCTATTGAAATCTTTGTTAATTCTAATATTTGACTGGTCATTTTCACGTGTTTTTTATTATTTTATTTTTACAATGAATTATATAAGTGTTAATGGTGGCAAGTATTTATAAGTAGTTTTAAATACTTGCCAATACCTAATTTAACATTCATTTTTATTCAAAACTGAATATCCAGGAAGTAAAAAAACTTTAGAGGTGTGACTTGTGATGTATGATCTATTGTAAAAAGCAACGATTCAAGAAATTGACAATATACAGAGTTTCCATTTTAGTTTAGAGGTTTTTCATTTTGTAAAGACAAAAAAATCTTATTATGTTATTTTATATTTATTTCATTCCTCTCAGTGGACCAGCGCCAGTTAAAATAATAGATAATTGCGGTTTATTATGAAAACGTACGGACCACACAAAGTCATTATGTTTACGTATTTAAATTTTTTATTGAATTTCTTACTATTACTACTCTATTTTTTTTTACAAGCGATTAAAAATGTAAAGCAACCAGGCAGTTAGAAAAAAACTTACTGTTATGTTGAATGTTATTATGTTACATTCGATTTTTTATTTAAAGCATTTAATCTTTTAGCATCTTGGGTGATCAAACACTTACAAAAATGTAAGATCTCATACTTGTAATATGAATATGTTAGTGATTTTAAAAGATTTACAATATCTGTGGATGCATATGTGATTAATACACAAACTAAATTTATAATTTTACTCATAAAAATATTTTTAGAATAATAGAAGTTTGTCTGATAAAGTTGGTACGACTAGGACGACTAGCTGTCACATATCTAACAGCAGATTATTGTGATTTTTGTCAGTTGTGTGTGTGTGTAGTGTAGAAGGAGGATGTTGATGCTCTAGAGTCTTCACCCAGGAATTAAGATAAAGTTATGAATAATTTTTGAATGTTATAATTGATTAAAAATTTGTAATATTTTATCACACACATGTACAGATCGTGGAATTTCTTTCCACCGAATTATAAACAATTAAGATCCAACAATGGGATTCTCAAAAAATATCTATAAATGATAATCGACGTATGTATATAAAAACCAATAGCAACGCCTTTTCCTTGGAATATCGACGACCTGTTAATGCATCATACGTTCAAAGTCAATTTTTAAACTATTATATCTTCATTTATAAATTTACAACATTTCTGCCTTGAAAAATAAAAACTAGAAACTAATTCTGGCGACAATATCAATTGTCAAATGTAAACTATTTAATATTTCTACAATAAATTCATATTCATTTTCATTCCCACACTGATTAATAGTATATGAATCGTATAGGATGTCTAAATAGATCTTACAAGTAGCCATTGTATTCTGCAAAAAAAGAAATGTAAAAAATACTTAACGAAAATAATACTGGCACAAAACCATGAAAACGCGTTTACAAATATTATACAGAAAG
The DNA here is from genome assembly GCA_023690525.1 of Holotrichia oblita. Lineage (NCBI taxonomy): Eukaryota > Metazoa > Arthropoda > Insecta > Coleoptera > Scarabaeidae > Holotrichia > Holotrichia oblita. Next base: position 169,844,893 of record CM043015.1, on the reverse strand, counting down.
ATCTGCAATAGCAATTTTCACAACCAATACAGGTTGAGAAGTCCTTACAACGGCATCCACCACATCATCAACAAGCTATTAAGCTAGCGCTATTCACCGAGAACGAGTACTAACCAAAAATTGTGATTACACAATATTCTGATCTATTTAATACCAAATACACTCGCACTTGAATTCTATGAAAATGAAGCGTGTGCTGAAAATGTCATGCACCAAGTAAAGAACAAAGCTTTTGAAGATCGGAACTAGAGCATAATTCCTATACTGTACAAATCATGCGCTTATGGTCGGTGCTTGGCTTAGTCACGAACAAAATTAGCTCGAGAACTTGAAAACCATAACAACTAGAATGGTGCTCTCCTCCACATTTTATAGAAAATTTCATGCTCTATAAAAAAGTCAACAAAAAAGTTTTCTTGATATCTAATACGGTTAAAGCTGGATTCGCAAAGAAAGGGAAAATATCGCAAAAATATCCCTAATTGTCCCTTTCTTTGCAGACGTAGGCTTAACGACAGAATATATCAAAAAACTTTTAAGACTTTTTTGTAGAGCATGAAATCTTCTCCAAAATAGTCTGCGAGAGCACTATTCTAATTGTTAGGGTTTTTAAGTTATTGAGCTAATTCTGCTCGTGATTAAGCCGAGCCCCGACCATAGGTGCAAGATTTGTACTGTATATATTAAAGTAAACTTTACTGAGAGTAGATTAAAGGGTCGAGAGTGTTGTGCTGGAGACTGGTAAGTTGAGGGTGAATATAGTTTGGCCGCATTAAAAAGTTGATTAATTGCAATTAGCTAATACACCTCCTGTCTAGTAGGCGAATTAGTTAGATTCCAGGGGGTAATGTGTCCTGCACAGATTTATTTTAGCGTATTCGAAATGTACTTCACGATGTGGATTGATTAACGACACGCCACCCTCTAGGCAAACTACTTGCTCTGTGACTGTAACTTTAGGGCGGTAAACCTCGTTTACCTCTCTAAAAATCTAGTTTACTAAAATTGAGTTGCTTTCTTTAAACGAAGACATAATGACATAGTTACTATGAAAAGAACATAATTGATACCTAATCAGCAATTAAACTTATGGCAAAAATATGAATTAAGTGTATTTGTGACAAATAATTCTACATACAATTCCAGCACTGGAATTGCAATATCTAACTCATCTACAATTTAGTTTTGTATTAACTGTTAAAAGACCAGTACATACAATATAATCATTATTTGAAAAAGTGCTAAAATTATATTTATTTGTAAACATGCTGTACAACTAATCATATTTGAAAACATTAAACACGTTCATTTCTTAACTGAAGACAGTTAAGAACTGTAAGAACAGTTGGCAAGGAAATTTACAATTTCTTTAATTGCTTCATTAGCGCTAAGTGCCCTTGAATACCGTTTTCAACATAAAAAATACATTAAATAAATTGCAATGAAATAATTATTATTAACTATTATGGTTCCAGACCAGCAAGGTTAAGACAAGTGTAAGCTTCCGCCACATATTTGTTCCCCCATATCCTCACGGTGTACTTACGCTCATATTGTTTGATCCTTATCTTGTTGATTTACTGCTGTAAGCTGTTTGCTTTCTTCCACCTTCCGGACCGTGATTTCACTCTTCCGCTTACATAAGACAATTACGACGTATTCAAGAAACATTATTCTTCCTACACTATCTAGATTAATGTAATAGTTGCGAAAGTAGGTTTATATTTCTCTTTTAAAGCGTACAAAGTATCACACAGATAAAAATTAAGAATTAATCATAATGTTTTGTTAGGTAGTATATATTTTTGTGCTACTCTTTGTATTTTCCATTTTCTTGAGACAAAACTAAATCGGAAAATACTTCAGAAGATACTAAAGAAAATTAACATTTTAAATAAGACAAATATTTTATTTTCCTATTTAGGTTTTCAAGCACATTCATTAAGCGTAAAACACATTTCATTTAATGAGCTACCTACGCTAACTTATTGGCAATCTTTCGTCCTTGGAATCCATTTAGTGTAAAAGCAGAGATAAAGTTATATTTACAATGTAATTATTTTCGAAACTGTTTATGGTCAGTTAAGTAGCATCTTTTTAAATTTTTAGCACATTCTATAAATAGAGATGATGTCAGTGTAATACAAAACACAAAATTAAAGATAGTTGATCGGAGTTGCATTTCATAAAACTCACTTTCCTTGGACCCAACAAATAAATAAAACAATTAAGAATTCACAGCTGGAAGTGAATGTTAGGTAAAATTTAACATTAAAACTATAGTAGGTTGTGATGGAGCTGTGAGATCATTCACATTTATCTATAAAAATGGAGTCCAAATAACCGTATGATTTATAATGCATTAAGCCAGTCACGAAATGTAGGCGACTAGAAAAGGCCAACTAAATTGATTAACAATACAACTCCCAGTATTATGTTACAGTAAATAATTAAACGTATTAGTAACATATGATTAAGTGATAAAATTGCAGAAACTGGAAATGTAGAAGAATACGTTAATTGAAATAATAATATCAGAAGTGTAATGTCACATTTAAATAATTACTTGCATATTACTTTTTTGTTAGAAATAAATGAAGCTTACTTGCTACACAGCGGGTTTACTAGATGCGATAATAGTCTTAATTCGTATAGAAAATGTAATTAGTATTAAGTCTCTAGTAATGTAAAACGGTATTCAGATGTACAGGATGTAGTTTTGTTTATCATTCTAAATACAATGCCCGGTATATTATTTTATATTCATTAATACATGAATTTGTAGGTATTTATGTTGTTCGGAATTCATTAGTATTGAGTCAAATTTATATCCGGTCGTGCACTCATTAAGTACATTTATTTCGTAAAAAGACGATTGGACGCAAAATCTCATATCCTCTATTTGAACATAACGTTATATCTTATACATTTATAATTCATATAGCGGGCAGTTATGTGTAGGTTTGATGTTGTACTTTATGTATAATAATATATAATTCTATTTTACTACTATTTTACTTTAGTATACATATAATTAGAAAAAGTGAATGTTATAGTGAAAACTGAACGACGGCATCCAGTTATTCTTAATGACTCCAATACAAAATCTTCCCTGAGGGGTTCGTCTGTTAGAGCGGAGAGAAAGAGAAGAGAAGAAATGGGAACAGAAACATAGACCAAATATCGATACATATATTGTGAGATCCAAGAGATAAATATCAGAAAAATGACTGCTACCACAAAGTCTACTCTGGTTTGAGAAGCTTTCGGAAACACTAAAGGAATAACGGGGATAAATGTGGAAGAAATAAATCACGAAACAGGTGCCGAACTTATTATAGTGTAACCATATAAAAGCAGTATCAAACACGACGCTGAACGCAAGAAGGTTGCCTATTGGTGGATTGAGGACAGAAATGTGTAAAATTCAAGAGAGTACTAATACGATTACGGAAAAGGAAGCCAAATCAGAAACTTGTGCTGTTGTGAGTGAGGCATATTGAAGGAGTAAGAAAGAACTAAGTAAGCTCATAAAAGAAGCAAAGATGTTTCGGGTGGAATTATGCACGGACTTAGAGAACGATTTATGAGACGGTACGTAGAAAATCGTAATGAAATGAGCTGATTGCGAAATCGACCTTGGTACAACGAAACAAATCATAACTAATGTCGTTCCACCTGAAATGGATGATAACTGTTAGAGGGGAAGAAATACAGAATATAGAGTGAATCGTTTAATGTAGTTGGGGTCAAGAACGCGGCACATACCCCCAAATGATTCCATCAGAAGCAATTAAAATTGTGTAGTGAGTGCTAACTAGAGCTGATAACCGCAACTATGAATAGCCTGCTAAAACTACAAAAGGTTCTTTGCGAATGGAAAGTTGCTAAGATAGTTTTACTCTTGTTGTGTTCTGTGGCGCTTCCAAAGGGCAAAAGGCTGTAAACATACAAAAATGTAGGTGTAATTTACAAAAAAAAAAAACAAAGAATTATAGGACAGAATCCTGGATAGCGCTGCAGGTAATTGTAGGCATAGTGCCGATTGATCTGATGGTCATGGAAAGGGCATGTATGTACATATGTACGCGAAAAGGAAAGAAGATACGAAAGGAATATTAGTACAAGACAAGATAAATATCGTAGATGATTGGCAAAGAAAATAGGATATGGAAGAAGAAGAAAAGAAACCGCAGTGGACAAAACGTTTGATAAGACACTTAGAATAATGACTAACATGTAGACACCGCCAGGTTGACTAGTTCCTGACACAGGCTTTGACAAACCATAGTTGGAATTTTTCCAGAATGATAACAATTAGTTATCTCTAAAATCACAAAGCTGAGAATTATAAAAACTGGCAGACAGTATACTGTAACGTTATGAAGAAATGGCCTATAACAGGTCTTGAAAAACATGTATCTTACATTCTCACATTTGGTTGTTGCCTTGACAGCTGTGATTCTGAAAGCGATGAGCATGGCGAATGCGTTCACCTGGATATTTTCGGGATGGAGAGATGCATTTCGTCAATGTTAGTAGACTGCTATAAGAATGACGCCTGAAACACCTGCAGAATAATAGAAGAGAGCAGTACAGAAACATTGTACCTGCAACAAATGTTCGCATTGTTGTGCTTTTAACCGGTACAATGTGTTTTTTATAATTAGAATACTATCTTCACAGTTCATGTGCCGCAAGTAACCTGTAGCACATCATAGGTATGCTTTTAGTTGTATATTAATAATAATTAATTTATCTGGAAAATCTGAGCTGATCCAAGTTTTTGATTATAATTTTTAAGCTCAACACTGTGTCACTTATTTACTTTTTTCTTAATCTAGTCTTCCTAGTTTAGGACTAATATAATAATGAATAATAAAAATTTATTGCATATTATTTGACACGAAAACGAAACCTTTTTTGATCTACCACTGAAGTATATATGCATTTAAAAATAAAATACATTGTCACTTGACATTGAAGATTAAAATTCAAGGCAGGTTGTTCAGGTTAAGATAATTATTTCGATATTGTAATTTATACAAATCAGATCATAAAGAATAAAAATATTTTACGACTGTATATTGTTAATTACGCATTTGAATGCAAATACTTACACTTACGTACATCTAAAAGTATGCACATAACAACCTTTTATTGCACCGCAGTTGATAAATATTATGATCTATTTAAGTTATAGTCAATAATTGCATCACCGCAGACAACGTTAACAATATGCTTTGCATAAGTATGCACCAAACTATGTATGTGATTGCGGTTTGTGGTAACACAATTATTAATACATGGAATACTACTAAAAATAAATATTGTAAACGGCTGAAACATCATTTGCTCCCAACATGAAGAAAAGCGCGATACTTAACTGATTCCAAAGTTGTTAATCATGGTATATTTAATTGTACGGGACTTTCCAATACAATTCTGAAAAAGTTATTGTCACATCTTGCGGTTGAAAGCTGAATTATTGATTCGTAAAACTTTTGGTTATGGTTCTCATTAAAAACAGGTCATTGTGCATAATTATGAAAGCATTACATTATGCGCTACATCCGCCGCTCGTTATAAATAAAATAAATAAGATGACAGCAACACATACATATACATTCTACATAATCATAACATACATACATACAGAACCTCATTCTATCGAAGACATCTTAATATGCGTGTTTATGTAAGTATGTGTACGCATTATAGTATATTATTATTATTAACTTCATGGATTATGAAGCATATTTTTAGTTAACCTAAAAATACAGATTACTGTATCATCGTAAACTTTTCAGTATTTTGTCCTTGGGTATGATCTTGGAATCTTTGGGTATAGTTTAATCGGAAATTTATAGAATTTCTAAAAAATTTACTGACAACAAATTTTTCCTTAATTAATCATCATTAATTTTATTGTTTGTAATTTTATCAATATTCTATATCCAAGTATATAACAATTTTCATAAAGCTTAAATTTGGAACTTTGTACAAAGATGATTTATGAAATCATTTAGATTACTTATATGTATTATAATCAATCTTAATAACAAAACAATGTGCTTTAAAATCGTGCATAAAACTTAATTATACTGGAATGTTTTGTATTATTGTATAGATTTTAAAATTTCGAAACTATTCACATAAATTTTTACATGTTTGAAAAGCTAAATTATGACATATCCTTTTAAACCCATTATTGTTTTGTTATTACTTCCACAGATAGTTATGTTCATTTTCTAAGTAATCATACAGCTGCTCTTTTTGTAGTAATGTCAATTGAACCTAAATATAAACCTAGTTTACAGTTAAAAGTTAATTTTAAACGTAATTTTTTATTATATATTCTTCGTATTGTTATAATACGGTGATGGTTAATAATTTTTAATATGCATAATAACCTTCGTATTACAATGTCATAGTCACGCATATATGCGCGAACAAATTTCTCCTTAACTTCATCTAACAAATAAAGATAACTTTTTATTAGTTATTGCACACTCACTTAGTTTAAGGCGGAAGAGCAACTGTTTATTTTAATATCATTGGTGCCCTATATACATATTTAAACTGATTAAAAATAAACAGCCGCAACAGAAGGGAAGATGTGGGAAAAATTATACACTGCATTTTAATTGAGTATAATTCATAAAGCCTTAATAACATAAGTTTATGTAGTCAATGAGAATTACGTCTATTTGACAAATTGTAAACTTCGACTAATTGTTTTTAGCAATTAAAATTAAGTTATGTGTGCAATGAAAGTTGTTATGATACCTCTAATTACTACAACAGAATTCGTTAGTAAAACTTTACCAAATAATTCAAATTATTTTGCTTAATTAATTTTGCTTTGAAAGAAGAAATTTGTTTAGAAAAAAGGCAACTGCCGGTAAGTCTCATAAATAAAGTAAATAAAAGCCTACTTAAATATTTTAAAGTATATATCACTCTACTAATTTTAAAATCGTTCAACATCTGTATATAATTTTTTTAATGTTGTACTATAGATATTTTTCACTTACGTGGGTGTAAATTTATTAGCATGCCCTGTCCATAGAAACATTTGTATTCAATGAAATTAGCGATTCTTTTTCCTATATGGAAGCTGGAATAGCCATAAATAATTATTGGCGTAAATATCTTATAATCTAACCTTAAGTAAATGTAAAATAGTAAAATATAAATTTAGGAAATTTATCATGGCATATTTTTAAATAGGTCGAGGCAACGGAAATAAATTAAGTTCTTAAACGTACTCAATAATCATATAACGCTCTGTTATAAATGATTGAACATTTTCGGCTTAAATTCGTAACATTTTTATAATTTTATATATATATATATAATCAGGTCCTCATCTACCGTTAGGTGTTGAGGTACGTCTTCCCTTTTCAGTTTTCCTTGATAAAATTTCTCCAGTTTTTCCTGTTTTTGGATAGTGCTTCTGCTTGTCTCCATGTTATGCCTCTTTTTTTCAGTATTTCTCCTATTTCTCCATCCCATTCTTTTCTCGGTCTTCCTCTTCTTCTTTTACCAGGTTTCTTTGCTTCCCACACTCTTCTAGCTTGTCTATCTTTACCTAATCTATTTAGGTGACCCCACCATCTTAGCTGCATCTTCTCTATATGTTTTCTTGCACTTACTAGTTGTAGGTTGTTTCTTATTGTTTCATTTCTGATTTTGTCTAGTAATGTTACATTTGATATTCTTCTTAAGTACTTCATTTCTGCTGTTTGTATTTTTTTTTGCATTTTTTCTGTTGTTACCCACGATTCACATCCATATAGCAGAGTAGGGAGATAAATTCTTTTATATACTGAGATTTTTGTTGTTTGACTTATTTCTTTTTTCCCAATGAAACCATTTTTCATACTATGGTAGAGTTTGTTTGAGGAGGATATTCTGCTGTTGATCTCAGATTCATAGCTTCCTTTTCCATCGATCAATGCTCCTAGATATTTGATATTATCAACCTGTTCCACGGATCTTCCTTTAACGTTGATGTTAATATTTTTCTTAGTATTCGATACTACCACAGCTTTGGTCTTGTTTGTATTTATACTCATTCCCTTTTCTTCTAGCGCCTTAATCCATATGTCGGTGTTGTATTGTAGCGATTCTTCACTGTTTGCAATCAACAGTATATCGTCAGCAAAGACGCATTCGCTGATACATACATTATCCATCCTATTATATCCAGCACTTGTCTTTTTTGATGTAGCACTACATCCAATTATTATCTCATTGAGGTACAAAATAAATAGTAGTGGACTAAGCACACCCCCTTGCCTTACTCCTTGTGTAGTAATGAATTTCTCTGTCTCTTCATTCAGGACCCTGACTACATTTGCACTGGTCTTGTATAGTGACTCTATAGCCTCGACTAGGTTCTGCTCCACTTCATATTTCTCCAGTGTTTTCCATATCTGTTGTCTTGGAACCCTATCGAAGGCCGTTATTAAGTCAATGAAGCAGAGGTATAGTTCTTTATTGTATTTAAGATATTTGTCTGTTAAGTTTCTGATGGTGAAGATGTGATCTTGGACACTATAACCGGGCCGGAAACCACTTTGGCTTTCGTGTAGCTTTGCTTCAGTGATATTTCTTAGTCTACCCTCTAAAATTTTTTCGTATACTTTATATGCACTACAGAGAAGGGATATTCCTCTGTAATTTCCGCATTCTCTTTTGTCGCCTTTTTTATGCAGGGGTATTATTACTGATGTCTGCCAATCGTCCGGTATTTCCTTAGTTTCCCAAGCTAGTTCAATTATTTGATGTAATAGCTGCACTCCTTTTATACCCATGTATTTTAACATTTCGGCTTTAATATTATCTATACCCGGTGATTTTCCGTTCTTTTGTGTTCTTATTGCATCTTGCACTTCTTGTAGTTGTATCTTATCTCTTCCGTCAAATACCTCTTGTCTCCTTCTGTTTTCTTCTTTATTTGGTTCATATTCCATCGCTTCCAAGGTCTCTTTAAAATACTCACCCCATCTTTTAGCTATCTCTGGTGCTTCTATTAGTAACTTTCCGTTCTTGTCTTTTATCTGTTTAACCCTTTTTGTCTTATCGTTTTTCATATTTTTTAGTATTCTGTAGAAAAGTTTCTGATTTGTTTTACTATTATTTTCAATTTTTCTTCCAAATTCCTCCCATTCTTGACTTTTAGCTATTATTACTTCTTCTTTAACAATTCTCCTCATTTCTTTATATTTTGTATATGTCTCTGCTGTTTTTTCTCTTAGGTATGTTTTCCAAGCAGTCTTTTTATTCTTGATAGTTTGTTTCAATTCTTGGTTCCACCAACTCGTTCTTTTCTTATTTCCTCCTATAAGAGTGTACCCGCAGGCACTAGTAGCTGCTTTGTTCAAAATATCTTTGAAGATTCTCCATTTCTTTTCCAGGTTTCCTTCTTGTATATCTTGATTTCTCTTATTTATTTCTTCTGTAATTATTTCCGAGTACTTAGTTCTAATTTCCATGTTTTCCAGCTTATATATTCTTATAGATTTTGTTTCTTTCCGCATTCTTCCTTTTGTTTTCTCTTGTTTAGCCGTTTCCATAACAATCTTTGTCTTGGAAAGCAGTAAATAATGATCTGTACCTAGTTCAGCGCTCCTGTGTACTCTGACATCCTTTATATCTTTTCGACTATCTCTTTCTGTGAGTATATAATCTATTATAGATTTTTCATTCCTTCCTTTTTCTTCTCTTGTGAATTTATGACAGTCCTTGTGTTCAAAGAATGAATTCTGAATTATCAATCTGTTTTGGATGCAAAAATCAATTAGCCTCTTGCCATTACTGTTCTTAGTATCCTCCCCATGCCTTCCCATTACTCCTTCTGTTCCTTCTGATTTGTTGCCAATTCTAGCGTTAAAGTCGCCAAGTATGATAGTTCTAGTTTTTCCAGTTTCATACACTTCTTGTAGTTTTTCCCAGAATCTTTCTTTTTCGCAAATTTTGTCACTTTCTCCTGGTCCATATACTACTATAAATCTGGTAACATATTGTTTTGTCATTTGTATCGTGCAAGTCAAGATTCTTTCATTTATTCCTTCCCATTCTGTTAATTTATCTTTGTATTTCGGGCTTATTACACATCCTACTCCACCTTCTGCTCTGTTTTTGAGGTCAACTCCGCTGTATATTATTTCGTGTCCTTTTAAAGTCATTTCTCCTAAACCTTTCTTTTTTGTTTCAGTTATTGCTAATATTTCTAGATTAGCTTGTTTAAATTCTTCAATTAATTCATCTTCTTTCCCTGCAATGCTCCTAATATTCCACGTTCCTATTCTTATATACCTTGCATTTTCCATTTCCGTTGCTATATTGTCTTTTATTACCCTTGCATTGGTATCCGGAAGTGGGTTGTCTTTCCGGATATCTTCCATTAGTTTTTTGTTTGGCGGTCGACTTTTTTTAATTCATTTTTAATTGTATCCCACTCATATTTTTCTCCGTTTATAAATATCTTTTGATACCCCATTTTAACTATTTTTTTTTTGCTTTTCATTTCCTTAGCCACTTTCCTTAACTCATATTGTATGCTGCGTTCTTCCTTAGTCATATCATCCTCGATATATACGTTTTTTACACCACTTTTAGATAGTTTGTTCTTATTCGTCATAATTTTCTTTTTATCTTCCCATGTGCCCATATATAATTTTATATTAATATTTAAATTTGAATCTATCAAAAACTTGACAAAGCAAGAACCAAGCTAGTTAATAAATAAAACAATATAACAAAGTTAGGTCTATTCTGTTACTCATTGCTTAGCGAAGTAGATAACTTAGTAGTTAACTCCCAGTTTGCAGTTAACTCAACCTTCTAATTATGTTTGATTTAATGAGGAGACTAGCAAATAAAATCGAATTGCTAAAATTATGTGGCCAGTAAGCCGCTATTATCACTGTTCAACACAAGAATCCTCCCTCTAAAAATATCGTGTATTTTGTAAAATTTGTACTGATACTAATATAAAACTGACCCCCAAATGATTATATCAGCCTCAGAATTCTTGGAAAGGTCGACTCGCCTCATTTCAACATCACTTAGATCTACGTGCGTGTTTAAAACAGTATCAAAAATGTCGATGCGAATATGCGTTAATAAAGCCGATAACTTCTGTTATATTTGTGGCGAAGTTACCGCGAAAACGCACCTAAAACCGACATCTTCAGAAAAGGCTTATGAACTTTACTTTGGATGCAACGTTGGCGATGAATATAAATCCTGAGCCCCAAAAATTCGTTGCAGTTCGTGTTCTAGAACATTGACGGGATGGCTGATGGTTCATAAATCTAATCTAACTGAACTTACCATATACGCCTGATATATGGAGACTATTCATAGATTCGTGTAAAACAAGTCTGAAAGCTGTTTTACTTTCTAATGGAAACGAGTATCAATAGGTTGCTGTAGGTCATTCGGTAAATATGAAAGAAACATATGACAATCTTAAGATGTTACTCAGATGTATAAAGTACGATGATGGCACAAATGGAACATATGTGCAGATTTAAAAATGGTCGCATTATTGACAGAACTACAATCAGGTTATACAAAATACTGTTGCTTTTTATGTGAGTGGGACGGCCGTGCAAGAGACAAACATTATAAAATGAAGGTTTTGGCCTCCACGTGAAACAATAGAAGCTGGCGTTAAAAATTTGACCTGAGAAACATTAGTTCAAAAAGAAAAAATATATTTACCTCCACTTCACATTATAAGGATAAGGAAGGAAATGCTTTCAAGTATTTAAAAGATAAATTTCGACGTATAAGTGATGCCAAAATTAAGGAAGGAATTTTTGTTGGCCTCCAAATTAGACAATTGTTTAAAGATGCAAACTTCAGGCAAATTTTAAATGAGAATGAAAGTCTGGCATTGAATGCATTTGAAAGTGTTTGCAACAATTTTCTTCGAAATAATAAATCAGAAAATTATCGCGGACTTGTGGAAGAACTCGCGGCCTATCATATTTGAGAATGCAACATGTCATTAAAACTTCACTTTCTCCATTCGCATTTGGACTTTTTTCCAGAAAATTTAGGAACCATATCCGATGAGCACGGAGAACGATTTCACCAAGAGATTGCCTCCATAGAGAAAAGGTATACAGGGAAGTGGAGCCCGAATATGTTAGCCGACTATTGCTGGATCCTAATACGAGACACATCTAGGAGTTCTTATAAAAGAAAGACGTCAAGGAATAAATATTAAATTTATCGAAAAATACTTAAAAATGTTAATACTGTATCTAAACTAACTGTTAATAAAATGTATTATAAGTTTTTAATTCTTTAAATTTAATAAGTCAGCATTAAAAGGGGTTTTTATTAATTTTTTTTTTAATCTCAAAGGATATGTCATTCCCTCATCATTGAAAGCTGATATCGAAAATCTGAGGCCACATCTGGATTCAGCAGGCCAAAATACATAAAATCCAAATCATCCAAAATCATTCCAGGGAGGAAATAAAAGTTTTAAAATGTTCGTGTTATTAGCAACGATGTTACAGAATAGACCTGGTTGTTAAAATAAGCACGATTGTTGAAGACTAGTAATGTGATTAATGGTGTCAACATAGAATTTGCAAGAAACTCGGGAATTCTTGAATTTCATAAAATTTCCGCAGCTCAAGCAGGCTGCAATAAAAAATAAATTATCAAAAAACTGAAGAATGGTCTATTAAATTGTCAAAATGAAGAAAGATATCCCGAACTCTTGAAATTTAAAATAACCCGTCTAATTCTAAAGGATCTGCGATTGAAAAATAATGTCTTCAAATTTTTCTAAAGATAAAATAAAAGAAAAGAAATAAATATACCGAAAGTTTGACGAATGGTTTTGGTTTAATTTACTTTTTATCAAACTGCCTATATTACCAAGAAACAAAAGAAAACTATATTGTCTAAAAATAAGTGTGAAGCTAATGACTAAATTTCTCATTGTTGCTATATAAAGTATTTGCTTCAGAAATTTATAGTAACACATTATTATAGGATGCAAAAATATACTTTTTGCTACTCATGGTACTATACTTATTTAAAAGCAATTTTTAGGCCAATAAAATTAATATATTTCGAGGAATTAATTTCCAGCAAGCTGGAAATCATTTTAAATCCTCTATTAGGTCCTAAATGCGTGTAATCTGAGTTTGCACCATCCCAGGTGGTGAGCTTAACGTTTAGTAGCCGAAAAACCGCCAAATTGTTGCACCTTTTTTATGTTTTTCTTGTAGCTGGAAAACGGTGCGTCGGACGCAAAATGTCATTCTATTTAAAAATACAGAGAAATCAACTAAAAAATCAAATTCGGTTTAGTGGTATAGCCAAAATCGAATGTTAAAAACGAAAAAAAAAATTGTATTTTGGTGCAACCTTACATACCATACCACATATCTTGAAAACAGATACTAGAATTGAAAAAACACGTGGAATAAAAGTTGTAGAGAATAAAATTCTACGTAATATAACTGCCTCAGTTTTTTAATTCAGTCAATTTTGAAACACTAAATCCTACAATCCTACCAGAACAATCATCGTTTTTGATGGCTATCCTGATGCGGCATCAGTAAAGAGTACCAAATCAGCTGAGCGGCTTCGCCGTAAAAGCAAGTACTCGTCTGCATATGTAGTGTTCACTGAAACGATTAACGCAACCATGCCGAAAGAATAATTTCTCTCCAACGACAATAACAAAGAACGGCTGATTTCCATGCTGCGTGAGAAATTGGTACAGAATGGGTATAACGTAATGCAAAGTGTTGAGGATGCTGATACCCTTATTGTCAACACTGCCATTCCGTTGACAGATAATTTTGCGACGGTCATCATAATCGAGGAGGACACCAATTTATTGATTCTATTAACCGCCAAAGCACCAAATTCATCCACCATTTACGTCATGAAACCTGGAAAGGAAACCTCTAAGAACACCATCTACTCTCCCAAGTACTTCAACTTCTCGTCCGTTATCAAACAGAATATTCTGTTCCTACATGTAATCAGTGGATGTGATACAACCTCTGCATTCTATCGCAAAGGGAAGCTGAAGTTTGTCAAGCTTCTTCAAAAGAACACGACATTACAAGAGACTGTCATTCTATTTGTGATGAAAACGAATATATCTAAATAACTAATATCTGTTAAATGATATCAAAGGCTTCCACGGTCCAAGTCTCTGTTATGAGGGCTTGCGGGTTTTGACCGCGCCTTAGTAAAGTGATACAAAAATAAAACAAAAGAGAAAATTAAAATACAAAAATATGTATGTATATACAACTTTCTCAAACTCTACGTTTTGCCAGTAATATAAGTGGCTTCTTCAGGAGCAACACTAGATGGTCACGGTAGAAGGTCACGGTAACTCGACGTGTAAACCACGCTGGTCTGAGTCAGAAGATTTTAGCCTCTAGCGTAGTTTAAACGTTGAGTTAGCGTGACCTTCTGGCGCCCCTTACCTAGCGTTGCTCCTGAGGTCAGAAGGTTTTCGCCTCTAGCGTGGCCCCTGAAGACGTCACTTACATTAGTGACCAAACGTCGAGTTTGATTAAGTTGTATTATTTTTTATATTTTTTTATTGTAATTTTCACTTTTGTTTTATTTTTGTAATGTATATATTCACTTTACTATGACGCGATCAAAACCCGGAAGCTCTTATAACAACCAATATCCGATTTTCTTGCAAACATTATTCCTTAGAGGGCGGTATCATTGACAGCAATTGGGCTTCAATCACTATCCCACTACCACTGTATCCCGTAGTCACTATAATTTCTCATAGATTGTCTTACGAATTTGTAATACCTATGTTGGAGATAGTCTTGTAAATTATCTCTTTCGCGCTTTCTAACACCACAATGCGAATATAAACAAATGACTCGTCAATCTTTTTGCATATTGTACATGTAGCTACATAAGTTTATTTTTGCAAGTTTATATCATCTCAGACATCTAAGAACGTGTATTAGCGTCATCTCAAATTAAACATTGACACTGATCAATGTTTAATTTGAGATTCTGGAAATTTGTTTCAAATAATGAGAAGTACCGCTACGTTTTAATTATTCTTCGTATTAATGCCTATTTACACTCCTGCAAATTTCTAACCGGGTTGCTTAGGTTATTAATTGACGATGAATTTTATAGTTAATGAAGTAAGTATAGCTTAATTTTCGCTAAAGATTAAGAAACCCACACCAACAATAAGTTGATTTCATAAATGACGATACATGCCAACGACGTGAAATAATAATTGCGAATTAAGAGCACTTAGCGGAAAGGACTGTTGACTGAAAAGACAGAAATAGTAAGAAATATAAAACAGATTTCATTATTTAAACAGGATTTTACGAAAAACAGTTTGGGGTCTTTAGCACTTTGTTATTGTACATACCCTTCACTGAATTAAAGTAAAATATATTCATGCAAATGTGATTAAAAAGAGCTGGATGAATAACATAATATCCATATATCGAAAATCAATATTTCTATTAAAATAGCTTACGGTGGAAATTACTGTTTTTGTTAATCAGGCATTGCGAAAAATACTCATGCCGCATGTGGTACAGATGTATTTTCTTCACCAGTGTTACGAAAAAATAATACTATGTTTATGATTATCATGTAAGATGTATTTTTATAGTTGCGTTCTTCATCTTTGCTGAATCTTTAATAACAAAATTGAAATATTTCAGAGACTATTTATTTTACGTATAAGAAGTATAAACCAAAAGATTAGTGAAAACGGTTTCATTTGATGGAGCATAATCTTTAAAGAAATTATGAAAATTATAATTGTGAGTTTTAATATCGATAATTGATATCAAAAATATAATATAACGCAGTGCTAGTTATAACGGCATAACAGCTTATCTCGTAATTTTGTAAGAGTGTACTAAAGAAATAAATCATTCGACTTGCAGCTAATGAGGATTCAAATGTGAATTGTTACAGCATAGTTAAGCATCACAAAAGCTTCCTTAAAGTTATTCAATTAATGAGTTATGATCTATTCATTCAAAAAGGTATTGACACACTAATTTTCATAACAAGCTTTGTTATCTTTTCTATTTAAGTTGTACAATTTACGTATAGTCATTAAAGTTGGTGTTTGTTCTATGTATACGTGCTAAATTAATTATTGCTTATATTTTACAAGGTGCCTTCTACGCGTCCAGGCAATGCGAAAAATTAAAATTATGATTTATTCTGTATTCTCATGCAGACTTAAGAATGATGCAAACTATCGTTAAAAAGCACTGGGTTAGATGCCGATCCCCCTGTCTCTTTCAATATCTAAAATTTATTGAAATCTGAATTTCCGGGTCATCAGTGTTCTTTTGTTAGATAATCATCTTTGACGAAGTTTGTCCTTACTAGTAATGTAATGTTAGATTAGTCAAAACATATGGTATACATGTTGGCTACAGTTTAGATTTTTGTAAAAGACGGCTACATAATACTTTCGATGTTTTGCCTAAAACTTTAATAAAAGAAATCTGGAAAACTCGTTTAGATACTCTATTCGTTTGTGAAACAAGAAAGTTATAATTTCTGTTAAGATGTTGATACATTTTCAATTTGCTGGAAGGTTGTCTCCTCCAATTACAGTCGGTCGCGGCTGTAACACAGAGGAAGCTGATAGCGTAAGAGTAACTTTACGCGCTGTTTTGATTGTATACGAAAGAGAACTGAAAATGTATGAGATCTAGATGTATGTTGTGTAAAAATATACGCGTGTATAAAAATATAGTGCGAATTATTTAGCTAAATGTGAAGTAAGTACATGTGTATAAGTACTTCGTTATTACTTCATGCTAACATACCTACATAGGGGAACTAGTAACTGCAAAGATAAATACGAACGATAATAATGCAAAGGAAAATAAACATTTCTTGCTATTACACTTATCTTAGCTCGTAAAAATAGCTTCCTCTACGCAGACTACTTCTGGTATGCATTCTCTTGTTTGTTATTCTAGTCGGCTCGAAGAAGTTGTCACAATTAGTCTTGCAAAGTGGAAGAGACTTTTTGTAATTACCTATTGAACTCATTCCACAATCGATGGAAGAGAGTCAAATTCTCACTTTGCGGAAGGGGAAGGCCAGAACATGGCTGTAAACCATTCTTTTCTGCTTGAAATGTTCGATAAATAATAAACACAAAATTCTCTTCAAATATTCATCTGACAATACGATCGATTTTTTAGTAAGTCTCATGTCCCCATGTTAAACCACCCCACCAAAAATGAGACACAATCACGTAAAATCCTTTCGTCTTTTGTTTGTCTCACAAAAACTTTGTATATACTTCTAACCTCTAACGTTTCGAACTTGAATTCGTCAGTACAACGAACATTGCTCTAATTTTTGTCTGTCAATTTCCTGTCACTTTCAGCTCACTCTAATCTTTTTTGGTAGTTTCCACGATACAGCAACGATTCTTTGAATACAAGGCGGACGTACAAAGTAGCTTCTCTTAAGAAGCGTTTAGTGGTGGTTATAGAAATCGTTCGCGTCCGCTATTTATTTCTGTTGCGAATTTGTGGGAGGTAAAACATTGCCTAGAACACCTCAGGGTTTCTCACGCATTGCCATTTTTAACCGACCTGGAGGATTACGGCCTCCTATTGACCTTGTAGTCCGACACAGACTTATATTATATCGCATAGATGATTTTGTAATTTGTAATTTTTCTGCAATTAGATGCAGGCATCGTTGTTAGTGTAATAGGAGAATAGCTGTTTGCTTATTTACACTTGAGGGCTTTCTTTTCAGCGTTTTTTAAAATAAATTCTAAAAACACTGCAACCAAACATCCATCTTAAAACTGGTTTACAAACACAAATCCACAGCTAATACATATTATAGGATGATACTTTTTATGATGTTCAGAAATACGCACGCAAAATTTTACAACGATCATTAAATTTCGTTCCTAATGATTTTATAATCTGTTATTAGAATAAAGTATTTTTTTCTAGTACATTTATTCTAATAAGAATTTTTGTTTCAACTACTTTCTTACTACCTCGACTTTGTTTTAGATATTTTTACAGTAGTATGTATTTACAGGTACTGAACCACAATGCCCGGTAGTGTATTGTACAAAACCAACTGGTTAACTCATAGTGCCCGATGTGATTCAAATCAACTAGGTAGATTGGTTGAGAGGAATTGTAATTTCTCAGGGTTCTCAGGTAGAAATGTTAAAATTACCGTTTTTTTGTGCAGTCTTAATTCCGTTAAAATTTTAGCAAGATCTCAACATGATGGACGATAGAAATTACACAATAATGAATAATAAAACTTCATTCAAATATTTTTCAAAGTTCATTATATATCTATAACATTCATTGAGTAAGTAAGTTGTATAACCATGCAAAAATGTGAAAATTTGCAAACTGGCACACCTTTTTTCACCTTTACGTAACATCATACGTATCAAATATATGTAACGATATTGCTTCACTAAAATTATTATAGCTTTAAGCGACCTAAGGTCATAACATCATCGGCAAAAAGAAACAGCTGTATCCTGCAACGTTATGTGTTTGTGTTGTCCATTATTTAATTCGCTTAGGGCGCGTGCTGTAAACAGAGAATAGCTGTTTTAGGCGTGTTCACTTATTCATACACGTGCTCAAACAAATCGCAATTGTAGGTCTAGGTCACGCCATCCCTAATTCAATTTACAGATATTTTAGCCTTGTATGAATCTTGAACTGTAATACGAAAGGAGGTTGTAAAATAAATTAATTATTTTCGCAAATATGTACTTTCACTTAAAATCTACAACACAATTCGATGCAATTGGAGGCAAATATACACTTGTAAAATAACGAAATCATTTTTATTGCTTTAATGCCGAAAGGGTTAAACATACTTAAGACTTTTTCTATGAAAGCTAATATTTATTCAAATCAATTCTGCTTCGATTTTTGTGCTTAAAATCCTGTAATGTGCACCAAAGCTGATGAAAGAAAATGAATGAAATATAATATACATAGGCTCTGTGCAAAACGAGATAAAGATTACATACATTGCCCTTTGTATTTTTGAGTCGTTTGAAAGTGAGCGTAAATAACAATCAAGCTAAGAATAAGAAAAAATATTGTATATTTATGTCGTGAATCAAATTTTGGTTAGTTTATCAGTATGTAAACATGTTAAGATTTAAAATTATCACATAATAAACAATTATCGCGAGATACAGAATTAAATTAATGATATTTTTGGGAATTTCCAATTGTATGGCATGTGATTACTTTATGACATATTAAAGGCATTGTCAAGTTTGTTTGCTAGATTTTTAGGCTTTCTATAACTTCAAAATGAAAAGAAATATAGAAAAACTGCAGCATATTGGACCATGTTGTGTAACTATCATGAGTATACTTCTCATGATAGTTACACAAAATTGTCAAAATTTCAGACGTCTAATACCAATAGCTGCTTAAGAGTGTGTTTTGTGTAGCACGTCAGGCGATTTCGCAATCAAATTTCGTCCACTGATAAAACAGTTCTATATGTCTAGGAAAACGGTCACTGGTCACAATTGGAAATATTTTGCTAGAGGTTGATGGCGTATCTACTCCATCGTTTTCGACCATCAACTTATGGGTGAGCGAGTTCAAACGTGGCCGCGCAAGCACAAATGACGAACCACGCAATGGACGCCCAAAAACGGCTACCAACGATAAAATGGTCGACAAGATTCATGATGTCGTGTTAGCCGATCGCCGATTGAAGCCATATCCTACACGAAATTTTGGGCATGAAAGGGCTTTGCTTACATCGGAGCAAAAAGGAAATCGGGTGACCATTTCGGAGGGGTGTCTGGCCAGCATTCAACGCAATCCAAGGGATTTCTTCATCCGTTTCGTAACCGTGGATGAGACCTGAATCCACCACTACATACCGGAGACCAACGAACAGTCGAAGCAGTGGACTCTTCCGGGAAAATCAGCTCCGAAAGAAGCAAAGATTGTTCCATCGGCCGGAAAGGTCATGGCGACCATTTTTTGGGATTGCCAAGGTGTGATCTTCATCGACTAGCTGTAGAAACAAAGGACGATCGCGGGGCAATATTACAACGATTTATTGACCCGATCCGATGCAGTATTGAAAGAGAAACGTTCTCGTTTGCAGCGGAAAAGAAGTGTTTTTCCACCACGAGAATGCTCATTGCCAGCTCATTTATCCCGCATTGTCGTGCCCAAAATTGAATGAGTTGCGCTACGAATTAGTCTCTCATCTTGCACCTATTGACCCATCCTTCATCGGATCTAGCCCCCAGCAACTGTTTCATATTCCCAAACCTGAAGAAATTGTTGGCAGGAAAGATATTTGCCTCAAATGAGGAGGTCATCGCCATTACAGATGATTATTTTGCACACGTCCAAACATCCGACTTTTTCGATAGCTTGAAGAGTTTACTGGAGCACCTTTTGAAAAAGTGTGTTGAAGGAGACTACATCGAAAAATAAAAATAAAAGACCATGCCCAATACCGTGTTTTTCTTGTCGATTCCGGAAACATTTCAGGTTGCCCTCGTATTTGTATGAAATCAAGGATATAGACTTCACAAATAACACAGAAGTTTTAGCATTTCCTAATGTTTTTTTCTATATACAAACTCCAGAATGATGCGTGAATCTACTAGTCACAGATGCTTCGGTTTCTGTTACAAGTCAAGCGGCACAAGTTTCGACACAAAGGTGAACACAAGCAGCTTCAAAATCGTTTTTCTTCTCTACGTATATCAATTAAAAACAAAACATAAATTAAAGAAAGTGTATTAAAAAAATAATTAATGGCACCGAACCCTCCTGCTTTTTTCAATAGATATTTTTTATCGAATAATTATTTACATTAAAATAATTTTAGAATTAATAGTTGCAGTGTTTAAGGAACCTTATGAACTCATTCATTTTGTAGATAACTATTAAAACATGTGGATGCGTCAACATAAATTTGGTAGTAATATATTTATCATTATTTCAATTTGAGCGTCCGTACTGTTTCTAACAGATGGAATACTTAACAATATCAGTAGTATCATAAATACATAATTTCATGATTGTTCTTTACCTATAAGTTTATATGAAATGTTACCCACCTATTGTATTCAGATTACTGCATGATTATTACAATCAAATTTTAGAAAAACCTTGTGGCACAATATCCAATGACTTAATTTACGTTGTCCTTGTCAAATGTGTGTTATGGAAACATTGTATATTCAAACAATTAGTAATGATTTAGTAAACGATATGACTTTAGACACTTCGGAAATTTTTTAAGTCAATATGATGATGTAACAGATGCTAATTTTAACATTTATGCAAAAAATCGCACGTAGTGGTACACAAATACGTATCCACTAGAAATAACGTCATCGCCTTTTTTTAATCTTCTAAATTACAGGACTACAAGAAATTATACATACATATAATACATATATACATATATTTGCAATAGCAACGTGAAGACGTCAGATAAACAATTTCAGTGTATTATTGGCTCCTAGCCTAAAGATGACCTCATAAACGTACCGATTATATCCCAATAAATACTAGCGTATCTAGGACTACAAATAGAATTCGTAATGTACAATGAGCTCTGTACGTGGGCAGACGTGAATGAGAAAATCCATTACTATAGGACAAGTTTTCGTTTAAGTACATAGACGGTACGACTAGTTTAAAGAGCGAAAATATTTTCCTATTCTACTCATTTTTGCAAACTATGTATATCTACTAATACTTTTCAAAGGTCTACATATACATACATATGCGTCATCGTGCTGTAGTATCTACATAATACTTACATGTCTAGTATATCTCTTCCTACTTATTATTGTTATATACGAGTATATGCTTAACGTTTCGACAAAATCGTTCATTAGCCAGACTTTTAATTTCAGCATAACCTTGTTACATACATATGCTCATCCTGCAGATAAAACAGGGCGATTGATATTTACCTAATTAAAATTATTAAGGAGTGTCGAAACTACTCAGACGTCTTGATATTAACGGAACTGAATGTAATAGTGTTAAAAACTCTGAGAAACACGGGAGATTGCTTAAGTTTATATTTTGTAAATAAAAAAAAGCTTTGATGCAGCTAACTAGAAACAATGACGTATACCAATTGTATTTTGAGCTAAAAATTACAAACAATTACGTGTAGCAATAATTAATGGATCTGTTTAAAACGATCTCAAAGTTGAGATGTTGAGTCAAAAATACTTCCTAAGTATCCCACTTACTTCTATAAAGTAAGCAGTGTCTAGTCAGCAACTCGGAGTTCGTTCAAATTTCGCTTAGCAGATAAATTGATCAGAGTAGGTGTCCGCATCAAGCACCAAGGAGACAAATATATTATCTAATAGTAAACACATTGCAGAAGTACTCATTTCAAAATATCTGGAATATGAACTAAGTAATAAATAAAAACAAATGACTGTCATATTCAGTGGCAAAATATGTATCACTCGGCCCCTTTTCCGTATGAAAATTTTAAAAGAGAATGGAAGAGACCAATATCATTAGTGACGTTCTGGCGTGTCTGTATGAAATGCTTACTTATCCAGTAATAGTTTCTCTTGCATTTTCTTACTGTATTTGTAAAGACAAAGGCCAATATCAGTTTAATAACTCATCTTTTTACTTCTTACCAAACATGGAATTTAATTATGATATTGATTTACGGCCGGTGTATTGGTTGGTGTTGTTTCATGTGATAATTGTGAAAACTTGTAATACTTAAGAAAATATGCCACCATGATGGGGTTGAAAACGTTGTGCATACATATATTCGTTGTAGTATTTTGTCATAGAAATGAATGTTCCCATAAACATAACTTTCAAAAAAAGTTCAAGAACCTTTAGAATATTAGTATCTAAGTCCAAACACCTAAACTGCCTGATTTAAAACGGAACTAATTTTACTTACGAAATTACAATGGTACGTATACGTTTTTACACGCTCATAACTTACACATAACACATAATTCGTTCACGTGTTAATCAAATGGTTTTAGGTTTAATGAATTCGAAGCGGTAATTGCAATTCACGTAATTTACGATACTCCATCTACGTAAATAATACAAAACTATAAACAAAACCAAGATTTATAATTTGCTTCATCTTATAAACGTATCGTAGTGAAGAGTAACTAAGCATGACTATAATTTTAATACAACGGCGAACCGTATTTCCTTTACTTTGAAAACGGAGAGAAACGCAGTTGTTTTATATTTTATGGTTAACATTTAAAATACTTTGTATCGGTGATTGTGTCATGTCCTTTCTAATTTCCTCGTGAAGCTAAACAATTTTGGACTCGCTACAAAACTGATATACATAACTGTAGTGTATGTATGTATAAGTTTCATAAGATGATTTTCAAAGTTATTTACTTTAATTATTATACAGTGATATAAAACCTTAAAAATTTTAAATCGTATAGATACAGCACAAAGTTACTTTAGACGTTACATATACATACATATATGGGTTATATGCGTGGCAAATGGACTAATGCTGCTTTTACTTTCTTATAGCAAGCTATATAATTTCTAAATTTGACTCACTTCTTTACACGTGAAAGGATTTCAATGTTATCGAATCATTTGAGGACAAATTTAGCAGGAAAATGATTCCTAACAATTGTTACACATCAATTATAATTTGCAATACTAACTTTCCACATGTATAGTTTACTACTAAATGTGGAATGTACAGGGTGTTGTATTCAAGTGCAACTCGCTAATTGGTATACAGTCGGTAGCAGATGTTATAGGCAGGGTACCTTTTTCAGTGTTACAATAAAACAATGAACTTAGAATTAAAATAAAATACGTAATATAATGTGTAATTATATTTTATTAAATATTTCAATATTTAATCCTACCTCCTCTGGCCTTAATGATCATTTTTATTCTTTTCGGCAAAGTAACTAGCTGTTTATAATAAATTCTTGCAGAAAGGGATGTCCATTAATGAAACACCTTCAATGCTTCTTTGAAGGTATGTTGGTGTTTACGAATTTTTTCTTTTCAAATGAGGTCAGGGGACTGTGCGGGACAATCCAAAAACTTCACCATGTAATAACGGTCGAGCTGTGTGGCAAGGAGCGTTGTTCTGTTAAAAGTTGTAGTCATCAGCATCGATATCGAAAAATTTTACAATCAACGGTTCAAGAACTTCTTTCAACATGTCAATATAGCGCTTTCCATTCGTGCGCCTCTCACACACATGAGTTTTTCCAACACCGTGTGCAGTCATAGCTCCCCAAATCATGATACTTCCACCGCCATATTTAACAGTTCGTGCAACATATTCTGCAAAAAATACCTCCCCTGTACGTCTGCAGTGAATAAACGAAGAACATTAGATTTTCGAATATTATTATTTTGGTGGATTAAACAGTGACATTACACAAATGTTCTGTTACATAAATGACAATTATATTATTTCTATTATATATGTATATATTTCTAAGTACTTACGTCTATATTAGATTCATTAGTTTGGTCCAGTTAGCCACTTTCCAATGTCGATACTTTTTTTTTGTTCACCCAAGACGCTTTTTATGGGGTAACTCCGTGAGCAGGAGCTTCAGCCGGAGTCTACGGGCACGCAAATTTGCTGCAGTTTGTGATCGTCTGCATTAAAATTTGCGCCCTGCGTTGAGCCCTGATGAGTTCAGCGGCAATTGATACAGCAGATTTGTGCCTATTCTGGAGCGCAATTCGCTCCGTCATTCGATTTTACCGAAAAGTGGTTACTCGTTTTCTGCCGCTTTATAGTATATTATGATACACCGCGATTGTTAGGTAGCGGTTAATCGTTGTTTGTACTGCACAACATGAACACTTTATTGTTTTGTAACTGTAAAATAATTTCTTAGATCGATAAATGATCTTTCTTTCTCTACGTATAGTACACTACTAAATGTAGAAATGTATAATTTCATCTTACGTACCCCATTAATGTACATTTTTTGAGGAATTCCTACTTTGAATCCTCTAGTTAGCACTACACATACTTTCCTAATATCCTTTTTGCCAGTTACTGCTACCTGCTTTGTGAAATATATGATTAGGGTGCCTATAACATTTGCTCGCGGCTTCATTTAGAAGATGACAATTAATTGTGCATGAATTATTACATCTTTATGAAAGTATTTTTCAAATATATATTAACGTAAACATTTAAGATAAGAACTGGGTTATAAAATCGTATTATAAATCACTCTGGCATATTGGTAATCTATTCTTCTAGCGGTTGAATTATATTTGTTATACTCGTATAACAAACCATATGGTTTTCTTTGGTATTGTAGTATTATCAGTATTTGAGCAGCATTTCCAGAATATACAGGGTGTCTCAGCGAGACCGTTCATTAAAAATTTATGGCGTTCTGGCCAAAATATAAATTTTAAAATTTAGAATTATATATAGTCAATTATGTTCTCTTCAATGAAAATATTATTAGATTTCTAGCGCTTCCGGTTATACCGGAAGTCGCCATCTACTTTATTATTTTTAATGGAACACCTTGTATATTTTTACACATTTGGATTCACCTATTTTTAAGCTTTATCATTATGATTCACCTATTTTTAAGCTTTATGAATATCTTTACTTTTTGCAATTTGATTCGGGCGTTTTGTAGTTATTCGATTTTTTCTGAAAAATATTGCTTTTGCAGACGTTTATTAAAAAAATTAGAGAACACTCGATTTTTCGGATATCAATTTAAAATTCATAATATACTTAAACAACATGTTGGAGTATATTTTAGCGCCGAGAACGGCTGTCTACATTGCGTGGTTACTTTATTATGGCACGTTAACTCTTCGAAATTGAAGAACCATAACTTCATTTTTTCAAATGGCACACCCCATATTTTATTACTTAGTCGTCTTCGGCGTCAAATTCTACATCTTTTATGTCCCACATGTCCTATACCTAAAATTGATACTTTAGGAGATAATTAGATTTTTTTAAAACTTCCACACATAAGTCATCGATAGTTATCCAGTGTGCCATGGAAAATAAACGTTCTCAAAGATTTATTGTCAAAGTCTAACCTGAAAATCACTCTTCGTCGTTTGATGCTTGTCAGTTAATAATTAAATGCTTTTACAGTATTGCTATAAAGAGTTAAAAAGGATAACAATAACGAAAACCATGGAATATCAATAAAATTAGAGATAGAAAATATCGTTGCACGTGAAACATATTAACGATACATAAAAAAAGAAAATGTATTCAGAGAAAGTAATGTTATTTATACTGCCGAAAGTAAATATTCGTATTACAAAATATGTACTAGATTAGAATTCAGTTTTCTTTTTTTTGTGAACTACTATAGGAACTGACTTAATATATGTAATTGTAATAAGTGTAGACTATATTGTATGGGGGAATTTGTTCTTTTAAAAGAAATTTTGCTTTTATGACCTAACGAGGCAAAGAAACAAAATTGAATAAAATAGTACTTCCGGATAGCACTGTTAGTGTTCAATCCGTACCACCTTAAACAAGTTTAAAAAATATGCTAATCGATAGAAACAGAAACATTTAGAGAAGCGAAATATGTATAGTCAGACCAGAGGTACAAACAATAGCAAAGAAATGAAATGGTAAATTTTTACCAAGGTGAAAACAATATACATAGTAGGAATTTCGTTTACTGACGGATAGAATAAGATCTAACAAGTTTTTAGCTTTAGGCCACTTAGTTAGTATGTGCTCTACACACATAAAAATATGGTTAGATTCTCTCCATATTGGATACAGTAAATAATTATACTGTTATATAGTTAATTGCCATGGCAGCGAAGTTATTTTAACAAACAAATTTAAGAAGTTTTATTCCATTTAGGTCCAAATTTTTTTTTATGGAGATTTTTAACTTCTTCGTCGATTACTCCGTAAAATTTGTATGTGTTTATTTACTTTGTAATAATAATTAGAGAGGTGCATTACACATGATCCAATTCATTGCAACGATATGGACTGCCATTTTAAATTTGACAGTATCTGAACTACGGGCCTTCGTTAATTTAACTACACTTGTACATATGCAACTACAGAATTTTGTCTTGTATAAATTACAAAATTTTGCCCGAAATTAAGGCATTAATATTAATTTTTGTTACTTATTTTATTGCAAGAAACAGTAATCAAAGCTAAAACACATTTTTAACTAAAAAAGTGACTATTGGAACGTAGAGAATCGTCTCACATAATGTTATGTATGTGAAAGTTAAATCACAAAAAGCTTCAGCAATTCAGAAACAATTTCCTGCTGCCGGTGTGTGTGTACAGAAACTTTGACTGTAGATTCCTAAATCTATAGCTCCAAACTGCAGGCAGACTGTGCATGAATAAGTATCTTTACAGAAAAACTGTTAGGATATGTTACATACTAAAATATTAGAATTTGAATATTATAGTATAGATTAGAATACTCGTGAGTTGTTAAGACATTTCTACCTCCCTTCACTGCGATCAGCAATCAGATCTATTGTGAATGCCCTTGATCTTTTAGTCCCAATTGAGCTCCAAACTTCTAAAGACATTCAGGATCTTGGTGGGGGCTATGACAAGGTGACGGTGGCTTTGTCGGGCTATCGCCACGCACTCACACATAATGTGTTCCACCGTTTCACTATATTCGGAACAGTCTCATTTGTCGCTGTTTACCTTGCCCATCTTCTTGTGGTGATACCTGAGAGGGCCGTGGCCAGTGAATAAAGCAGTGACGTTGCTAAGGACTCTTTTATTGAGATCCACCAATAAGGCTAAATAGCCTTATTGGTTGAAAAAGTAATGAACTTTTTTAATTGTCTTAATTTTGGAGTGTTAGTCCAATGGAAGATTTTTTGATTAGTCTCCCACTGTTGAAGATGAGCCCTTATGTGGCTTTTGGTAAGGCCACAAAAGGGCTCTGGTCCAATAAATCGAGATTTCGCACTTTTCTCTATTATGTTCTCTAGTGTAAATCAAAGGGTTATCTAACTACTAACTAACGTTTTTAGGAACGATTATTTAGCCAAACCTAGCTATCAGTTATCAGTTTAAACACTGTATATTATATATGACAATACAGTTAACATTTTCGTGATAATTTACAGTTTTCTAAATCACATAGCAGTCAAGTTCAATTTGCAGTTATTGTAGAAATGCAGTTATCTAATATGAATCGATAATTTAATTGTGTATACAAGATCGTAACCTCTTAATGATAACATGCACAGACACTCATAATTCATATTAAAGTAAATATGTATGTACAACATAAATGCCATGATGACCTTGCAATAGTTTAAATTGAAACGAATTATAACAAGTGTTGATCTAGTACGGCTCCTACGTTTAACAATAACATTTCTTACCAATGAAACTACGTTTGTGAACATAAATGAATTGTTTGTGTTACTTGATACGAGTTTACATCATTATCTTGTTAAGTTGCGGAAGGTTCGTTTTTTTTGCTTTATTTCTTGACGGCATTGAAAAGTTATATAGTCTAATAATAGGCTATAGTATATGATTATTACAGTTGTTTTGGTTATAATGTCATATTAATGAAGTCAAGATAATTTTTTTATCTTTTTTCTATTCTATTTATTTAATTTTACGTATAATAGCAACTGTGTTATAACATCATTATTAAATATCTCAGTTCACTATAAGAGCCGTAGCCGTGCAGTAATCCTGTTATGATCAATACATGTATTTATATTTGTTCAAGTAGTTCAAGTGCTCCAAACTTTAAGTAAGTAGCTATTAATGGGTTACTCTAAATACATTCTTAAAAAGACACAACATTCTTATTTTTCTGTCTTTTATATTACTGTAGTTTTATATATAAAAAAATAATTTTAAAACTAAATGAGTTCTTCAATGCAGTTGAGGATTGATAAAGAAATGGACAAACTAAAAAGATGATTAACCTCGCTTTTTAATTTCTGTCCCTAGGATGAATTAAATTTCCCTTTAGGTTTTCTTTGTCCTGAATGTGGTTTGTTACAAATTCTTTGTAAATAAAGAAAGTAGTTCGTTAAAATAATATGAAAATATATTTAATTCATGTCAATTATTTCTTTCGCATTTAAAAATAATGTAACTTTCTGAAGTCTAATTTCTATATATGTAAATGAAATATTTGTATCTTATAGTAATACGATACGGAAGTATGTTTTTAATATTGTAGTCAATAATGATAAATATTGTGCTTATGTATCACATGTTTATTTTGTTGTGCGGGATGGTAAATCACGGAGATTTTATGAATGTTCATTGCCTATATTAGAATAAGATACGATAATGTTATCGACTTCTATACCATTCATTAATAAATACAAGCAAGTTTGGTTTTAAATCGTTTGAATAGCTGATAAAATATATCACGTTCAATTGCAAAAGTATCACGTGCGATTGAAGACAAATCCACATTAAACATGAAATTAATCCATTGAACTAACAGGCACCAAAAGTGTTTTAGCTCAAATAAAAATTTTATGACCATTTTCCTTTTTAATTAGGCTTAGGCAATGTTAATTGTACTTATTGTAATGTATTAAAGTTAAACGACGAGAGGATAATAGTAATACCAACCCAATATGTTTCTATGATATTATTCAATGCAAAAGTCTGTAAACACGTTTTGATATTATACTATACGCTTTCGTAGCCTTCTTTGTATTTTGTTTTACTGGCCATGCACTCTTAACAATTTACAAGTTTTATTTGTTTTGCTCTTTATCGTATCCTCTTATTTTTTTGATCATATTTTTATTCCATGACACACTTTTCTAGATATCTCACCTTTTTTATAATGAATGATTTAGTTCTATTATTACTAACCTGCCGCTTTTAGCACACACGTCGTATACACTAAAATATATCAATAAATCAAATATAAATTATCGGGTTGTAGGACCCGCTTGCGTAATTCGCTAACATTGAATCTATATGTTAACTAATTCGTTTAGCACAAAGTGGTTCGAGAGTATGTGTTGCTCTTGACTGCGCTGCAAATGAAAACAAATTAAAGCGAAATAGTCTCTGATGACTTATTCCAATGCATAAAGCAATTCCCAATGAGTTTACTCGAACTTGGCCTTCACGTGATGTTAGTTTGTAACATCTCTTCATTAACACTTATTGAATTAAACATAGTAGCCTTCCAGATTGGGAAAAATATACCTTCCACTTGTTCACAAGGCGTTAATTATTACACAAAGAGATGTTAATGTATTGATACAACTTGCGCATTTTATCAAAAGGATTTTTTTTTTATTGCGAATATTTACATTTACTTTAGAAGATACCGTATCTCTAAATTCAAGTCTGGTATCAACAGGGTTTCCAGTCACATACACTAGAGCTGTGGACATAATTACAACATGTATCGTCATGTATCTTCCATGAAGCAGATACTCTTGCCAAACGTAAGAATGAACTTTAAGTGTAGACATTTAGAACGAATGCAATCGAGATACCTACCAATAAAAACATGGACATGGGAGGTTATACCGTAAGGGAGAATAATTAGTTAAAGCCTGGGAGTCACTGTATGCGCAGTTGTCGCATGTAACGGAAAGCGGTGAAGCAAGTAAATAGAGATTGAGAGATGGACCTCTATTCACTTATCACTGACTATATGGACAGAAGTGGAATCGTTTCAATATGTTTATTTAACGCTCTGCAGTTTGTAGAATTCATAATTTCTCTGCAGCATTCTAATTAAAATTTGACGTATACGGTATAAAGATTCGTAATAGGTGTTTACGATAGCTTCTAACGCACCATCTAGGTACAAACAGTGATTCATTGGAATCTTTAACTTTGATTTTTATAAATTTCTACGGCACCTGAACTCTTGAATTTTGTTACGTTAAGAGAATGAATGTGTCTTGATAGAAGTTACTTGTTATTTAAACAATTTCTTTTGTAAATTACATCAGAAAAAAACGTAAATATATTATTATACTTAGCATTGAAAGTTGAATTGTATAATACTGTTGGTATTGTTACCATTTTTTTGTTTAGATACGTACGATTGTCAAACGTATATCATTTAATCAAAAGCAAAGTTAATAGCGCAATATTTTAAAACTAATATTGTTTTTGCAGAGGTTGATATCAAGTTTGGTTACACTCAATATTAGGCCATTTAGTTAGTATGTGCTCTACACACATAAAAATATGGTTAGATTCTCTCCATATTGGATACAGTAAATAATTATACTGTTATATAGTTAATTGCCATGGCAGCGAAGTTATTTTAACAAACAAATTTAAGAAGTTTTATTCCATTTAGGTCCAAATTTTTTTTTATGGAGATTTTTAACTTCTTCGTCGATTACTCCGTAAAATTTGTATGTGTTTATTTACTTTGTAATAATAATTAGAGAGGTGCATTACACATGATCCAATTCATTGCAACGATATGGACTGCCATTTTAAATTTGACAGTATCTGAACTACGGGCCTTCGTTAATTTAACTACACTTGTACATATGCAACTACAGAATTTTGTCTTGTATAAATTACAAAATTTTGCCCGAAATTAAGGCATTAATATTAATTTTTGTTACTTATTTTATTGCAAGAAACAGTAATCAAAGCTAAAACACATTTTTAACTAAAAAAGTGACTATTGGAACGTAGAGAATCGTCTCACATAATGTTATGTATGTGAAAGTTAAATCACAAAAAGCTTCAGCAATTCAGAAACAATTTCCTGCTGCCGGTGTGTGTGTACAGAAACTTTGACTGTAGATTCCTAAATCTATAGCTCCAAACTGCAGGCAGACTGTGCATGAATAAGTATCTTTACAGAAAAACTGTTAGGATATGTTACATACTAAAATATTAGAATTTGAATATTATAGTATAGATTAGAATACTCGTGAGTTGTTAAGACATTTCTACCTCCCTTCACTGCGATCAGCAATCAGATCTATTGTGAATGCCCTTGATCTTTTAGTCCCAATTGAGCTCCAAACTTCTAAAGACATTCAGGATCTTGGTGGGGGCTATGACAAGGTGACGGTGGCTTTGTCGGGCTATCGCCACGCACTCACACATAATGTGTTCCACCGTTTCACTATATTCGGAACAGTCTCATTTGTC
Source organism: Holotrichia oblita (assembly GCA_023690525.1). Classification (NCBI taxonomy): domain Eukaryota; kingdom Metazoa; phylum Arthropoda; class Insecta; order Coleoptera; family Scarabaeidae; genus Holotrichia; species Holotrichia oblita. Next base: position 169,812,691 of record CM043015.1, on the reverse strand, counting down.
GCTGTTTACCTTGCCCATCTTCTTGTGGTGATACCTGAGAGGGCCGTGGCCAGTGAATAAAGCAGTGACGTTGCTAAGGACTCTTTTATTGAGATCCACCAATAAGGCTAAATAGCCTTATTGGTTGAAAAAGTAATGAACTTTTTTAATTGTCTTAATTTTGGAGTGTTAGTCCAATGGAAGATTTTTTGATTAGTCTCCCACTGTTGAAGATGAGCCCTTATGTGGCTTTTGGTAAGGCCACAAAAGGGCTCTGGTCCAATAAATCGAGATTTCGCACTTTTCTCTATTATGTTCTCTAGTGTAAATCAAAAGGGTTATCTAACTACTAACTAACGTTTTTTAGGAACGATTATTTAGCCAAACCTAGCTATCAGTTATCAGTTTAAACACTGTATATTATATATGACAATACAGTTAACATTTTCGTGATAATTTACAGTTTTCTAAATCACATAGCAGTCAAGTTCAATTTGCAGTTATTGTAGAAATGCAGTTATCTAATATGAATCGATAATTTAATTGTGTATACAAGATCGTAACCTCTTAATGATAACATGCACAGACACTCATAATTCATATTAAAGTAAATATGTATGTACAACATAAATGCCATGATGACCTTGCAATAGTTTAAATTGAAACGAATTATAACAAGTGTTGATCTAGTACGGCTCCTACGTTTAACAATAACATTTCTTACCAATGAAACTACGTTTGTGAACATAAATGAATTGTTTGTGTTACTTGATACGAGTTTACATCATTATCTTGTTAAGTTGCGGAAGGTTCGTTTTTTTTGCTTTATTTCTTGACGGCATTGAAAAGTTATATAGTCTAATAATAGGCTATAGTATATGATTATTACAGTTGTTTTGGTTATAATGTCATATTAATGAAGTCAAGATAATTTTTTTATCTTTTTTCTATTCTATTTATTTAATTTTACGTATAATAGCAACTGTGTTATAACATCATTATTAAATATCTCAGTTCACTATAAGAGCCGTAGCCGTGCAGTAATCCTGTTATGATCAATACATGTACCTATTTATATTTGTTCAAGTAGTTCAAGTGCTCCAAACTTTAAGTAAGTAGCTATTAATGGGTTACTCTAAATACATTCTTAAAAAGACACAACATTCTTATTTTTCTGTCTTTTATATTACTGTAGTTTTATATATAAAAAAATAATTTTAAAACTAAATGAGTTCTTCAATGCAGTTGAGGATTGATAAAGAAATGGACAAACTAAAAAGATGATTAACCTCGCTTTTTAATTTCTGTTCCTAGGATGAATTAAATTTCCCTTTAGGTTTTCTTTGTCCTGAATGTGGTTTGTTACAAATTCTTTGTAAATAAAGAAAGTAGTTCGTTAAAATAATATGAAAATATATTTAATTCATGTCAATTATTTCTTTCGCATTTAAAAATAATGTAACTTTCTGAAGTCTAATTTCTATATATGTAAATGAAATATTTGTATCTTATAGTAATACGATACGGAAGTATGTTTTTAATATTGTAGTCAATAATGATAAATATTGTGCTTATGTATCACATGTTTATTTTGTTGTGCGGGATGGTAAATCACGGAGATTTTATGAATGTTCATTGCCTATATTAGAATAAGATACGATAATGTTATCGACTTCTATACCATTCATTAATAAATACAAGCAAGTTTGGTTTTAAATCGTTTGAATAGCTGATAAAATATATCACGTTCAATTGCAAAAGTATCACGTGCGATTGAAGACAAATCCACATTAAACATGAAATTAATCCATTGAACTAACAGGCACCAAAAGTGTTTTAGCTCAAATAAAAATTTTATGACCATTTTCCTTTTTAATTAGGCTTAGGCAATGTTAATTGTACTTATTGTAATGTATTAAAGTTAAACGACGAGAGGATAATAGTAATACCAACCCAATATGTTTCTATGATATTATTCAATGCAAAAGTCTGTAAACACGTTTTGATATTATACTATACGCTTTCGTAGCCTTCTTTGTATTTTGTTTTACTGGCCATGCACTCTTAACAATTTACAAGTTTTATTTGTTTTGCTCTTTATCGTATCCTCTTATTTTTTTGATCATATTTTTATTCCATGACACACTTTTCTATATATCTCACCTTTTTTATAATGAATGATTTAGTTCTATTATTACTAACCTGCCGCTTTTAGCACACACGTCGTATACACTAAAATATATCAATAAATCAAATATAAATTATCGGGTTGTAGGACCCGCTTGCGTAATTCGCTAACATTGAATCTATATGTTAACTAATTCGTTTAGCACAAAGTGGTTCGAGAGTATGTGTTGCTCTTGACTGCGCTGCAAATGAAAACAAATTAAAGCGAAATAGTCTCTGATGACTTATTCCAATGCATAAAGCAATTCCCAATGAGTTTACTCGAACTTGGCCTTCACGTGATGTTAGTTTGTAACATCTCTTCATTAACACTTATTGAATTAAACATAGTAGCCTTCCAGATTGGGAAAAATATACCTTCCACTTGTTCACAAGGCGTTAATTATTACACAAAGAGATGTTAATGTATTGATACAACTTGCGCATTTTATCAAAAGGATTTTTTTTTATTGCGAATATTTACATTTACTTTAGAAGATACCGTATCTCTAAATTCAAGTCTGGTATCAACAGGGTTTCCAGTCACATACACTAGAGCTGTGGACATAATTACAACATGTATCGTCATGTATCTTCCATGAAGCAGATACTCTTGCCAAACGTAAGAATGAACTTTAAGTGTAGACATTTAGAACGAATGCAATCGAGATACCTACCAATAAAAACATGGACATGGGAGGTTATACCGTAAGGGAGAATAATTAGTTAAAGCCTGGGAGTCACTGTATGCGCAGTTGTCGCATGTAACGGAAAGCGGTGAAGCAAGTAAATAGAGATTGAGAGATGGACCTCTATTCACTTATCACTGACTATATGGACAGAAGTGGAATCGTTTCAATATGTTTATTTAACGCTCTGCAGTTTGTAGAATTCATAATTTCTCTGCAGCATTCTAATTAAAATTTGACGTATACGGTATAAAGATTCGTAATAGGTGTTTACGATAGCTTCTAACGCACCATCTAGGTACAAACAGTGATTCATTGGAATCTTTAACTTTGATTTTTATAAATTTCTACGGCACCTGAACTCTTGAATTTTGTTACGTTAAGAGAATGAATGTGTCTTGATAGAAGTTACTTGTTATTTAAACAATTTCTTTTGTAAATTACATCAGAAAAAAACGTAAATATATTATTATACTTAGCATTGAAAGTTGAATTGTATAATACTGTTGGTATTGTTACCATTTTTTTGTTTAGATACGTACGATTGTCAAACGTATATCATTTAATCAAAAGCAAAGTTAATAGCGCAATATTTTAAAACTAATATTGTTTTTGCAGAGGTTGATATCAAGTTTGGTTACACTCAATATTACCACGGTAGCCACTAAAATTATAACGTTAACAAATAGTAAAACTATTTAAAAAAAATTATTCATATTAACTATGATTGAATCTATCTGATCCTTTCGCTAAATCGTAGTAGAATAAACAACACTTTTCTCAATCTATATCACTACTTGTGCAGGCTACCAGTACTCTCATATGATTATCTTTGATTTATAGTAAAGTGCTCCAATAGCACACACCCTCTAACTGTAATTTATTAATTTGATATGACATAAAACCCGCATGATTTTAATTTTGTAAAGAGGAAGCCAAGTTTAATTAGAATAAATAAGTCTATTGTTGCACGATACATATTCTAGATACATGTACATTGAAAATACACATTTTATGTACTTTTCTTAAATTATGGATTTTTTACTACTCTTCAGGTAAATATTATGTTTATAAATTTAACCTAAGATCTTATCGCCTCACTGAATTTTTATTTTTAAAGTTTGTGTACGTAATATTAATGTTACTTATTGTTTCTATTAATAACGTTCTCTTCTCAGCTGGAACTTCTAAGCTATGTGTGAATTATAATGCACTATATGCTTCATCTAACAATGACTCTCCAACTAGGTACCTTCCTTAGATTGCTGATAGTAGCATTTATGATTGATAGACTGAGTGGAGAATGAAGAACAACTCATGTCTGATAAGGAGATTCTCCAGCAAAAGAAAAAAGAAACCTTATACCGAGAGATAGCCTTTTAGATCATAGAATCCTCTGACGTGACCATAAACAGAATAGTGTTATGGAATAGTATGGAGAGCTGAATGCTTAGTTTACACATATGTCATAAGTCCTAAGTTGTCATTATAATGAAATTAACTATATCTGTCAATGAAAATACTACTACTTATTTTGTACGAACTACATTACGAAATTCAACTTCGTAACGAAAGTACGTAATTGGTTCCTTTTAAGTATTTCCGTAACAGATAAGATTGTTTCTGTTAAGTATAGCAGCGTGTTCAGTCAAATTAATATTAGGTGTTTATTAAAGGTTCTTTCCAACAACGCTTAGAACCAGTGCAGAATTGGCCAGCGCATGGGCAAAATGAAATGCATATTCTAACAAGTAAAGAACTGGAATCGGGATAGAAAAATCACTATTCCTACAGATTACGAACTAGTACCAGAACGAATTCAAGAACGCTGAAACCAGTACCTGATTCACGGTAGGAACTACTAGAATCGACATGCGTACAACGCATGTTGTAGGTATTTGTACTGTCAGATTTGAAGTTTTGTTTTTTAAATAAATACTAAAATGAGCGATTTTGAGGAAGATAAAATTTACTCAGATACAAGCGAAGAGGACGCATTAGAATTCTTAATAGGAAATAGGAATTAGTTATTAATTATGTTGAGAAGTCTCAAAATAAAATTTACCTGCCACGTTGATACCTTATTTTTTATGTTAAGCTATGTGTCAATAACAATTGTAACAGCTGAGTGTACGTTCTAATTTGTGTTCCAACGAACGCTTATTTAGAATTAGTTCTGAACTGCTAGAGAAATCGCGCTTGCGCACTTTGCAGTTATGAACGGATTCTGGAATTAGTTCTAATGGTATTGTTGGAAAGAACCTTAAAGTAAAATGAATTTGGATATTATCTTACTTACATGTTAGACTGCGATACACATGAATCAATTTTTAAATTTACTTTACTTTCAAAAGGTAAGCAGCTATTGTTTCTGTAATCACATTTATTATCCTTTTCCAAAATTCACGATACAATGCACTCGATAGCCGCAATGGTTAGTTGCTTACTCAGTGACGTGAGACATCGCTGCTGTTCGCCGTTCAATTGTCCAAGGCGACGGTGAATTTTTTCCATTCCAAAGTGATTATCAATTCAGCATTATAAACGGCGAGATAGTGCTGTAACAAGACCATTGGACACATTACACACACACACACACAAACTACACAGTAAGCAATACATTGTAAGAAGGTGCTACAACTAGCATGCATTATAGACAAAGAAACGTCTTTATTATTTTTTTTATTTTATTCATAATTAGATTGCGTTTCCTATTTCTAATTTCTACCAACGCAATGTAACTAACCTACCGAATGTGTAATGTTTTACTCTACTATAGCCAAGCGCTAAGCGCATAATTGTGGCATGAAAAATACCAAAAATGAAAAAAGCATCATTTGAAACGAAGATATTATGAAGAAGAAAACGATTATTAATCATAAAGGTTGCTAACGAAAGAAATTTAGGCACTTCCTTTAGAAGAAATTATAACCGAATAGGAAAAACACATACACACAAACTTAACTAGGGTAATATTAGACTGATATTATTCTAAAACAATCATTTCACTCCATCAAATTTTTAACTGTGTCTGTTTTTAAACAGATTGTCAACACTAGAAGCCAAACCACAATGAAATATGCCGTATTACTAACCTATAAATATCAAACTTTAAACATATTACACTTTTAATTACAGGCAAGGCGGTTAATTTCAAAACCTTGCGTTGCTATTTAATTCGAATGCAATAGTGTACCTAGTGATACATTACTGATGATGAAATCCGGATGTTCAATTGCGAGGACTATTGTAAATTAAAGAATCTTTTGCAAATTAAATAGTCTTAATTAGGAACTATATACAAAATAACATTGAATACATATAAACATAGTATCTGTGGGTGAAAAAAACAACTTAATAAAGTAGTAGTTTAATACATAGTGAACAGCCGAAAATATTACCAGATGTAGTTTCAAGGTATGCTGACTCTTAAGTGTTACAATCGAAAACAATTATCAAGTAAATATGTAGCTATGGTACTCGCTTAATATCTCGCAAAATAATTACGGTGGCCTTACTTGTTCGTAAAATGATCTCATCTAAAAGGCCTATAAACCTATTAGCTGAAACTATAAATATCTGTATAAATAAATCATCCGAGTTGGTAGTTTAAGAGGTGTAATTATAAGAATGTTTAATATTCATGTCTGTTAATTTTGTATAATCCAGAAAAAAATAGCTTGTTATAATATTTTGCAAACTTACGTTGAAATGCTAAATGAAATACGTAACTTTTTACTATCCAAAAAATTGTTATTACATAGTTAACCTTCGCGCAAATCAAACAATCTAGAACTCTATAATCTTTAATCAAACAGTGGAGGTTTCGTATTATTTAGTAGTGATGGGTTAAAATTTAGTTAAACATATCTTATATTTAATAAATGTTTCGAAAACAGACGATTAGTTATGTACAAATTGGAAATTAATGTATTATTATATCAAACATGTTATAACTGATTAACATCTACTAGGTACTGCTTTTTACGAATACTATTCTCTATTCACAGATGTCAGATTTTTTTTTCGGTTTTCGCAATATTCCATTACATCCCAAACAAGCACTTATACAGCACCCTCTCTTTTATTGTCTATTTTGTGTAATTTCTTTAGTATTTTTCTCCTTCTCTGTTCTAATAGAATTCTATTTCCCATGAAAATTCATTTAGACCACTGCTCTCATGCTTAACAGTAAATTAAGTGGTCGACGATGTTCCGCTATAATGGAGGGTATATTTCTTTGCGATTCGATCAGTCGTTGGGCTATTTTCTCGCACTAAGATTTCATATTATTAAATTCTTGAGGTATTTATACTGTTTCACATGTGTTCGGTTCTGATAAACGACAAATAGTGCGAACAATTGGTGTTCTCATCAATAATATTGCCTATGGTTACATAATTCTGAATATGTGGCATTACTTAACTTTATTTGAACGTAAAATATCTTGCAGATCAGCAGGTTCATAAATGATTTTGAAGTTTATAAGCCAGATATTCACTAGCAATCTATAAGATTGTTGCACCAGCTTTATGAAGGTGCTCTAAATAAATATAAGTTATTCTTATACTCTTTTAGTTTAAAGTTTCATTCCGATCTAAATTGGCTTGTAAGTAACGGAAATACTACATGAACCCTATCTAAGATCGTATAGATTTGCACGACTGCAGTTTATTGGCGATTCTTCGATAACCAAACTATTTTAATAAAAGTACTAGCTCCTATTTGTTTACAGAACACGACATTACTATGCACGATTTCTGTCCGTGAAACATAAACCCAAAACAATGGAGTAGTAAAAAGGTACTTTCAGTATCTAATCTTTTTACGTATACGTATTCTTTTATAAATTTAAATAGATTTTCGTTTCAATTTTATTGATACTTACAGCTATTCTAAATGGGCCATCCCTAATTAAGAATTTATGGATTGATTATTAAATTTCGCTCCAAAACAGCAATGATAATGCAACAAACCGATACCAATAAACCAATTCAAAGATATTTAAGAGTCACCGGAAGTCTAGTCAACATTTAAAACACTACTAATACCACATTTTTAGTCCATTTTTAAATTATGTACAACCGAAGATATTTAATGACTGGCAGCAATTTAAGTGCAATTTTGGTGGAAACGAAAATTTGGATACGTGATTCGAATACGGGAGCTTTTGGCATTATAGGGTCGTAATTTGATTGTACCGAATACGCAATTGCTGATAATGTATGTAGTATATTATATACATACATATATGAACCTAGTATATTTTCGATTTATAAACTACAGTCACTATGTATAAAACACTTACTTAATACGGAATCAAGTGGGTCAAGCTGTAATATGTTTACCAAAGAAAGTATTATTCAAACGTAAAATATTTTGACGAACATCATTTATGAACGAATTATACATCAATCTTAATATCCCCCAAACTTATCAAATTGTAATAGTTCTAACTACTATACCACAGCCAAGTTTGATACATACAGTTCTTATAATTTACAACATGGTGTGTGGTTTTAATAAAAAACAAACGTTATTATCTTACAATCTCACTTACCCACGTAGAGAAAAATATACTATTAACAATCTGTTCCGTATTAAATTACGTATATAACAACACATGACAAAAACAATTCGCTCAAGTTCAATGACCAGACGCTGCTATTATTATATTACGGTTTGATCTTTACAAGGCAACCCGACCTTCGTTCATTCTTATCGTAAAAAAGAGAGATTTGTGTTTATCGTGATGTAATTACTGATACTGGATGCCTAGATGTTACATTTCCTCTACCGTTTTATAAAACTGTTCACGTAACTCTGAACCTGTTTGAAAGCTACAACATATGTACATACGTAGTTCACGCACGAAATCTATCGGAATTACTACTAATAGTACAGTTCCTTATCACAGATTTGTTCCCTTATAGAAAAAAGTTTAATTTTTCTTAAAATAAAAATATATTCTGATTAAGTATGTTTTACCGGAAATAAATAAAAATATAGGTTAATTTAGTGAGATTTTCCTTTTGCTTAATTAAATTGACGAAAGATCTCACGCAAGGGAACTTTTGAATATGTGTATGTATTTTTATCAATTAAATTATAAAGCCTTTTGTTTTTCTAAAAAAAAAAGAAACGTGGTTTTTAAATGAATATGTTAACATACATATAAAGTTTGTTATGTAACGGTCTTCCTTTACATCGGTAATCACTTTTACGTCCCCGATGTACAGTACTAAGTTGTTGGAACAAATTCTAATCACAAAGCTCTAGAGAATTTCAAATCTATTTAAAATCTCGAACGAACTACTTTACTGAACTAGTTTTCTTAAAAATTTATGAGATTCAAAGAGACAAATAATTTTTTTATGCTTGGTTTACAATCTAGAATATAAATCAGTAACCCTTGCATCAATAAAATAAACCAGCTGCTAAACCGTTATTAATTAGTAAAATGTATTACGAGTTGTTTACACACAAACTCGTTTTCCGTCCATAAAGTAAAGCATTTTTAACTAAACAAATAACTGATGGAAATTCCAGATCGACAATTTCAAAAATAACTACAATTTACAAAAAAGGTTGAAATTGTTGTCCACAAATTGTGAACCACAACAATGACCGAATCTGCGAATAAATTCGTTTCATTTTAGAGCATTAATAGTGAGTGTTATTACATTGTGAGTACGGAGATTGTTGCAGGAGTTATCATAATAAATATGAGACAATGTCTCTTATTAATATGAGGTAGTTGGATGATGTTTATTGGAACCGCAAGGAATGCATGCAATCTTCTCCGAATCTGTCAGCGATTGTGGAGAATCACTCGGGGAGAGTAGGTGGATGTTAGGAGCTCTGACTTGACTTTCGTTCTCTCTGGCATAAAGCAAATCAAAAAAAATCTATATGAAGTCACTTGATAAAAAATATAAAGCTATAAAGTAATCTGCTACCTTCAGTTGCGGTAAGATTTTTGCTTTTGAAACGGCCCTCAAAAATTTCGGTGAAAAACTAAACTTATCGGCAGGACAAGGATTGCGATTTTATCTGCCAAAGTGGCGAACGGGTTAGCCAAAGTGTTTGCTCCTGAATTACAGTGCAATTAATTGCTGGTTACAATATTGGATCAGGAAATTGGGTATACCATGTGATTCAAACTACCACGCATCCTAGGAATATAATAGTTCGCTTAAGAATGATGATTTTTTTCGCTTTTGCTAAACATGTTAGATTAAGACTACAACAAAGCTTTTCAGATGCTTGAGTGGTAGGAACAAATATCGATTGTGTGACTGAAAAATAATTTCATAATGAACAACTCTCACTTAAGAATCAAACATTTTTCGAAGCACATGAAAACCTGCTATAGAAAAGGGCTTTCTGCTCGTAACGTTCTCAAATATTAATGTTGCGTTCTGTGGAGAATATTAGCAAGTTATAGATATTTGTCAATTATCCTGAGCTTTGAGGAATTGAGCTTACTTGATATGTCGCAGAAAAAGAGACCAGACTTGGCTTTCTTATCAATAACTATACTATTTATTGCCATGGTGAAAACCTTGCGGCGTGATGGTGGCATTGTGCTTATTGTCGTACACTTTTCTTTCTTGTCATTGTGCAGAGACACTTGTGAGACTAAAGCCAAAGATAGCTTGAATATACCTTTATAAAATGGAACTAATCTGAATATTAGTTGTTTCAACATCCCACTAAATGGTAGTGCAGTTTTACTTAGTATTCTCAGTGGATTTGAATAAGAGTATAGTAGATACATTAACAATTTTTCATCATATATTGTGATTTAAATTTACCAAGAATCGAATGAACAAATACCTAGACCTCGTTCAGAGGCAACATTCTCGACGTTGTATATATTAATTAAAACTGTATAAAGAATAAATTGAATTATTCAATCCATTCTTCATTCTCTCCCTCTTATTGTTCCGGAAGATTTCTGTCATCCTCCACTTCAGATTAAGTAAGTATACTTTTTCTGTGTTGTTGATTGATTAAAAAAATGCTGATTATACTTCGTCAAAGTTGTATCTATTACAGATTGTTTTACAGAGTTGTTCTGATGTTTGAGTTTTTTTTTCTTTATTTAGTTCAAATTGATTTATTTAGCTTGATATTAATTTGTTGTTTGTTTTGCTATAACAAAATGGGACAGTACACCATCCTATTAAATGAAAATTCTTCTCTATTTATGTATTGTATTTCTTACAATATTGATTCTTCATGCGTTGACTTGCTAAGGCCTTCATGCGGTAATCCCGCATTCAACATGTACTTTCATCATTACGATAACTAGTGTCGGTTTGCATGTTAATTCAAATAAAACGCTGCCTCGTCAGAAAATAAAAAAACATTATGAACTAGAGGTTTTTATTATTTTTTATTCATCATAAAGGTACTCACAGAGTTCAGCTGTTGTGTCAGTCATCTTCAGCCAATTTATGTATGTACTATAATGGTATACTATGCTGTTTCAAAATATTTGACGAAAGACATGAAATGAAGGAAAAAAAGAAAATTCTTCTATAATTCTTACAATATTTTAACTTGCTCTAGAACGTGGTTCAGCTTAAACCATCCTCAGCTAAAATAATCAATAGTTACAAGCAATTCTAGCTGAGGATGGTTTAAGCCAAAACACGTAGTAGGGTTAATTAAAACATTGTAAGGATTATAGAAAAATTTTCTTTCTTCATTTCATTTCGAATTTCTGAATATTTTCTCTAACTTCAGACAAAAAATTGAGCAGTCCCACGAATTTCCATTAAAGTTGTTTGTTTAGCTAAAACTGTTATGGAAGGGAACCTATTTTGTATTTATTTGGCTACCAAATATTAATTGGAGCAATTATCACATCTTTGGAATCAGCGCAGCAAAGGAAATCCAAAAATTAAAAAAAAATATGTTCCATTTAAACATATTGTCGATGCCATTATCACTTAATGCTTCACTCGTATATGAAATTATTGAATACGAGCAACTAAATATACTAAATATATATAATAGGTATTATGTCATGCTTACACTGTTATGTAGAATTTACTAACAAGGAATCACAGACAAGTGGTGGTGGCCGATTTAGATGAAATTTACTGGGTTTGTAGACTGATGCAGTGTAAGAACAACGGTAACTTCCAAAGATGCTTTAATATCTCCAAAACTATAAGACATATCAAAAAAAAAATGAAGACAAATATAGAGCTGTTTTATGGGTACTAAAAGATAGCGACAATAGTTTTCCTGTCGTAGTTCTTGTTTTCCAGAAACAACCCCCACCCCCTATATTTTTAAAAAACTATTGTCGCTATCTTTTAGTACTCATAAAACAGTTATATATTTGTCTTAACTTTTTTTGATATGTCTTATAGTTTTGGAGATATTAAAGCAAATAGCGGAAGGTAGCGTTGGCTCTTGATCGCCCCCACCCCCGAAAACGAGCAATTTAGCATCTAATGAAGTTACCATTGTTCTTACACTGCATCAGTCCTCAAATCCACCAAATTTCATTTAAATCGGTCACTACCATTTGCCTGTGTTTCCTTGTAAGATTGGAACTTGCTGCATTGTCTATACCGACTCTAAAATTGTATAAAAGTATGTTCAATATCATCAGCTTCAAGCACGGCGAATGCATCATGTTAAATGAATATAATACATAAGAAGAGGAAAATCTGTTTTTCGTTTAAAATTCTACGAAAGTAATTTTTCTGCGAAAATGTTATGTAATCGTTAATCGTACACGTACACTAAAATGGCTTTCCGTTTAACGCTACAAATAAAAAAAATCATGCAGATTTATATTTAAGATGCTAAACGTTAAAAGCAATATAAGAGATTCGATACAGGGAACTAAACGTTTGCATATTGAATAAACAGTGTACAATATACGCCGCAATATCAATATTTTTGCAGACGGAGCGGTGTTACAGCCCTTTAAGCAAATAAAGTATGAAGGCGACAACGCTAGCTACCATCTGCAAAATTTCTTAAAAGCCAACGATATTCCTGGATGGACTAGTTTAAAGAATATATCCAAAATAAAAACTCTATTACCGTTCGTATCAGTTCTGCAGTTGAACTAGTGTTATGATGTATAACTACAAAAGTGAAACACGTTTATTATGAAGCATAACTTCGTCAATTCCATTCAATTCAATTAATATCCATTTTACCACGCCTTGCGAAATTATTCTCTATATATTAATTCTACACCGAAAAATATTTAAGGAAAAGTTATCTAAACACAAAATCCATTTAAGCTCAATTTATTATATTTTAATTAATTGAAAGCGACTTCTTGTGTATTGTACATTGGTCCCCTTAATTATAATTTAAAAATATATTAAATAAGTCACGCGGATACAGTTCTTAAGTGCAAAGTAGAACATTTCTTACACTTTAAAGAAAGTACATGAGTTTTAAATTATTATAGTATTCGATGTTTTAAAACAAGGATTAACATTTAAATAAAAACCATACATTTCTTAAATTAAGGATAACTAATATATCTATTTTGTGACCTTTATGTACTTATCTTTCAATTCCTGAAATATTTCCACTTAGGTATAGGTCAATAAAACAACAATTAATTATATACCAATTTATTCCAGAACATATAATATTGTTTTCGTTAAAAAGACTTCTTCAATGTTTGATTGACCTATGAGTGGAAATATTCAGGAATTTAAATACATATTTACAATTTACAAATATATAAAATGGACAAAATACTAATTGCCAACGGAAATGACGTTTATAAGTGAAAAGAGTTGTAAACAAAATAAACTTATATAAGTATACCTACTTATACATTACAGTTTGTATTAATACTTGTTTTGCTATAAATTTTAACAAATTTGTCATGAAGTGAACCACAATAGTTGCCAAAGTTTCCCTTCGTAACACAAACTACAGTTATTTATTGATTTTGGGATTACGGAAGTTTAATCACTTCTAGCTACATATTATAGATATTAATATATTTTGTCAGTTGTTTCAGAAGTACGTTATGTCTCTTAATCAATATTTCGACACAGATATAATCTATACTTCTACAAACAGGGTGTTTCAAAAATATTTTAAAATTTCGATTACAGTACTGACGTCCTGGAATTGTTTAGGACCTTGCGAAGCTAAAATGCTAGCTAGAAACCATTTTTATCCGTATATTTCTATTTGAAGTTCAGTACTCACTATTTTGATGTCCTAAAATTGGGAATGTGAGCTACATCCTAAACTTATATTGCCCACCTATGGAGATCCACATCGTGGACGATACGTTTCAATTTGCAACAATTTTTCCCTTCAACTTCCTCCATAAGGAGGAATTAAGAACAATCTTATGCTTTTTCATTTCATGTGAATACATACTACATAAATCAACGTATTATGATGTGTGAAGCCGGTACATAGTCAAGAATTTAAATACATTGCCAGTGTCGATTTCAAAACTGTTATCGGCCGTGCTTTTAGTTATCAACTCACATAAAATGGCATTCACAAAGTTTATTGCTACTAATTTAGCACAAATGTAAAATATCAAACACAGTAACCGCAGGTATTCTACACATGCTGCTATACAGTGCATTCATGATGAAAGAAACAAGTTCGCTTAAAATTTAGGTAATTATTTTGTAAAAAATGCTCGGACATGTCGATTAGTATTTTTAGTTTCGAATTTTTTGACATAAGAAAATTGTATACAGAGTGTCTAGAGAGGAACATATGCAGCCATCATCTGTATATTGTGCCATTTTTGAATTGTACAGTAAATTCGGAAAACTTTTTGTATAACATACCATATATCTAACATCAGCGGTTTTCGGAATAATGACACTTGAAATGTGATAAATTAAAATACACAAGTATTGAAACTAAATGTTTAAATTGAACAAATACAGCCTGAGCTTTTTTTAAGCCAACAAAAACAACCTGGTATGGTAAATTTTAAATAAAATAAATGAATTTTAAAATCCAAACAATCGCCGGCGATAGTTTAGATTTTTAATACCAGAAACTACCCACACCAAAATGGTCTGGTAGTCGCGAAATGAAAATCGATTAATTCGAAGATTTACATATTTTTCATAAATAAATGTTTTAAACGGGTCGATGGCCACAGTGGTTAGGCGGCCGACTATCGTTGTGGGAGGACGATAGGTGCCGGGGTTCAATTCTCTAGAGGGACGGTGACATTTTTTCAGAGAGTTTAATCCCGGATCGACTTGCCATTCGCTGTTGGGAGCAAAGTGATTAACAGCGCGGCATCATAAAAGGCGATATGATGCTGTCACAAAGCCAATTTAACACAACTTACACACACAAAGACTACACCGCGAAAGTTGCATCACTGCAGTGATAGCCAGACAAGCGATACAGCTTACGGAGTCACTGCAACCAAGCACATAAAAAAAATAGAATTCTGTTGACATAAGTGCCATAATCAGCAATAATAAATGTCAATTTTCAATTTGTTTGCTCGAATATAATGCAAATTTTTTGTAAAATTCTGTAGACTAAAATAAATTACAACAGAGCTACTATTTTTGTTCTATTGCTATGTTCATGTGAGTGTATACATTTTTATGAAATTTTAGCCTCAAACCATATTCAGCGAGTCGTTTAAAATGAGATGTCACTCGACCATCTATTCCATTTAAAATTTTGATACTATACCGCTCTTTGTAGTCAATCTTTGAAACCAAATGGAAATTTGTCATTGACCCAAAACTGAAACCTCTTTAAACCGAACTTAAAGTAGCGAGGGGGAGGAGCCTCACTGTATATTAGTGTATTTAAAATAAATGGATAAAGCCAATAAAACAGGGTGTTAATAAAAGTATGAATCGAGAAATATTCGCAGAAATATACAACACTGGAAATAACATCTTGAAAGCAAGGCTATAAAAGTTATGATAGAAAATAATATTAAAATTAGGCAAACACAATTCTTTTTCAAGGGCTAGCTAGTAGTATACGACGTATTATATAAATCCTCCATATCTAAAACATTTTATGACATGTATCCATTATGACATGTATCCATTATTAACGGGTCGATGGCCGCAGTGGTTAGGCGGCTGACTATTGTTGTGAGAGGACGATAGGCGCCGGGGTTCAATTCTCTGGAGGGACGGTGACATTTTTTCAGAGAGTTTAATCCCGGATCGACTTGCCATTCGCTGTTGGGAGCAAAGTGATTAACAACGCGGCATCATAAAAGGCGATATGATGCTGTCACAAAGTCATTTAAAACACAACTTACACACACTAAACTACACCGCAAGAGTCGCAGTGATAGCCAGACAAGTAATACAGCTTACGGAGTCACTGCAACTAAGCACCCACCACACATTAAAAAAAAATACGACTTAAGAATTAGTTCAATGCCCGTTGCTAAAATAACTTTACCTAAATATACCCAAATTTCGTCAACTATATGTAAATACGTCAACTGTACAACAAAGCTTTTAATAATAAACAATAAAATTACTGAATATCTTTTATAACAAGGTTTTCATACAATGCCACACCGTTTATACGAAAATAAATTTACGACCGTTAGTAATAGATCACTAGCGGAAAATTTGCAAAGACCACCCTAACATCATTGGTTGTAGCCAACTTAGCGTAAACAAATAAAACAAAGTAGGCCACGTATAATAAGAAACGTGCTCAATATACCATACGTTAAGCATGCATCATTACCGAGAATGTGGTGCAATTTTGCATTCATTTCTAGATACACATACATATAAAAGACTGAATGTCAAAACGTGATGTTTTGAACTTTTTAACGTGATATTTAAATTTTCTAGGGAACGAGCATAGTTAAAATGGTACATTAAGTTCGTTGCAAAAGTAGGAATACATATTGAAAGATTAATTAAAAAAGGAACTGTATATATTTTCTCAATTATTCATATACATATAATAAAGATATCCACAAAGTTGGAAACTTGCAGTGCAGCAAACAACTGCAGTCGACTGCTTCAGGTTTAAACTCAACTTCCAGAAAAAATGTATATGAATGCACCGGCGTTCTTTGCATTCACTTTAATTAAAAAAAGCTGGATGCACTTATTATATATATACTTTATTTTCGCTAACTAGTATATATTACTAGTAAAATTACTATTATGACAATATTAAAAATTGTTTTGTTTAAATATAGCAACCAATAAATGTTCATTGTGGACAAGCACCTCACCCTGAAACCAGAAGTTCAATCAAAGGTTTCAACAATGCAAAAAAAAGATGTATATATGAAGCAAAACGAATCAGTAGCGTCACTAGGTAACGGGCAAAAACGATATAATACAGATCGACCCACTGTATTTCCATTAGCCAATCGAATGGAAGCATATCTAAAGACTCGATCTTTCCTGCGGTGGAGTTCGGTAACCCTGCCTAAAGTCCATTGTAGAGCGGCTGCATTTTCCTCTTGGATCAACACCATAGAGCCAAGTTGAACCATATCAGACAAATGTTGGATCCATTTATTTCGCCTTTGCAACTCTGCTACTACTTCCTTACTCCATCGACGCCAAAAAAGCTCCTTTAACTGTTGAGCTAGCAGATAAGTTGTAAGGCGGTTCTGCCTTATATTCGATACATCGTTTTCAGGTAAAGCTCTTAAAGGACGCTCAATGAAGAAATGACCAGGAGTAAAAGGAATAGGATCCTTGCTAAACTAAGTTTGCGTTAGCTAAAATTCTTTTCAAATGATATTTTAGGCATTTCACACCACTGCCCCACATACCACCTTCATGAGATGACCGTGGAGTAATAAATATCCAATCAATAGGTTGGTTAAGAAAGGTATAAACATGTTTGAGAAATCATTATTATGCAATTAATTATAAAGCGTGTCTCTCTTACTCTTCGCACTGTGAAAATTTGTAGCATTATCACAAAAAATGCAGTGAAGTTTACCTCAACGTGCAGTAAACCGTTTTAAGGTACTAATAAAGGCTTCCGTTGTAGCAGAAGTAACCAATTCTAAGTGGATAACCGTCTAGTCAAACACACAAAAACATAACTATAAACATATAATTTAGCTCCTCTACTGCGCCTATCCTTGATGAGAACAGGACCAGCGCAGTGTTATAGAATAGATACACTCGGTTCAATCGAGCACTAGATAAGTCGCTCATATGCAAATGGATGTTGTACTACTGGTGCAGTCTTAAAACAGATCACGCAACTTCTAATAAATTTCTTTTCGGAATTTCTACCATTGATAAGCCGAATATTGTAAAGCAACTGCTCGGCACTGCAATACAATAACTGACGGTGATACTTGTCGATTATTAAATCGGTGAATTTATGATTCTTGGGTAGTAATAATGGAAACTTCATGTCAAATTCATAATCAGAATATTTAAGTCTGCCACAAACACGAATGCAACCGTTAGCATCGAGAAAGGGATTAAGAGCTTGTATGCTGGAACTCTGGAACTGTACATTTGAATTCTTGATCAAACGAGTGCCGCTGGCACAAGATTACTAACCGCAACGTGGAGTTTTCTAATTCGGAAATGGTTAGCCTGCCAAATACCTTATCTTTACTTTTTAAATTCTAAACCAAGCGCAACACATATGCGAAAATTCTTTGTAACTTTCCAAATGTGGAATACTTAGAGAAAAGGGAATTAGAAAATAAAGCAAATGAATGAATTCATTAGATACGATAGTTTTGCCTTTGCGTTCTAAGGATTCTCAGGATTAATATGAAAATCTAAGTGATCCCAAGTGGATTCGTGGGAAGCTAAGAATGGTAGACTAGTGTACCAAAAAGAGTAGTAGAAAGAGTAGTCTTCTCTTAGTCTGCGTCATCGAAATATGCAATAATATACATACATGGTATTCCATTTAAATGTTGATAACTTTCATGAGTAACTTTCTTTTGGGGCAGTCTGTATATTTCAAAAAAAATTTAGAACGTGCTCCCAGTGGACCTACATATGCTCTAGCACAAAGATTTTAAATATGTATTACCGTTTTTTGTATATGAACCGAGGCGAATGTGCTGCCCCACCCTGTACATATATTTCTACAATATTTGTAATGTTCTTCAATTCCTTTAATAAAATTCATGGTGCGACTTCCACTTTAATACTGACAGCAATAGTAAGAACTACTAAATGTGATAACTAGGAGTCAGTACGAAGCAGATCAAGAGGAATAATGAGTATTTCTGTACAAGTAAGACTAAGAAGTAAACAGCACTAAAAGGACAGGAATCTAGAAAAGAATTCACAGATATAAAAAGAAGGAAAGTATTTATAAGAAAACAAAAAAATCATAACCAGCTTTTTAAAAATTTATGTGATGTTATGTGTAAGAGTATATTGGCGATTATAAAGTCCTTTCTTTAAATATTATTTAGTTTGACCGACATAGCATTTGCTGCAGTCTTTGCAGTCTAATTTATAGACGACATTACTTTGATTATTTCTTTTAATGGGTGCTTTTAATGGTTTAGTGTGATATATCCTATAATTTGTTTTTGTACCTGTGTTATATATTTTAATTATTCTTTTCTTTATTATTTTATCATAGAACTCTTTTGGGTAACAGCTTTGAATCTAATATTAGTTTAATTTTTTTTAGTCGGGGTGTGCTAACTTAATAGCCTGATCAATCAACTATTAATTAGGCTTTTTTAAATTTACCGAAGTATTTGAAAAGAAAGTCTACTACTACTAGTGTCTTTAATGTGCTAATTTGTTTTTATGTAAGTGTTATTATGTATTATCTTTATACTAGAAAAATTGATTTACTTCAAATGTGATCTTTAGCCTATCATAGTGTGAGGTAAATGTGTAAAACATGATCAATTTTACCAACGGTTATGCGGCATATGCAACCATATGTATGTTACATACATATATACCGCTTATACAATTTTACATAACAGTTTAATTTGTTTAGTGCACCCTACTCTAGGTCCTCCATTACTTCATTTTCTGTTACAGCAGATAATGGGGAGCCCATTGCTGTTCCGAAACTTTGTTTGTATATTAAAATTTTGTCATTATATTGAAAATAGGTTGAATCACAGCAAAGTTTTGGAGCTAACATGAATTCATTTCTTGGTAACTCAGTCTAATTATGTATTGAATTCCATTTTTTGTTTACACTACTTAGTGCTAAATCTATAGGAATATTTGTAAATAAAGATATTTTGTCCACGTTTTTTCTTTATTTTCTGTCTCTAATATACAGCACTCACTTTTATGTACAGTCTAGGATCCCAAAATATTTTTTTCCGTAATACATTTCGCTGCAAGTTAGAATATAGAACATCTTAAGCTATAAATTTCCTGTATAAAACAGATACCGCTTCACAAATATGTAATTGTATAGATTATATAATCATTTAATATTATATCCTCGCCCCAAATGTTCGTAACGCATGTCGAAACGCTTAACTGCTTTAATGTATTATGTAGATGAGGCGTTACAGAACGTAGTATCCAGTCGTTATAATTAACATGTCGACTGATTACATCTCAATACGGATATTACTGTTTATTAAGAGAAAATTTCATGCTACATATATGTATATATGTTTATCTTATTACTAAACAGATAACAGTACTTTTTAAAATATTAAAATACATAACTTCTATAACAATGAGATATGTACATACATATATCCGGTATTACAACTTAATTTTCAATCATTCACGATGTTTTGTAATAATAGATCACCTAGGGCTTGAAGTTTATTCAGTGGGTATATATGCTTTTTATCCTACTGTGCGAATAAACTTACAATATTACGAGATGTTGGCTTTAAAATAGATATGTTTATACAATCAGCTACAAATAGAAGAAACTAATCATCTTTTCCAACGACTCGCGACTTTAGAAATAGGTAGATGAAAAAGATCACTGTCTGCTGATTTACGAAAACCAGTCTAAGTGAAAATAAAAAGGAGAAGTACCTATTAAAATCAAACATGGAGATTCTAAAAAAAAACTGGTTGAGAGCGAAATAAATAGATGTGTTTATTGAATTTCTGTAACGACCGAAATTAGTATAGAATAAATTACTTATACTTATGCATTTTATACTTAATTGGTTTCGTTTAGACTTTTGTGAAACATGATTAATTATATATTTTTCGGAATAGCTGAGCAGAAGATGTCGCTATGTTTTCGATAGTGGACAAATAGTACCATGTAGTTCCATAATCTTGCCTTTAATAAACTGTTACTATGTCGGTGCTATAGCGGCATGCCGTGTTTTATCCATATTAATG
Organism: Holotrichia oblita; assembly: GCA_023690525.1. Classification (NCBI taxonomy): domain Eukaryota; kingdom Metazoa; phylum Arthropoda; class Insecta; order Coleoptera; family Scarabaeidae; genus Holotrichia; species Holotrichia oblita. Next base: position 169,791,564 of record CM043015.1, on the reverse strand, counting down.
GCTATAATATCATAAGCATTTCCTTGCGAAGCGTTTATAAACACGTAGCATATATAATTTAAGAGTTAAATAAAACCAAAACAACAAAATATACATATCACATGCACAGAATTACCACTTTCTAAGTTGTTATCCAATTAATCCAACAATAGGTGGCTTTCAACATTGCCGCGCTTGTTTTATTACCTGTAGTACTTTCTTAATTAATTAGAAAACAGAACCCTAATTGATTGCAAACTTCCACGTGAAGCCTCTAACATACATAATGATCCATAAAATATGGATAGCTATATAATTTGACGTTGAATAATTACCCGTAAGCAAGATAAATAACTATAGTGGTTGATGTTTGGTAAGCACAAAATGGGCTAAGTAATTAGATATTCGGCGTAATAATTTTGCCTTACAAAAATGTTCATGTGATAACATATTTCGTAATTATTTTCTGATTTGAGATAATTCTCAGTTACTAAGATCATTGAACTGTAGTCTTAAATCCTTGTTGCTTAATTAAAACGAAATAAAGTATCTAATAATCATTTTTATATTTCAGCTAATGCAAAACCATCGAAAACTGGTCAAACCACAGCAGATGATTCTACCGACTATTACGATGAAATCCCAGAAGATCGATTAGAGAATAACGTTGATGATCCTGTACCACTTGATCAAAACGATGCGAGAGTATCTCCAAAATTTTTAATTAAACCGGAAGTAATTGTAGCGAAACAAGGAGAACCTGCCGTTTTAAAGTGTCCAACAGAAAATGCTGGTAAGTACTACTAACACATCTCTGTGTTATGTTATATTAAATGCTTATGCCGAATAACACAGCGATATGTCTCTGTTATTCGGCATAAGCATTTTCTATCTTTATATGTCGACAACTTCCACAATAGATGCAGATTCATTAAATCAGTAAAATTGCTTTCGAAGTTTTAAAGCTGTTGCAGTTTTCTATCTATTTGTTATATATGTGTTGCTTCAGAATTTTGTCTTATTTCAAGTTTTAGCATTCTTTATCTTGTAATAATTGAGAAAAACTAAATTCGACTGTCGCTTCGTTTTATTGTTTTGTTACAGCTTGAAATTTGCACAATCCAACCGACAGTTGATCAAAAGATCAATTGTTGCAGACAATCAAAAACCGCAAATTTGAATATGGCCATTTTATTCTAATTATGCGATAATATATCTTTAGCATTTCTTTCATCTAACGTATTACCTTTTATTACTTCCACGATACTGGATTTTGAGCTGACACTTGCTTCAATCCTTGTAAACCGAATCGTATGAGAGATCTTGTGATAGTACTTGTGTCCTAAAAGTTTCTGCTAAATGTAGAGCTAATTGACAACTTACTTTTTTCTCTTTCTTAAAGACTTTATTTTTAACCTTACACCTACAACCTTCTTCATTTATAAAAATATTCTCTTTCTGTCAGCAATAAATATCTATTCTAATTTTAAAATGTAAATATTTTTTCCTTTATTTAAAAATTATAAGTGACATTTAAAACACATTAGTAGAAATATTGAATAAATAACAGAGAAATTAAATATGTTGGCTTCAAGCTAATATACTCTATATATATTTACGCCAAAAAAACTATTATTTCTTAGAAGCATGGGACATGTGTCATATCACTCACGCATTATAATTGTATCCCTTTCCCAGAATACTTTTTCGTATAGTAAAAATCATGAACAGCCTAACCACAGCCTCCAGTTTCATTGTTAATTAACTTTAAAGATTGAATTATCCTTGTCTCTCTTGTACTATTCGTGAATTTTCCATTAAATTGAATCTGTCCTAAAAATCACTAAAAGTTTGGAAAGTTGTTATTGATTTAATTACTAATTGTAATTCTTAATTTAGGAGCTGTGGAATATCTGTATGTTCAAGTGATGGTTATTTCTTCACTTCGTCTTGGTATTTCCCACTAGTACGATAATATTGCATCTTGTTTGTTTACAGTTTATAAACTATTTCATAAAGGAATAATTCACAAACTTAAATATTCCAACTAACTGATTACTTATCGCAGTATTAGGAGTCCTTTCATTTGTGTCCTGTCACAATATCATTAACAGGCACCACGACAAATAATAGAAGCAATGTTTAAATGCAATACAAGTAATTCCCTTTGCTGCAATTTATTGTTACTGGTTAATTCTAAACAAAAATATTTTTAAACAATAAATAACTTTTGGCAACTACTTTGGTAGTGAAATGCGCCAGACTATCTAAACGTTTTCCAAAATAATTATAACCAAATTATAAACCTTTTGATACTCACCATTAAACATCATTACAAGTTTTTTGGGGGACCCCACATTACTTCCTTGAGGAATTTTCGTAAATTCCGTTAACACTTGATACTACCGTTTTGTAGGTTACGTACTGATTCCTATTTGTTAAATATAATAAATAATTAAATTTTCCGAAAATCGTTCTGTACGTTTCTAATTTTCGCAACAACAAATTATGATCGATGTTACCAAAAATCTGTGTACACTACATCTATCTGAGTTCTAGAATGAAGGGCATTACTTACATCATTAGTAAAAAGTAGTAGATTAGTGTCACCAGATCTCTCCTACAAAATTCTATGTTAGGTATCTGACACACACAATATACAAAATATGTTCGAATATTTTCGCCACATCGGAGAAGGTAGACATTGGGCGATGGTTGTAAAGATACTTATTCGCCCAGGCACTATCCTTGCTATTTTCTATTCGTTGGGAAACACTGCCTGCCTTAATGATTGGGAGGTTGTATATGTAATACAATGATTTTACGAAAAAGTCGCTGCAGGCTTTGTAAATACATAAAGTAGTATACACGCTAATTTTTTGGATTTTAATTTTTTTTTGTTTATTGGATATCTTCCACGTCAATAGCAGCAATGTTAAGAGTATTATAATTTTCATTGTGAGGATAATCTGCAGTAACCCAACCATCGGAAGAGGTATACGCGCATGCAAACCCTTGAGCTATATTTTCCTTTCTAACCAATTTTCTATCCTTTCCGCTTTCTGGGATACTTTTTTACTTAAACAAGAATTTTTATTTCGCTTGTAAACCAGATAGGATAACTGCTACTACTATATCTCTCTCGCGATAAAGGTACACAGCGACTTAATACATCGTATGTATAACACATTATAGCATTGTCTTACAGCAATTATACTTCCACGATTAAATGCAAAGTCAATTCCATTTACTAAGAAAATATTGAAATCTCCTAGAATTATTAGGCAACTGTTAGGTAAGGTATCAACATCATCAAGAATATTTAAATAATTAACATACACTGGAACTTCGTTTATATTCGCTCTCACTTTTGTTCACCCTCACTTATATCCTCACTATAGGACTCACTTATATCCGCTCGGCATCTACCACCCGATAGTGCACGTATTCACATGAGCCAATCAGCGCGTAGCACGGCCTTTCCTCTCCGCAAACGGGATAAGAGTGGGGACCCCTCTTGAGAGGATATAAGTGAATGTTTACGTTTCCCGACCGCAGATATAGACAAGGTTCCAGTGTAGTTATCTTTCCCATCATTAGATTTTTTACAAATTCAGGATCACTGCAACACTGCATAATAGACTAAAGTCCAAGATTTCTACTTAAAAAATATGCAAATACATCAATTGCCAACCTACAATTCATATATTATTATTTTATAATTAACAAGATTCATTTTAAATGTTGCGCAAACAAAAGCATAAAAATGCAATTAAAAATGACACGTTAGTTGTGGTATTTCTCTTATTAAATCTACTGAAATTGCATTTTATTTTCAGAGGATTATGGCTTGGTGTGGCTGAAAGATAAAGAAAGTATAGCACAAGGGACCTTGTCGTTAAACAACGAATTATATGAAATAAAGAAGGATGATAACTCTTTGATTGTTAAGAACGTGCAGCCGGGATCTGTAGGATATTACAGTTGTGTAATTGCCATATCAGGAACTAATAACATCAGTCTTACACATAGACTAAGATTAGAAAATGGTGCCGAAATATTGTCACTATATGCACAAGACAACAATACGCAGGTATGTTAACCATCTATTTCTCAGTTTTGAAAACGACAACAATTTAGTAAGAAAATGTAAATAAAAAACATAGTTAATAGTCTACATACTTTACCTGTTACTTTTAAGAAAGCATTGTATCACTTCTGTTATTTAAACTGATAACTGCGCTTGGATGCTGCAGTTAATTCTTCATAGAAATGTTAGAGTTTATTGTGAAATCTATTTTGCTGCTGCACTGACAAATGCCCAAACCTGTATATAAAAATAAATTCTTTCAAATATATTTACCCTCAACAAAAGTATTGCTCATCAACAATCATCCTGACCACTAGCTTTCGCAAAATGTGGAATCTCTTGACTTAAGTCTTGGTGATGGTAGGCTAGGATGTTATAAGTAATTATCAATATTATGTGTTGATGCTGCGTATGATAACTTTTTCCTCTACAATCAGGATGTATATTTTTTAATACGCCTTCTAGACTAGTAGTAAATAGCAATTATCCAAATACAGCTCAATAGCTCCGACGATCAATCACGTATTTATTTACGTATTCACCTTAATAATTAAAGGAACCGAACGTATTTAATACATACATTCATTTAAGTACCAGATGTCAGTGTTCTGGTAACCATAAGAGTTTATGCAAGAGGTAGTTTTAGGTTTGTACTGTCGTTTTTTGATCGGCCAATCAAATTGCTTTGGTAGAAACTTGTATTCCATTAGTTCTGTTCTAAATGTTGATATTTAATTCCATGATTACTTATGATTTTTTTATCACTTTTGTTGCAAATTCTACTGTAATTACGCTACATTTCATAGTAGATGAAATATAAAATGCTATGTTTTAGTTACATACTGGAGATACGCTGATACTAACCTGTGAAGTAGATGGTAAACCTTTACCGACTATTAGATGGTTCTTCGACAACAATGATCCAATGGGCGCAATAGAAATTTCGAACGAAAAACGTCAATCCGCATTATCCAAAGATACGCTTATTATAAAAGATGTCAGCTTCAGCAACAATGGAACGTACAGATGTTTCGCTCAGAATAAACTAACCGTGGATCATCGAACAATAGTCATAGAAGTTTTTGGTAAGTAAACTTATTTAAAATTTTTCAGTCCTAGCCATTTTGAAATTAAATACGAGGCTTGTGTGGTAATCCTGCTTATAGTGTTGGTTAATTTGTGATTTTTGATTTACTATAATAACAAAAAATACTTGTTGGAACACGCAGCCCATAGTTTCAAAACTATATAATTATTAATAGTAAATCCTATACTCGAAAAGAGAAGAAATAGCTATTTCGATAAAGTTACTATGTATATGTTTAACTCTATTTTTTAAGTATACCTGGCAACAGGGATTGATGAAAAATGAGATAATAAACGTGTACTAAAATTGCAGTTGCATTAAAGTAATTTTAATATCGTCCATAATTACTTTTTGAATGAATTCTATAGGCATACTTCAGCAACCGTAATGTTGCTTAAATAATTACTTGGAGTTCCTTTTGTAAATTGATATATGAAACGTGAGGTATGATTAAAAATTAATTCGATTGTCTACATTAAATTGTTTGATTTAATGTAAACACTCAACTTTTGAACAATCTTTTACTCAATTAATTTTTTTAAATGATTCCCGGTATGAAATTCGAGTGCAATCGGATCGAGTCTATTCGGACAGAATGTATTTGATTAATCTTCCAGTTTTCGGTACAATGGTTGAATCACAATTCGCGATTGGGATACAATTAACAGCACTACACCACTTACGCTGAGGTAGTGTATATAATAAAGCCATATAATAAATTAGACGGCAAGAGTGGTAACAATAGTCGTGACAAAAAATACAGCTTACAAAGCGGCTACAGCTGCATCTATTACATATAAAAATAAAAACTGTTTTCAGTAGAAAATCAATACGATATACTAAAAAGTTGGTGTAAGTAAAGTATGGTATTGAATTCATATACTCGTCAGCTAATGTCATATAGCTGAAAAATGGCTAAAGTAAACGAAGTTCATGCCTTCATTGCCATCTTTCAATCAAGTTTTTTTTATAATAACTAGCTTAAATAATAACTGTCTTGTAATCTAAAAACCTTTCAAAAGCCTGAGAACAAGTAGATTGCTATTTAAAAAATTGTGGACAATAGTTGATACACAGCATATATACATACGTCTAAATAAAGGTTTTTTCTTTGATGAGCCTTTGTTTGGAGATATCAAGGCATGCACTTATTTAATTTCTCTTAGTAAATCAATTAATTTTTTTCTACCTCTAATAATTCTGTTAAAATACTAGATAAAGACAATAATTAATTAATACCGCGTAATTCACAATTATATGAGGTAAGTAAAGGAATTCCTCCTCAAATATTTTCATTGCCACAAGCAATTCTTAATTTGGTGGGGTTAGAATCTAAAGTTAACGCATGAAACAAAACCGCGTATGTTATTGTAATGGAAATGGATAGGTTCCTAAGAAAATAGTATTCCTAACTAGTTTTATAAAATATACATAGCTGAATGAATGTTTAGAACTACTTTACTTTAATAAGTATCTTTAATAAATTTATTCAATCTTCTCTATCTCAAGCTATGCATTGGCTGCGAAGTAATAAACTAACATCACTAACAATATAATTTGTTGTATAGTGTTTATTGACTAAACTTAACGCAACTTCGGAATGAATACTATCGAAGATATTCGTACGGGCAACCAATATGACAACAAACAAGATATTCATGTTGCATATAATATGGAAGTATTTATATTACAATTACTCTGTCTTCAATGTAAATTAAGATTAGTTCCATGAGAAATAAACAGTCAATGTGCTAAAACAGAAGTTGTTTAAATTGATGTGTGTGTGATATTGAAAATGTCGAGAAATGTCCATATAAAAAAAAAAAACGATAAATGCCTCTAATAGGCGCTCATGGTATATTATTGGAATCACCTCATTTCGTCGCAATTCGTTATACAACCTGTATTGTACAAGACCTGCGACAATGGATTAATTCCAATCCCCAATCTCTCTACACGAACTGCGATGAAATTAGGTTTTCCATTCGGAAAAGCACTGACGATACCTAAGAGATCGAAACCATGTGGTCTGCTTGTAATGTTTAATCTATTTTCATGGCACTCGCTTGCAGTGGCGATTCCCACAATATACCATCATCTATTACGGGCATGTTTTGGTTTTTTATGTTGTGTTCGAAGTAAGAAATAAATATTTTATCATGTTTGTGATACTGGTTACTTACCTAACGTTTCTTTCTTTAAAGTATTAAAATCTCACATATATTTCTTAGCATTCAATCTTCTCAAATTCTTCGTAGTATGTAGTTATGTAACATTTTCTTTCTTAGATTTCTTATGAATACGTTATTTTACTTTCATTATAGATTAGATTCCTTTCGACAGTATATGCTAATTTTCATTAATAGCAACAAATGCAGAGAATATTTAATAATTTTACTTTCTACTGTGTCTCGCTAATCCAAAACGATGATTTTTTATATAAAATAGACTAAAATGGCTTCTTAAATATCATTTTGGTATAAATAAATTTTTAATACATTTTTTCTATTCGGTTGTACACTAATTAAACTGCCAAAATATATCTTAATATCGATGGCTTTCACGGTCCGAGTCTCTGTTATGACGGCTTTTGTCCGCGTGATAGTAATGTAAATACATATATACATTACAAAAACAAAATATAGCTATATAACTATGTAAGTAGCAATTACTAGTGCAAGGAGAATACTGAACTAAGCTTACTAATATTGCTAAACTCAACCTGTTGGTGACAGTTTAATATACAAACGGTGTAGAATTCTCGGATAAATTTCATATAATTATTATTGTTGTAGATTTGCCCATTTATTTAGAAATAGAAAAACATTATGGATCCAATAGCAAACTCAATATGTTGGATTGCTTTGTTAAATATAGTAATTCTAAAATCTTACAATTGTCTTGGAAAAAAATTAATAGTTTAAGATTTAATTATCTACAAGATAAAACTAACATCTCGGTCAAACTATATTTCAACGAAATTAAAGAATCAGACTTCGGTATTTATATATGCAGCGCTAGAAGTAGTGATGGTGTTATCGAGAAAACAGTAGAAGTTTCGCCACCTGGTAGACCATTCTTTGATAAATTTTTTGCGGGTGATGGATACAATATTACTTTAGCATGGCGAGTATTATCCTTTTATCCAATTATTAGTTGTTTAGTATATGACTTACTACAAGACAAACTTTGGGTAAGTAAGGTTTCATGTCCACAATAAATTGACGTTTTCTTACTGACCAGTTGTTACCAAAAAAGATTGTAAATCGTTTTAGCCAATACCGAATATACCGGCACATATCCAACAAACTGGGCGCGACTTTTATTCTATTTTTCATACGCAACAATTTCTTGTCAAAGAACATACTGGATTTACAATAGCATGTCAAAATACGATTGGCTGGTCTGAGACATCAAAGATACAAACTTTTGAAGTTACAGGTTAGTTTGTGTGGTCCGGTGGTTTTGCAATAACGCGCATGAAATTTGTAATTGATTTTGTTTTAATTGGAGTTAATCTACAGATAGAACGGAATTTTGATAAGAAAACAAGTTAGGTACTATACAGGGTATAAAAATGTATGGAATAATTGTTGCTAATTTCATTATTGTATATGTAACTCCATAGAAAAAAGTTTAATGAAGATAAATGTGGAGATTTAACAAGCCATTCGTACAGAACAACAAACAGAATTACTTTGCATAAGATATTTTTGTTGTAATACTACAATTTAGCAAATTAGAAGATTTCAATATATTTTTTACACCCTCTATATAATGTATACATAAGTATATGCTATAATATAAAATAGATGATATGTATATGACATCGAAAGATTATCCTACCTTCGGTATTTATGTTCATTTGTTATTACCATTTCCGTACTATTTGCTGTAAACAAAATGCAATTTTAGTTCACCCCATGTTTATAGTTACACATACCACTCTTTTCACCATCTTTTCCTTAATTTCTAGGAGAATATCCTCCCAATTAACAACAGAAACAAAATTAAGTGATATGTCGTGATAGCTAATTGCCATTGAAAACTAAAATAAAATGCCCAAACTATTTTTAAAGTTTTCTATAAAATGTATTACTGTTACATGGCAGATACACTTTGGGAAACTTCCATTTATGTTATATGTCATACACATCTATAAACTCCAATTTGTCAGGTTCAGAATCTATTTCATATTTTCACGTAAAGAAGAAACTGAAAAAGTTGAACAATGACAATTTTTCAAGTTCGAGTTTTCTCATTTCTAAAGTTGCATTGAAATGTGATGAAACTCCAATAAAAATGCAAACATAGACTCCTTTATACGCACACTTCAAAAAGCTAACCTAAAGGTACGGATATTGGTAATCTACAAAAATAATATTAAAGTGCTGAATAAATAAAATACCTGCTTAGCCAGAATGATCTAAACACTTAATATTAAGAGCTAACTAAAGCTAAAGTTCCTGAGAAGCTACAACTTGTGCGAAGATGATTTTCACCCAGCAGCGATATATAATAAGAAATGGAGATTAGTTACGTCAAATATTCCGATCTGTCTTGTTTGCAAATTTCGTATACCTAATAACTTTGAAAACATTAATTTGATTGTGTGATTGAAACAATAAATAGAGATTGCGACCTCTGCGTTCATCATTTACAAGCATTATTTTAGCTAGTATAGTTTGGTAGTGTGTTTAATGATAAATTGTAGACAGCCATCTATACATAGAAATCGAGAAAATCTATCAACACAACGATCTCATCGGCTTAAATTGTCTACTTTTGCTAAATGTGACCGAAGTAGAGCTATCTTGGAAAAAATACGACCACAACAATAAACCTATTTATGTGGATACTTCTTTAGAACGAACAAGCAAATCTTTAACACTACTCTTCAGTGATAACAATTTTTTAAATTCAGGAGTATATTTGTGTACGGCGAAAAATATAGGTCTCAAAGGTTTAGTCCAAAAGCGTATACATATCCAACCACCATCGAAACCAACAAATTTGGTCAACAATTTCACATCATCTATGGAATGGAATATTCATTCTGACTTGTTGATTACTGAATGCAAAGTATTCTATCGAGAAGCAAATAAGTGCGGGGTAAGTTAAAAAAAATAGAAGTTTTAAACTTTTCTGTCAAAATAATAGAAGGTACGATGAAAATACCGAACTCTTCTAGCGTTTTGGAAATTCAGATAGAAGATTAAATATACGTGTACAGGAATATTATAGTTACATTATAACGTACAAACGACCTGGAAACCTAAACGGACAGTACGAATTTATACTTACTTGTAAAAATGAAGATGGCTGGTCTGAATCATCTGACATACAAACAATTTATTTGGGAGGTTAGTTAGTGTGAAATATTTGAGATATTTTTAGTATTACTGTACAGTCCAAAGACAGGTATAAACAAATAAATAAAAAATAATTATGAAAGAAATATACTTAGATATATCAAATATATGTATATTAGGTAAATTAAAGTTGTATAAATGTACAAATCTATATGGAATTGATGCTTAAAATAGTAAATCTTCATAATATTTATAAGTGACTTAAAAGCGCCTTAAAAACAACATAAAATCGGTCAATGTGGAAACTTAATTAAAAACTACTAACAAATATAGGTACTTCGCGTTTAGATAATAGGATATGAAAATTAATGAATTGTACTGAACTTAAAATGCATAAATGAAGTTTTTACTTATAACTCCATTCTTTTTAAATGTTGAATCGGCTTCCTATCACTATTTTTTTAATTTTTCCAATGTTAATTAGTAAATTGTATTAACAGCTGTTACAACAAATATTAGTTAAGTAACAATTTTTTTCCATTTTTGTCTCGGAGCTTTAAACTTCTGCAATTCTTGGAATTAAAAAGGGATGTTTTGCCTTCCTTATCAAAAATAGCGTGGTCCAGCATGACTCAGTCAGTCATGCTGAAGATGTTACGTAGTATGTAACGAAATGGCCATTCAATTAAATACATATTCAAGTGAAGTTGGGTTTTATTATTTTTTATATTCAACTGTATGTTAGATACTTCACTAGCTCATCAATCTATATATGTAAGAAGTTCTAAGAATCTGTGTATCACAAAGTAATTTAAGCAGAGACGTTCCATTGCCAAATCATTCATTATGGCTACCCAAATGTTCACTTTTTGCGCACATTGGGTGTGATTGTCGCGTATCCAATGAGGGCTTATAAAAGTCTAGTATCTACATTACTATACATCTATATTGAAATTTGTACGGATGAAGTCACTTTAACACAGTTATACGCCTTATAGGAATGTTTCTATCTACATACTTGACGTGAGAAATCTGTAAAACTTTCATTAAAGGGTGTCACTGCTTACATTATCATTAACAAATTTCGAACATCTTGACAAATTTTTAGGTGATTTTCCTGGAGCTATACTTCAATTTTAGATATAGTTCGACAACTGTCCCGATATCCGATCATTATAAGCCTTTTCTTTTTTTATGCTTGCCAAAAATAAACTCGCTCGATAATCTTGTCGGTGATGTTTGTGGCAACGTCTCGTAAGATCGGTACTCGAGTTGAGCGACCATTCCCTCTTGAGACATAACTAACAGCGCAATATTATTTACGGCAATGAATGTTGTAACAAATCCACGGAAACACATTTACACGCACGATTTACACGGCAAGAGTTGCTGTATAAATTATGGAGGTACTCTGCTACTACTCTTTAACACTATTTTAAACATTTTATTTAAGGATACAGTTAAGCTTCAAAACCTTAGAATGCTTTAAAGATAAAGATATTAAATGTGATTTTTTGAAAATACCTTTAAAAGTATAATCAAAAACCGATATAAACCATATGTACCATTCCCTTATTAAATTCAAATTAGGCTTCTATCTAAAGCTTTGAGAACGTAAGTAACTGATACAAAGTAATGTATTTTTTTATCATTGTTACATATTGGCATAATTTACATGAATGTTCATATTTAATAACTTACCAATACGGTCGGTATTACTTTAATGTTTGTCTCAATAAAATAAAACATCTGTATTTTCAACTTCGCAACGATAAAACTACTTTTTAGGCAGAGTACTTATTTATAAATATCACTTTATTCATTTTCATAAATTATTATTTCAAGAAATATGCATCTAATACATACAATGAGCAAAACCACGTAAAGTTATCTCCTATAGGAATAGAAAGGTAAGACTTCTAAATTACTTATATTATGAAGATAAGTATGGAATAAATATTACTAAAATACTATTTTTATATTACACTTTCTCTTGTAGCATCTCCAACGTGTATTCAGATACGTACACATACGATGGTTTAAACTTGAGTGCTAATTACTAAATCAAGTGAGTATTTATTCACTTTTAGTAACTATAATTGAATGTGAATGTGTTTTTTGTACTTATGACAATAATAAACAAGTAACTAATTATATTACAACCCATTTTTAAAATCTAAAAACTGACCTTTTGTTGTTGCTACTTACATATCTTTACACTTCCAACTTACTAACAAGAGAACACCGGTAACACGAAGATTGATATTTCAATTAAACTTTGAAAACTGAAAGAGTGCAAGAGTTCAATTGCCCGATCTGGAGATGCAACTGTACGAGTTATGAATTTTGCAATCATCTCAAAAGCTATAACAGATTATTTCTTCATAACATAGTCTACAATAAGGTTATTTATTTTTTTCTAAAATAATTCACGTTCTTCTTTTAAGACTCAAAAATACAAGTTATAATTAAATTAACGCCTATTATAAGTTCTAATCATAAAATCATGCAAATTTTTCGAGGAGATCGGAATCGGACTATTTATTCATATATTGTTCTTAGACTAAAGTACTCTTTCAATCTTCAAACTTTTATCGAAATCAAATCAAATTGCCGATGATCTCTTGCAAAACAGAATCATTATGTTTTTTTCTTCTTCTTGCAGTTGCTCCAATTATGCGTATTGAGAAGTTGTACTCTAAAACAAAAGTACTTATCGGCTTTAATTGTGTGGTAATTGCGAATCCTTTCGCTCATATATTCTGGAAGAGAGACGAAGCAATTATAGGTTCCACTCATACTTTGCAGAAAACAAAGAATTCGGTTAAATTAATATTTAATAACCCTACGGAGTCTGATTTAGGACAATACACGTGTGCAGCGAAAAACAACGAGGGCAGCACTGAAAAAGATGTTATGTTTTCAAAACCTTTACAGCCACAATTTAGAGGATTTCAGTCTCTAGGCAATACCAAAAGGGAAGTACTAACGTGGACTGTACCTTCTCAAGAACCATTAAAACTGTGTATGGTCTATTACACAGGTGAAAATGTAAGTACATACATAACTATACCAAAGTAAATATATCATAGTAATAATTATTGATAACACGAAGTAATTGCAGGACACTCGCCATTCAATAGCAGCAACAGATATAATAAGGGCCGAAGATGGTTTTGTAATAACGTACATACCAGAGGTTCCTAACGGAGGAACGTATAAGTTTAGAATTAAATGCTCAAGCGAAGCTGGTTGGTCCGATGAATCGCAAGAAAGAACTTTAGATGTCACAGGTTTGTTGTTCTGGTGTGTTTGTTGATTTTAACTCATCCAGAAGCATTTTGACAAACAGAGCACATTAATATGAAACCAGATGCAAGTTATAATTTCTGCTCATACTTTATATGTAGCAAAACGGACAAATTAAAGTAACTATAAGAAATACGTGAAACAATTCACGGAATCACTTAGAAATTAAATAAAATACATATAAGAATTTTAGGATTAAATCTAGGTTAGATAGAAGAAAGACTTTATAAAGATTCATATGGTATACGATGAGTTACTAACAAATTGTGCTCAATAAAAGAATTCTATTTTCTGCTTCATATAATTTGCATAATCCAATTATGTTTATAGTCCATATTATGTTTATATCAAAGTGATTTTTATGTTACACAGGATTTCTGGCATTAAATGGAGGAGGTTAGTGAAAAAGTTGGTAATTGTGTGTGTGTGCGGTGTATCGCTTATGTGTTAATAATATGAAATATATTTCGTTTGGTATGAGATATAAATACAAGAGTGATCTCCCTGGATAGATAATTTGGAAAATAGAATGTTGTACTCTTTTTTATTATCACTACAGAAAAGTAATAAGTAAAAATTCCTTCTTGGTCATAGGGTTATATATTTTTAACCTTATATTAATTATGTTATGTGATAATTTGCAGTAACTTGCAACACGTATTTTATTGCTATAAAACTACTGATTCCATTGCTCTTTTAGTGTTTTGGCGTGTATGCTTGTATGAAGCTTTTATAACTAGTCGCTAGTCTTTTTGAATATTAGGCGTACAAATATTAAAGTAGAATATATTTTCACAATTCCGCAGTAAGAAGACAACTCGCAGTAAGTTTCAAATAACTATTTGACACTTTTCAATCTCTGCCCCTATTCTTCCTGGTCAGACTTTTGAAAATTTACCGTAATAGTAAATTTTGTATCCATCATTATACCGAATATGGGAAACTAAACTGTGTATTTATTAAATTAAAATTTCGCTTTGAAGCGAATCCTATTGCTGTGAAGAAACTTATCAATCTTTCTAGAGAAATGAAATTCACGTTAAAGCAAAACGTTTATTTACTAATGGAAATTTCGCACTGAATAATTCGCATTTAATTTGAAAACGATACGGTATGGAGAAAGCAAAACACAAAAAGTATAACATAAAGTTGACAAATGCCTTTTACGACAGTTTTGCTTACCATCTTAGCACTATGCTATTTACGTAGGTCAATTGTATCATCTGAAATCGTACTAGATACATAGTTGAACTTTAATTCTGAAATAACTACTAACCTGAAATAAATAGTGTTGAGTACCATTAATGAGCATTAGATGTACTACGTAGATGTGCCTAAATACATTCCTGTTTTGCATATATCTTTAATAACACAATGCACAATGTATTCGATAAATGTATTTAATTAAAGTATAATTTTCTATAATACTTGTTTTATTTAATTTTCTAGCCGGAATTAGAAGAGTAAATGTACAAAAATGACTTTTATTATATTTTATATAAATAAATAATTGTACAATGTATAATTGATCTCATTTGAAAATTTTACTATCTCCAGCTCACCAATAAAAATTTCTCTCTATATCAACTCTGGACAAACCTCACTTATTCTTCTTCTCATTTGTGAAATCCAGAAATATATGATGTGGATTTTCCCTAGAGTTATTGACCAATTAGTCTTCTACCCTCGATGTTCAAGAGCTTTGAGCATGCAGACAGACATGCATGGTTGCCGCAGGGAACGCTTTGTGGCACCGGCAGTAATGAAACTAATGAATCACATTTACCTGGCACTAACGAATACATAGGTATGAACCTATTGCACATTTCGAAAGCTTTTGATTCTACGAGTTCAAAAGTACTCATTGCCAAACTCGAATGACGTTCAAGCTATGACGGAGGATGTGGCTTGAAATTGGGGAATGGGCCATGTTCTCTAATAATGCACTATTATTACTATTATTAACATAAACTAGAGAGAAAGTAATCCGACCGTACAAAGTTAGGAGCTATGACACTACTGGTACTAGATAGGTTGAAAGTTGTCGATGTTCCATTATGAATTACGGAATCATTTTCTGAAGAGCTACAAATGAAGCAGCACGCATCTTCACTCTCCAGACAGAACGCTGTGCAACTGAAAACATTACAAGCCCAGCAGAAGCAACCTCAGGCGCGTGCGAATACTCATCTTGACGGCTGTGACAACTCTGTGGTTGTTTATGTATGCGTCAAGACAGACATATTCCCAATTGGTGTTAATCCAATAATTACTGGGGACGAAAATAATTTACTTCCCGTTTTCGTCAAGGTTTCGCAAATGAATATTTTTAAAGTGAGGGTAGGAATTGCTGGGCCTGTTTCATTACCTACGTATATATTGTCTTAGTTGTTCATGGTAGTTATACCTATGCACATTGATTGTCTTTCCTGTATTATATTTCCTGTCGTGGTAACTTATTCCACTATTTTTTTTATGTCTATGTATACACCGATGTACAGCTTGTGTATTAAGCAATGTCTTCCACTTTGAAGCCCTTATCAAACTTTCTGCCACTCATGCCTGTTCGGTCGTTTTCGTAAATGCCCCTTGAGATGTATAGTTGAGTATTAAGAATATCTCGACCGAAGAAAAACAACCGAATCAGCGTAAGCGGAAGAAAGTTTGATATGCTCTTCACAGTGGAAGACATTACTTAATACACAAACTCGACCTGACGAGATTTGTAATTATAATATTGCAAATAAGTTTAAAAACCATGCAACATCAAATGAAATCACTACTTCATCCTCCAGCAACTGAATACATATTTTTTTTATTTCTTTAATAAATTCTAAAGATTTTTTTACTGCAAAACTAGGTTGCTGTATTGGAAAATTATTAAATTCATTGGTTGGTCAGGCATTTGGAAACCTTATAAGTTGGTGCATCAATCACCGAAACAATTGGCCTTACCGACTTGCCAGGTTTGTGAGTGTTAGGTAAACAATATAATTTAGATATAACAGGATTGGAAACATGTAGCTTACGTGTAGCATCGGTAGTAACAAGGTTGTTACAAGCTTTAGACACACACGTTTCTAATCATTTTGGGTAAAGGATTGTTTGAAATTCAAAAGTTATAGCCTAGTTATATTTTATGCTTTCATAACTAGGATATGTAAATAAATTTTGTATATTATAAATTTAATGCTAACACGATTATAAGCGATCATAAAAAGATAACAATCATACTTTTCCCCAAGTAATATTTCTTTTATTAGTTAATATTGTCGAAGCTTGTGATGTTTTCACACTTAATATCCAATTTGCGGAGTAACTATACAGAAAAACTTAAATATTTAGGAAGTAATTTTGAGAAATTATGTTAATAATAAATTCGCCAAGTAGACGAGACTTAAACATACTTTTGAAATGTAGAAAAAAATATTAGATGCGTAGAAATGTGTATGTAATAAGTTATGCAAATAATCAAACGATTAATGAAAACTATAAGCAGGCATTACACAATAAAGATATCAATTATTAACAACATATCTATCCAACCCTCTCACTTTTGTTTCAGACAAAGGAAGGGATCCGGCCACATCAGGTAACTTTATAAATTTATAAATAGCAGTATAAATCATTTTTCGCAAAATATAGTGATGGAAGCTCTTTCAACATGTTATAAGTTATCTTTCGGTCTTTCAATTACAAATAGTTATCAATATCCTCAATGTAAAATACAAATATATTAGAAAACTATAATTTACGTTGTTGTTGCGAATTGCTGCCGTGAAACAATAAGTGAATGTATGAAATATTAATAAAAGGAGTAGTAGATTTGGATAATGACTCCAGTATATAATTTTATGTAGAGACGGAAATAGCAAATAAATTAAATAATAAGTAAATGGTTTAGAAGATAATCTAAGTCGACAGTCACCAAAAAAAGGAGAAGTAAATAAAATGATTCCAAAGAACTAGATTGTATATTCGTGGTTTTTGTTTAAATATAGTCTTAATTTGCGAGTAATTATAGTCGTACTAATAGATTATTTCTTGTGTTTACAGACTCCCAAGTATCCAGAGGTTTACGATTACTACCATCATTACTACTATTTAGTGCGACAGCCATCTTACTGAATCAGTGAAGAAACGTTGATGATGATTATTTCCATTTCTTGATAGCTTAAATTACAGAAAATGAACCAAAGTATTTCGATAACTAGAATTTTAAGTGTATATTTTTTAAGTAAATCGTATTTGTAAATACATAAACATATGTATACCTGTTTACCTTTTTAATTTATACTGTCCCACATTACAGAAGGTACTTCCAGATGAATTTCTTTTTCTTACTTCCCATACTGGTGCTAATCTAAAAAT
The DNA here is from genome assembly GCA_023690525.1 of Holotrichia oblita. Taxonomy (NCBI): domain Eukaryota; kingdom Metazoa; phylum Arthropoda; class Insecta; order Coleoptera; family Scarabaeidae; genus Holotrichia; species Holotrichia oblita. The sequence goes on along the minus strand of CM043015.1, from coordinate 169,773,416 downwards.
TTATATCTTTTGTGATGTATTTTATACATATATACTATATAATGTATTAAGTAAATTAATTTGTACATTTATGATTTATAATTTTATTAGAATACCTACACAGTTTTAATTTATTTGCAGTATGTATTATTCTCATTATTTATCTAATATAAAATAATGATAATTTGACTGCTTCCAAATGTGCTAAAGTAATTTTTTATATCATATTTTGTAAATATATTACTTTCATAATTTCTAATTCTTCTATTCCACTTCAATTTTCTTATAATTTCTATATTACTACTTCTAACTGCTAGAACGGAAATTATGAAGGTTTCTGCCTAATGCTGATGATTAATAACTGAAAAAAGAAACGAAGATAAATCGATCGATAAATTTTGAAAACATATTCTTATATCAAATTCGTGAGTTGGGAATTCTTCAAAACCTGTAAATATTCTAGTCCACAGGTTTCTAAGTATATCCAACATCTTTATACATAAATAATAATAATAAATTCTTTAAATATTTGCATTAATATTACGAATTGTTTATAATACATGATTATATATGTTTAGTTTTATAATAGTTTTAAATGTAAATACTGTTATTTATATTTTTAAATAGTGTGTATATTTTAATTGCGATATTGTCTTCTAATTTGATTAAATTAACTTAGTTTTATTTCTACTGTGCCAAACATATCTACACGATCTGTGTTTCTAACAGGAACACCTTCGAAGGTCCATTTTTCCATAAAAATTTTATGAAACTTATCATATATCTATAGACCTTTTTCTGTTAGAAACAAGCAGATCATACAGACGTACATACATTTCATAAACCTATCGCTTTATTTTAAGTTATTGGCACAAAATAATTTCACTTTATGTATATTAAAATGATTTCCAATTTCTGCTTATTGGGTTTTACTAAACATAATGTTTATATTTATACACAGACGAAATATAAATATCTAGCTGTTACATCAAGAGGTGGAATCTAAATTTTATATTTGTTATGATTACATAAGATATATATTGAACAAAAGTCCTCCAAGTAGACTGTTGTTTATATCATATGGGAACTATTTAGATGCCTTATTGTTATATCACATTTTATAAGCTTTTTAGCTTTCTGAAACTTGTATTGGAAACAAATTTCGAACATTAGAATGTAATGTACAAATAAATGGTGTCAACACAAAATTGTTAAAATCTGCATATCCTGAAATAGAAAACTACACTGTTGTATTACAATCCATGTAACATAAAAATGTCTCTAGTGAATAAATAAATGCAGTTGTACTAAACTCAAAAACTGTTGTTAGCTGTTGTTATCCCGATATTTTTTAACATTTTTATTAAACAGGTCGATAGCCGCAGTGGTTAGGCTCTCTGGAGAGACGGTGACATTTATTCAGAGGGAAATCCGGTTCGACTTACCATTTGCTGTGAGAGTGATTAGCAGCGCGGCATTATAAAAGGCGATATGATGCTGTCACAGAGCCATTTGAACACAATTTACACACACAAAACTACACCGCGAGAGTTGCAGTTATAGTCAGGGACAAGTATAATACAGTTTACGGGGTTACTGCAACTAAGCTCCCACCACACATAAAAAAATTATTACTATTATTACTGACTTATCATTTCAATTTCGCTCAGGTACAAAAATAATTTTACCTTAAGACTCGAATATATAACACTGTAGTAGACTTAAGTCTCAATGTCAAACTAGCTAACTGTGCAAGCGAAGCGGAGAACATTTTAAAAATTAATTATAATCTTACTGTTACTTACTTATATCTTGGAGAAACAGACTGGCAGTGCGTGGTTTCCCCCACCATATTTTTAATATTGTCAATAGTAAAAGATGCTATCTTATGGTAATGGCATTCCTGTTTTAAAAGAATTATTAATATTGTTATCTGAAATCAATGTCAGGATGTAAAGAAAACCTGCAATCAACTCCCGGTTGCAACTATTCCATTGTATGCACATGTTATGTTCCGTTAGAGAAATTGTTCTAATACTTAGGAAGAATGATATGTTTGTGCTTCCATTTCACCACCAATATGAGCGCCATATATTTGCATATAGTCAAAGTCAGTCAAAGTACCGTAATGGTAAGATACTTCTTTAGCTGATTTATAGAGATTCCTACTACATATAATTCGCAAAGACTGGAGCGATTGAGTTTTCTATGAAAACAGTCCTAACATATGTACATATGTAGATATTAGGTGAGCAATTTCAAATGCATGGAGTTGACAAGTAGTATATTAAGTATGGAGAACGGTAAAGGATGTTTACCGTTCGAAAACAATTGTTTTTATTATTGTATTTAATTATTGTCTGAGAACGGTAACCCTTAACGTTCGACATGCTTATAACGTTTTTTTGCGCGATTCGAATCTCTAGAATAATAATAATAATTTATATAAATAAATTTGTGAAAATCACGAAGATTGGAACTGTTGGAATTGTTGGATGGATGCTCCATGGTTTCTATGGTTTTGCTCCAAACAAGTCATGTGTATAGAATAACATGTCATGTGTGTTTTTGATGCTGTCGTTTCTAGTTCTTTTTTGTGGTTCTGTTTAATTCACTTACCGTTCAGAGAAACGGTAAGTAAATTACTTACCGTTTCGTTACACATAGCAACCAGTAATAGCAACTTACCGTCGTATAAACAGACACGGTAAACTGATAAAAACAACCAATCGCGCAAAAATAAATTTTCACTTATACACTGAGTAAGTAGTTAGTTGACTGATGCCTATTTGCAACGTTCATTTTAAGCGTCGCCTAACATGGACTTCAGGTTTAAACATACATATACAATTATTCATTATTAATTATAAATTATTAAAATCTGACTATATATTAAGCCACTTCCCGATTTAAAATGTACTGCCTAAATAATAAACAAACGTTAATCCTAGTGTAAGCTTGCTTCCTGCTTCCAAATAACTAAATATAATGACAATACAATGCTTTAACTTTCGATCATAAATTGTCCCAAAGCAGGACTTTACCTCCTTCAGTTGAAACTGCTAGTAAATTTTTGCGTTAGGCATGAAAATGGGTCGATAGTCGCAGCGGCTGTCCAGTGATGTGGGAAATCGCTGATGTCAGGGATTCTCCGATGGGACGGTGAGAGACGGAGAATTGTAACTCGATTGATCTACCATTCGCTCTTGGGAGCAAAATGGTTAACATTATAAACGGTGACATTGTATTGTGGCAAGGCCATTCATATATACCGGTTGATTTCAGACATAGAATAAATAACGGCGGAAGGGGCAAGGGGTACGAAAATTCGCTAAGAAGTGGGGTCGCTGCAACTATAGTATCTATATATAGTATACTAGTATCTATAGCATTTTTACTAACCAACGAATAAACTCTTTCATTTATGAAATTTACTTATATCTTAGAAATCTTTATACTGGGATTTAAAATACAGTTTTTAGCCAGCTGCAATAGATTTACTTTAATTTTTAGAAAACAATAGGAGAACAACGTAAATTGAATTTCTATTGAGTATTAGCATTATACATTTCTAAGTAAGTATATGGTCTTGTTTAGACTACTTTCTCAGTGTACATATCTATACATGTATGTGTATATGTCGTAGTCACTTAGCACTTCATGAAAAGTCTGGACATTTTACGAAAAGCGGTCAGATACTGCAATAGCTGCTGCTGCTTTACTAATTATACAATATGTTCAAGATATCTAAGCATTTCATGAAGTGCATTTTACTAGTTTGCACTTAGTGTATTTACAACTAATTACACCATTCGTCCAGTTTAAATCCGCATTTGTTGAAATGACAGACATTTATGCGGATGGTGAAATACTTTGCACGTTTGAACTTGTCACTAAGAGCATGTTTTGTTCGCTCGTTTTCGACTGTGCTTTCGTTCTTGACACAATACTTTTTTTAAAGTTAGATATACCAAAAATATGGCCGATAATAGTGATGTATGTTCTGTACCACAGTTGATCATAAAAAGATCGAATTTTATAGAAAATTAGATGAATACTATTTGGCAAACCCAAAGAAGAAACCTTATTCCGGGGAAAAGGTGAGAAGCGTTATTGAAGAAATAAAAGTAGCAAACGATAAAAAGTAAATGCACTAATAATCTAGTTTTGAGTTTCTCTATGTATTCTGTATTCTGTGGCGACGGTTTTTCTGGACTCACACTAGGTAGATACGATCTTGATGAAAAAATAAAACATGTAATTACATATATCAATTTCTAGAATTCGACCAAATTCTTAGAATTGATCAATTTCTTGACAGATGTAAACGGTTGGTTGTCATAGAGTACCTACATTGTTTCTTACAAAGATCTTTATGAGAAAATATATGATATTCATGTTGCTAAAATGGGGCATGGTGGCGCAGTAAAACAGGCTTTACCTGCTAAATTTCAAAATTTTCGACTGCCGTTTTAAATATTTTTGACCTGTTGACCTGTTGTAAGACTTGCAATGAGAAAAAATGTCACGTAAAAAGATTGTTGTGAAATCAATATTATCAACAGATTTTGCCGAGCGAGGCTAGGTTGACCTAATAGACTTGCAATCGCTTGCAGATAATAACTACAAAAGGATATTAAACTATCAGGACCATTCTACAAAGTTTGTTATTTGATGACCTCTTACATCCAAACGTGCAGAGGAAGTGGTTTCGCAACTATTGAATATTTTTTTTGCTAATTGGTGCGCCAAAAATTCAGCGGAGTGACAATGGACGAAAATTTGTAAATCACATCATTAGCGAATTGCGTAGTATGTGGTCAGAGTCGATCATTATTAATGGACTTCCAAGGCACCCTCAGAATTAAGGCAGCGTAGAGTGATCCAATCAGGACATAGAGAATATGCTTCGCGCTTGGATGGCGGATACAGGGAGCAAACAATGGTCAATAGGTCTTAACTTTGTTCAATTGCAAAAAAATAGCTTGCATCACAGAACAATCGGTCGTTCTCTATATAAAGCCCTTTTTGATTTTGACCCGAAACTTGGATTTGGACCAAATACCATTGTCATTGGCAAATACTATACAAACTGAAGAAGACTTGAAAATTTATTCAATGAAAATGAACATGACGGACAACTTCCTTGCACGTCTATAGAACCCGTACTGATGAACACTGAAAATACTGTTAGCACAGAATCTTTTCACAGAAACTGCACAACAAGTTGAGACAGAACAAGATCATATTAGTGTTAATGTAATAGTATAGGTACTGTTACGACGACAGAGACAGATACAGTAACAGATATACATAATTACCGATAAGGGGTACTCTACTAGCTATTTCAAAAAAAAAATACATGTTTCTGTAACATGAAAAATGCAGAATTTCCGTGTGAACTGTATCAAAACGACTGTTATGGAGCTTGTTGGCCGTCCACTACCTCTGCTGACAATGTTTTATACGGTCTATGCAAGCAGGAGAAAGTAATACAAGACTCAAGGGCTGATTCTCCAAAGAAAATGCAAGCCGCACCTGAAAAAATTCTAAAAAATAGTAAATCTAGATTTCCGGATCTCTATGTAGGTGATTGTGTTTTGCTTGCAGTACCTAAAGTTGACCGCGGCCCAGGAGATCCTGAAAATATTGTATGTACTTACATATAATAATTGACCAAAAAGATGGAGTAAACCAGCTGGCATGCAACAGCACCATCATAAAAGATGGTTTGATCGAGAAAACATAATGACAGCTGACTGGAGGGGGTTTTCACAATGTAACTGCAAAGCTCCTGGCAGCCAATGTTCTACAAACAGATGTGTTTGTAGAAAGATGAAGCTTTTGTGTATAACTGTAGGTGTTACAGCAGCTTTTTTATGTCAACAAATAATTCGTGACAATCTCAACGTTTGTTTCATTAAAGTTTTTATTTCACCATCGGCATAAATAAAGCCTGTCATTTCAACAAATGCGGACTTAAACTGGACGAATGGTGTAATTAAATGTGAATACACCAAGTACAAACTAGTAAAATGCACTTCATGAAATGCCTAGATATCTTGCACATATTGTGTAATTAGTAAAGCAGCAGCAGCTATCTGACCGCTTTTCGTGAAATGTCCAGGCTTTTCATGAAGTGGGTAGAGTATAGGTATATAGCTTTAGTTTATTTAGAAATAATTTTATTTGTTATTCGTCGGATAGTAATAATTCGAAATTTTTTTGAATTTTTCTGAATTTTTAAATCATAAATAATACCGAAGACAACACATGCGTATCCGGAATGTATTATAGAAATAGCGCCTTTTCCATGAGGTGGAGCATGCAATAGTGTGGGATACGTTTTATGACACTTCGAGAAACGTATCCCACAAAATTGGGGGCTCAACCGGGATATGTGCATTTTCGGGAAGGAAAAGACGAATGGTGTTTTAAGACGTGAAAGTAAAATGTTAATGTGAAAGACGCGGTAAAAGAAGTACGAAGACGACGAAGAAAAAGACGAGTGTAATATCGAAGTGTAAAGACCAAAAGTATTAAAAGGTAAATAAAATAATAAAGACGTGATAGAATAAATCTAATTACATTTTAAACGAGCGAAAAGAAAGAACTTTTAAGTGAATGTAATAGGACAGTAAGACGAACATATCCATTGAGACGATCGGGCAACAATGACAACATTAGGACAAATATCTCGAGTGGCCGCGAATATTAAAGCTGCACCAACAGCTGTCATTAAAGCGATGCACAAACTAATTTTTGAATACGAGGGTGACCGGAGTAATCAAAAACGACTGCGCGCGTTCGAAGGATTTACGTTTGCGGTAGATTCAGGAGAATACACTAAGAAAACTAAATACGCTAAAGATTCATTAAGTGAACGTGATTTAACATCCATTGCGAATATTTTATGCGTAGATTATAATCAAGCGAATAAAGACACTTTAATAGCAAAAATTTGTAGTGTTTTGATGAACTTGGCGCAACTGGAGAATTCTATAAAGAATTCGGAAGATGAAGAAACGGATGATGACGTGGTAGAAGAGGAAACTACTCAAAAATAAGTACAGCGTGCTCCAAGTCCAACAGCATCAATCAGCGCTACTACAGTACCAACGTTTGGTATCAGCTTTCGGGACGTTGAAGGATCGATAACTCTATTTGACGGCAGCAAACATCACTCAATTAAGAAATGGGTAGAGGATTTTGATGACCTATCTTGCTTACTTGCGTGGGGTGAGTTGCACACATACATTTTCGCAAAGAAATCTCTACGTGGCCTAGCTAGATTATTTGTTGATGGAGAAAAAAAACATCAAATCATGGCCATCCTTAAAAGCAGCTCTTATTAAGGAATTTTCTAAGAAGCTAAGTAGTGCTGAGCTACACAAATTGTTATCGGATAGGAAAATGAAAGTGAACGAAACTATTCAGGAATATTTTCTCGTAATGAAAGAACTAGCTACTCACGGGCACATTGAAACAGAGGCATTAATCAGTTATGTAACTGATGGGATTAAAGGCGACCAGCACAATAAAATAGTATTATATGGAGCTACTAGTCTAGACGAATTCAAAACTAACCTGGATGTCTATATTCGAATGACAACAAAATCTCAGAGCAATAACGTAAGAACGCATAAAGATCATTCAAAAGCCCGCAATCTCATACTACTAAAGAAAGCAGGTGTTTTAATTGCGGTCAAATTGGCCATAAGTCACCTACATGTCAGTCAAAGCATTTGGGTGTCAAATGTTTTAAATGTAATGGTTTTGGACACAAGGGCTTCGAATGTAGATCTAAACGAAGTTCAGCATCTGAGACATCTACTCATTCAAATGAACAAGCAGCATCAGCACGGTGAACAAAATTTATGCAGCAGATTGTAAGAAGATGACGAAAGTAGCAACAATAGAAGATGTAGAATTCACAGCCTTAATTGACACGAGGAGCCAAGTTAATGTTATTAATCAACATATATACAACCAGCTGCATAATGCCAAGTTGATACCTAACTCCATCGTATTAACGGGTTTTGGCAAGAGTACGGTTAACACAGTCGCATGCATAGAATCCCAAATTATCATTGATGGGAGTACGTTCCTTACCAATTTTTATATAGTACCAAATGATGTTTTATCTACACAGGGTATAATTGGATTAGAATTATTAAAACAAGCTGAACTAAGTGTTGACAATAATGGCGTCCAAATAAGTAGCTTACCAGAAGATGTACCAGTTGTTATATCTTTGTTTATTATTATTACTAGCAAGAACAACACTGTATTATATACTATTAATATATTTATTAGCATAACATCATTACAGCAAGCGCGTGGCGTCTTACAATTCTATTTTCGTGTTCGCCCCCCTCTGCGCATCTCTATATATGGATATGTCTAGCGTCCTGTAATACCAACCAATATATTACAATGCGCACAACTACATATTTGAATCTTATTACAACATCTCCCTTCCTTACAAATGAAACATTATGTTAATAATGCTAATAGTAGTAAAGTTTTACTTAAGCTACAAGTTATCTTATTTTATAATTACTAGCTAATTAACCTAAGTAACAATAAACTTAATATCTAATATAGTCTTTTAAATAGCTAGGAGGCTTAATATTTCGTTTTGGTCTCACTCCCGTATCACAATTGCATGCTTCCAATTCCGAACCATTTAACGGTGTATTAGTAATCTCTTCGGGTTCCTCATTACTTTCTATTGTATTATCACGTTCTCTTGTTTGATAATATTGATTAAATATTCGGTCATACTGTTCTTGACTAACGTGCGTATCGTCGTTAAATGGTCTCAAAAATCGTCTATTTCTGATGTATCTGTTACCAGTTCTATCTAGTTCAATGACGTATGACCTCGGTCTATTTGGATCCGTATTAATGATGTATCCTGGTTCCCATTCTCCCTCATCGTTTTGTATCATGATTCTGTCATTAGCTTTTAATTCTGGCAAGTTCCTGTGTTTTTTATCATAATAATATTTTTGTTTATTTTGCCTATCTTTCAGCTTATTAACTATATTCCTATGCGTTTCGGAAGGTTTTAATAATTGATTACTAACAGGAATAATACCTTTCAGTCTTCGTCCAAACAGTAATTGTGCTGGAGACGGAATCGTTGAACAAATAGGTGTGTTGCGATACTCTAATAATACCAAATACATATCTTTATTGTCCTTCGTTGCTTTCTTCAAGAGCTTTTTGATAGTCTGTACATGTCTCTCTATTAGACCGTTTGACTGAGCATAACAAGGACTACTTGTTTTAGACGTGATTTCCCATTCCTTGAAAAAATTTTGAATTTCACTATTAATAAATTGACTTCCGTTATCTGACATAATTATGTCTGGTTTCCCATGTCTCGCAAAAATAGATTTTAAATGTTGTATTATAACACCGCTCGTCGTGTTATTATTTAAACAAGCAATTTCTGGATATTTTGAGTAAGTATCTACCAAAAGTAAATAATGTTTATCTTTTAACTGAAACAAATCTGCTGCTACTACCTGCCATGGTCTATCCGCTAATTCACGATTGATTAAACTCTCTGGCTGTTGTGAATTTTGGTATTCAAGACATGTGACGCAATTTTGTATCATATTTACAATTTCTTTTGACATGTGCGGCCAAAACACTGTTTCACGAGCTTTGTTTAACGTTTTATTGATGCCCAAATGACTGTAATGTAATTTTTGTAATATTTCTTTCCTCATGGCATGTGGTATGATTAATTGATCAGATTTTAACAAAACACCGTTTACTTCTGAAATTACCTCCCTATAGTTCCAGTATGGTTTAACAATTTCATTTAGTAATTGTTTGCTATTTGGCCAACCGTCTTTTACTGTTATGTTTAATTCTTGTAAGTCTTTATCCTTAGCAGTTTCTTGTTTTAAAATTTCATACTTTTCTGGTGATATTGCTATGTATTTCATGAAATCTAAGTGTAAATCTATATCTTTCTCATGTAAATCAAATTTGTCATCGTTGTAGCTAGCTCTAGACAACGCATCGGTAAAATATAATTTTGTTCCCGGTTTATATCTTACATCGATATCATATTGTTGTAAATTTATTAGTATTCTTTGAATGTGTAAAGGACATTGTTCTAACGGTTTTTTAAATATTATTTCTAATGGTTTGTGATCTGTTTCGACTAAAATCTCGCGACCATATAAATACTGATGGAACCTTTGGCATCCAAACAAGATTGCCAGTGCTTCTTTTTCAATTTGCGCATAATGTACTTGACTTTGTGTTAATGATTTCGATGCATATGCAACAGGAGCTTCATTTTGTAGAATTACTGCACCGAGTCCATCTTTAGAACTATCTACTGAAAGTGTTATAGATTTATTTGCATCATAATATTGTAAAACCGGTTTTTTCGTTAATATTTCTTTTAGATTATTAAATTCCTTTTCATGCACATTATGCCAATCCCAAACTACATTTTTCTTATTTAGCTGCCTTAAGTTTGCTGTGATTTTTGTTAAATTTGGTATAAATTTTGAGACATATGTTATCATACCTAAGAATCGTTTCAATTCTTTGTTATTAGTTGGTTGAGGAATTTGCTTTATAGCTTCTATTTTGTCGTCATCAGGATAAATGCCATCTTTTGAGATGATATGTCCAATATACCTTAATCTTTCCATTCCAAACTTACATTTTTGCCTATTAAATCGTACTCCCATTACTCTAGCCTGCTCTAATACTTTACTTAAAATTATATTATGTTCTTTAAGAGTTTTTGCATGAATTATTATATCATCCACATAGATTTTAACTCCATTTATATCACTAAATATTTCGGCAAACGTTCTGTGAAAAATTTCCGGTGCGCACGATAACCCGAATGGTAATCTTAGGAAACGATAGCGCCCAAATGGTGTAGAAAAAGTGGTTAACATTGATGATTTTTCATTTAATTTTATTTGCCAAAACCCTTTATCAGCATCTAATGTTGAAAAATATTTGGAACCTGCAAAGTCATGTGTTAACTCTTCAAACGTCGGAATAACATGATATTCCCTTTTTATGGCTTTATTAAGTTGTTGAGGATCAAGACAAATCCTTATTTGATTATTTGACTTTTTAACCAAAACTATGGGATTAACGAATTCTGTGGGTTCCTTAACTTCACTAATAATTTTTTCCTTAACCATTCTTTGTAACTCAGTTTTTAATGAATTCAATAATTGATAGGGCACACGCCTGCTTGGAACTACAGCTGATTCATAACTACTTTTTAATTCTAAATTATACGGTGTAATTTTAATTTCACCGATTCCATTGAAAACAGAACTATAGTTATTTAAAATTGTTTCAATTTTTTCTAACTCTATGCTATCTTTGTTCACTTCTTCTATTAAATTATTTACCTCAATTGCATTACTCTTAGCATCATTAATTTTTAATAATTGTAACTTTTGAATGGTTTTGTCACCAAGAACTGGTTTCTGCTTTTTGCTTGTTTTAATGATTAGAAAATTTAAACACAACTTTTTAGCTTGAATCATAATGGGAATGTTACATGAGCCCAAAACATTTAATTTTGAACCTCCATAGCCAAATAAATTACCTTCAAAGGGTACTAGTTTACAAGGTAGATGCAGTTTGTTAAATATATATTCTGGAATTGCATCAACATCAGAACCTGTATCTAATTTGAATTCTATCTGTTTGTTAATTTCGAAAAAGCTAACAGTAATAACACTTTTAAATTTACTATCCCCTTGATCAATAACACCTATAAATAATGAGTCATCATCACTTACGTCCCTTACATCTACATTAGAAGTGTCTACGCTACTCTTAACAGTATTAAGATTAAACTTTGTTCTACAATATTTGGCAAAATGATTCATTTTATTACATTTGTGACATTGCTTTCCATAAGCTGGACATTGTTTAGGATTGTGTTTAATACCACACTTACCACAGTTGGTTCTATTCATCTGTTGTGTGTTACCTCTGTTTGGATTGCCTCGGTCTGGTCCTTGCTGTTTACGAAGCTGATTTTCATTACGATGATGCCTTGATTGCTGTCGAAATCCACCTCTTTCTTGTTCTGTTTCCTTGTCCTGGCCTCTCCAGTTTCTGTTGGTGTGGGTATTGGTATTCTGCTGTGTTCTGCTCTTCGAAATCAGACCCACATCCATGCTTTTCCTTTCGTGTAATTGTTTAATGTGTGATTCTGCCTGCTCTGCTGATTTACAGATGTCAATTGCCTTTGTGAGGTTTAACTTCGTCTCCCTTAGTAGTTTTTCTTTAGTTCTTCCATCATTGATTCCACAAACTATTCTATCGGTTATTAGACCATCCTTCATGCTCCCAAATTCGCAATTCGCAGCTATTTTTCTTAACTCACTTAAGAACACATCAAAGCTTTCTCCACTTTGTTGAATTCTTACGTTAAATTTGTGTCTTTCCACACTAACGTTCAATTTAGGTAGAAAATACCCATCTAATTTTGAAATTATGCTTCTCACATTTTTCTTTTCTACCTCTTGCAGCTCTAAAGTTTCTAGAATATCGCGTGTTTCTTCACCAATGATGTGAAGGAATGTTGCTGCTTGCACTTCGTCTTCGCATTCAATACAGCCGGTTGCTGTCGCATATAAATTCCAATTACTTTTAAAGCGTTTCCAATTCTTCCCCATATCGCCATCTTGTTCCATTGGCTTCGGTTGATTAATGAATTCCATTCTGTTCATTTTCCTCGATATTTCTCCCGTTTGTGACTGCGCCATGTTATATCTTTGTTTATTATTATTACTAGCAAGAACAACACTGTATTATATACTATTAATATATTTATTAGCATAACGCATATTAGCATTTAACGGGTCGATGGCCGAGTGGTTAGGCGGCTGACTATTGTTGTGAGAGAAGGATAGGTGCCGGGGTTCAATTCTCTGGAGGGACGGTGACATTTTTTCAGAGAGTTTAATCCCGGATCGACTTGCCATTCGCTGTTGGGAGCAAAGTGATTAACAGCGCGGCATCATAAAAGGCGATATGATGCTGTCACAAAGCCATTTAAACACAACTTACACACACTAAAACTACACCGCAAGAGTTGCAGTGATAGCCAGACAAGTAATACAGCTTACGGAGTCACTGCAACTAAGCACCCACCACACATTAAAAAAAAAAAAATAACATCATTACAGCAAGCGCGTGGCGTCTTACAATTCTATTTTCGTGTTCGCCCCCCTCTGCGCATCTCTATATATGGATATGTCTAGCGTCCTGTAATACCAACCAATATATTACAATGCGCACAACTACATATTTGAATCTTATTACAACACCAGTGATGAGCATTGAACCTCAAATCGAGTACGAACCAGATGTAGGTGCACAAGTAGACTGCCAAATACGAAAGCAAGTTGAACAAGTGATGTGCAGTTATCGACCCGAGAAGGCCAACAGTGCAAATGTGGATTTGAAAATAACATTAGCGAGAGAGGGCGAACCTATTTTTCACAGTCCACGTCGTTTGCCATTCGCCGAGAGAGAAATTGTTATGTACAAATTGATGAATGGTTACGACAGGGGATAATAGAACCCTGTAGTTCTGAGTTTGCAAGTCAGGTCGTCCTAGTAAAGAAGAAAGGAGGGTCACATAGATTATGTATAGACTACAGAAAGATTAATAAACTGATCATCAAAGATAGATACCCTCTCCCCTTAATAGAGGATCAGTTAGATAAGTTGCAGACTGCCAAAGTGTTCTCAACAATCGATCTGAAAAATGGATTTTTCCATGTTAAGGTAGCAGAAGAGAGTCGCAAGTATACATCCTTTGTTACGCATATGGTAATGGACAGTATCAGTTTTTACGAGCTTCTTTTGGACTATGTAATTCACCAGCAGTTTTTCAGCGATACATAAATTGCGTCTTCAGACAACTTATTAAAGAAGGAATCGTGTTACCATATCTCGACGATTTAATCATACCATCTCGTGACGAGGAAGAAGGCCTTAGTCGATTGAAAATGGTGCTCCAGACAGCAAAAGAGTACGGATTAGAAATAAATAAAAAGAAATGCCATTTATTGATGAGGAAGATAGAGTTCTTAGGGCATGTTATCGAAGAGGGTAAGTTATACCCATCCCCAGACAAAACGCGAGCAGTAATGAAGTTTCCCCAACCTAAATGCGCTAAACAACTCCAAAGTTTTCTTGGTCTAACTGGATATTTTCGCAAATTTATAATGAGTTATTCAGTTATCGCTAAGCCATTAAGCGACATGCTGAAAAAGGTCAGACCATTTGAGTTTGGAGAGAAACAGGTAGAGGCATTTAATAAATTGAAACATCTACTGTCAGTAAAACCCGTTTTAAATAATTATCAGAGGGACGCAGAAACGGAACTTCATACTGATGCAGCTAAAGACGGATATGGCGCTATCTTGTTGCAGCGTTCTGCTGCTGATAATCATTTACATCCAGTCTACTATGTGAGTAGGAAAACTACAAATGCAGAAAAGAAGTACACGAGTTATGAGCTGGAAGTGCTTGCGATTATTGAAGCACTCAAAAAATTCCGTGTGTACCTCTTAGGCACTACATTCAAGATTATTACAGATTGCTCTGCATTCCAGAAGACAATGGAGAAGAAAGGCTTAGCAACTAGAGTCGCACGATGGGCCCTATTACTAGAAGAATTTGAGTACAGTATTGAACACCGAAAAGGTAACAGAATGCAACACGTCGATGCCTTAAGCCGATACCCTATCATGACCATAATGGCCACAGATGGTTTTCCAGTAAAATAATGAAAGCACAAGGAGCGGACGAAGAGATTCTAGCGATTAAAGAGATTTTAAAAGAGAAACCTTACGAGGACTATCTAATTAAGGGCGACATCTTATACAAATTCAGAGACGGTGCCGAAGTTGTCGTGCTTCCCAAAGCGATGCAGAATAGTATCATCAAATCCGTTCATGAAGAAGGGCATTACGCAGTAAGGTGTACGGAGGAAAAGATAAAGCAGGACTTTTGCATGTCTAAATTATGGGAGAAGATCGAGAAAGTTATAGGAAACTGCGTGAAACGTATCTTATACAATCGGAAATGTGGAAAGCAAGAAGGATACCTACATCCCGTACGTAAAGAAGCCATACCACTCCATACCTATCACATTGATCATCTCGGTCCTTTAGAATCCACCCCCAAGAACTACAAACACATCCTAGTAGTAGTTGATTCCTTTACCAAACTTGTTTGGCTATACCCCACAAAATCCACAACGACGAAAGAGGTTATATCAAGACTAGATATCCAAAAAACAACGTTTGGTAATCCATCTATTATCATATCCGATCGTGGAGTGGCTTTCACAAGTCAAGAATTCGAGGATTACTGTAAAGAGGAGAATATTAGCCACATTCAAATCACAACTGGTTTACCGAGATCCAATGGGCAAATTGAACGAATGCACTCTTCGATCATATCTGTGATATCGAAATTATCTGCAGATGATCCATCCAAGTGGTATAAACATGTGTCACGAGTACAACAAACCATGAATGCCACATATCATCGAAGTATCAACACAACTCCGTTCGAATTATTAATTGGTTCAAAGATGAGAAGCAAAGCGGATTTACGAATGTGTGAACTGCTAGAGGAAGAAGCAAGACGACAGTTTAATGACGATAGAGAAGATCTGCGAAAAGAAGCGAAGACACAAATCGCCAAAGTACAGGAAGAGAATAAAAGGACATACAACTTACGACGCAGAGAACCGAACAAGTACCATATCAACGATCTGGTGGCTATCAAACGAACACAATTCGGGCCAGGATTGAAGTTGAAGGCGAAGTACCTGGGTCCTTATCGCATTGTGCGTGCGAAATATAATAATTCGTACGACGTGAGAAAAGAAGGGTTTCACGAAGGTCCCAGCATCACTTCAACCTGCGCGGAATATATTAAGCCGTGGTGCACATATGAAGATGATACATCATCCGGGGCAGATGATGAACAGGACGGCCGAACTGTGGGATCACCGAAAGCGACTACGAGCCTTCGGTGGAGAACGGGTCGGCGGCAGTTGTGAAGACGCACGACGGCCGAAGGGATGTTGTATTATATTGTACTATTTTGACTTGTAATTTTGTTGATTAAGTGAAATGTCAAATGACAACATAGAGACATGTCATTCGATATTAACTGTCATATAAAAGTTGTCATAATAAACGAATACTACTCGAAGTGTCATAAAACATATCCCACAATAGCACACCGTTATAAGTAATGAGTGGATGGTGGTGCAGAAAAACGATACATTTTATATAACCAAATGTAAAGAATATTAATCTGTTCAAATCATATTTCTACTAAGTTTATTGTAATCAATAATCTACCAAAAAAATTCTCTCTCTTACCAATTAATTTTGAATAAAAATTTCGTACATAATACATTATAATTTATTGATAAATAAAAGCTTGATTTTCAAAAAGTTTTTGGCATTTTTCTTTTTATTGAAAGTGATATATAAATACATATTCAAGAAAAGTCGTATTATTAACTTGATTACTAGCGTAATCTATGTTTCAAATTAGAAGTAAATCCGAAGCGAACAGCAGTGACAGCAGTCCTTGACTCGGTCGGTAATATAGGTATTATGTATTGGTGTAAATACTTTTGAATAATATCCAAATATTTTATAAAATAAGAAGTTTTTTTTGTATTAAAAAACTAAGTACTTCTATAAAATATACTACATTAGATAGACATTACCGTGTCGACACAATTTTGGATTTTAATGTTTAACGACGTAGGTTATTTTTGTTGATAGTTTTAGGTTATTTAACAAGGAATTGCATTTGCAGACTGAACTATAACTTTTTAAATGTAAGATGCCTTCTTCAGTGCGTCCTACTAAAAGTTATTCTGGCGGTAGCAGGACAATGCCAGTAACACCTATGTCAGAGCGACAACAGTTGGCTCTACTAATGCAAATGACTTCCTCGAGTAGTGATTCTGGTAGCAGAAGCCCAAGTACTCTCACCAATTTCCGATCACGAGATAGAAATGAACGTGGTGAAACA
The DNA here is from genome assembly GCA_023690525.1 of Holotrichia oblita. NCBI lineage: Eukaryota > Metazoa > Arthropoda > Insecta > Coleoptera > Scarabaeidae > Holotrichia > Holotrichia oblita. Next base: position 169,756,337 of record CM043015.1, on the reverse strand, counting down.
CCATTACACTTGGCTGCGATCAAAGGAGATGTAGAGCAAGTATGCAAATTATTGGCTCATAGAGCTGATCCGAATGTTGCTGATTTTGCGGTGGGTACTAATATTTAAGTTTTGTGTATAGTAGTACTAAGTATTGCTATGTGTCAGGTTGGACACCTTTACATGAAGCTTGCAACCATGGTTGGTATGAAGTGGCGTTTCGGTTAGTGCAAGCTGGAGCTAATGTTAACGCAAAAGGACTGGATAATGAAACACCTCTACACGATGCAGCAATAAATGGTCATCTAAAGTTAGTTAAACTTCTCGTTGAAAAAGGTGCCGATATTTATGCTAAGAATTCAAAAGGAAAAACACCTGTCGATGTGGCTGCGCCTGGGGTTACACCGATCTTGTTGAATCCAAATCTACCTATATCAGGTAAGGTTGTTCTATTATTTGTCCTAATTGATATATTTTGATCTTATATTTATAGCACAAAATCATACCCACTACTTTTTATTACATATAACTTTTTTATCAAAAAATGATAAAATTATAATTTTAATGAAATATACATTTCTTAAGTAGCTCCTTATTTGATTAGATATAAATACTGATCGCGTAGTAAAAATAGAGTAATTGAAATTGGTACCTTTGCATTCAAGTTTGGCGCCACAGTTGTAGCTCCCTCTACTTTAAATTAGGTACAGCTCAACCATCGCGATAAATATGTGTTTATTTGGTATCGGGTAAAAATATATTTCATTGTTTTGTATTAACGTATTATTAAAATTATTCGATAATATTCGTACTTACTTTGCATTGAAAAATTACATTTAAGTATCGTTTATTTACGGGAAAATAGAATTGAAAATTTATTAAAAACTGTACGTATAGGTTAATTTCGCGTTAAAAATTGCGAATACCGATTAAAATTGTTATGCATAACAAGCTTGTATATCACGGAAACTATTTATGTAACAAATAAATTTTATCAAGATTCTGATATTTTATTGTCGTGGTCGAACTATATCCTGAGTAAGGATTTGATTATACAGTTTGCAAGGATTGGATTGGTTTAATATACTTTGTGACCAATAGCCGATAGTGGTCGTACAAGTGCATTGTAAGTACAAGTTCTACCGGCTTCCAACCTGAGATGCGACGTGCATCACAGATTCACAAAGGTATGTTGTAAATGTCACCGTATTAATTAGTTTTTCCTTGTTAATAAGCGTTATTCTGTGTATTTTCTGAGTGCACAATGTTTGCAGTTGACAGCAAGGTATGTCGCAAAGAACCATTTTGTCGATTTTTCAATGAAACCAAATTCAAATGCAAATATTTTGCCCGTTACTCTTTCCTTGCGATGTTACTGTTTATATTTGCATTCTAAACGCCCATATTAATTCAGTTTACAATTGTGTCTCTTCCTTTTATCAATTTCTTTTCATAAATTAAGTTTATTTTTTTTACAAATATCTGTCTACATGGTTTTAATAAATAGTTGTACTTTAATTATAAAAACACACTCCTTAGACCATCTTTTATTTAATTTTATATAAACAAAATGTGATATCCTATCAACATTAAAAATATATTACAAGCCGTTTTGCTTTTTACTGGAGACAAATACGTATTTTGAACAAAAGAAAATAATGCAGATTTTAAACTATTGGTATTGTTTAGTAATTTATTCAGGAAAGTAATTATTAGTTCCCTGTGTAATATACGATCTCTATTTTTTTTGTTAAACCAGTAAATGAATATTTTATATTTTAGCTTAATATTCTATATTGAAATTGTTGGATGTATGGTCGAAAACAAAAAAAAAACAGACAACAAAATTCATGTTTTTTAAACATGACTTTCTTTAAAAATGTCATTAGTGTCAATGTCATCATTAGATCAAATATGCAATTATAAAAAGGTCTTGTATTGACTTAACATGAAGCATTAAGTTCCTGCAATGTATTGGGAATCAATACCTAATGGAAGGTATGCTGTCAAATTTGATCGATTGCAAAATATTGACAGGTAACGTCGAACTCGCATTTATAGAAAATCATTTCGTAGTCTATGACCTCTAGTTTTTTTTTGCTTTCTATTGTACGGAGGGGTGACTCATTTTCGTATGTTTGATGATATAGAAAAAAAAAGACGCACAGTTGCAGAGCTCGATTTTTTCTAGAAATAATAATGGCGCAAACCGTTACACCGTTACCGTTTTCAAACTACAGGGCGTGTTTTGATTTTTGACAAAACTAATCCAGTTCTATATCTTGCTTTTCTTAGGTGCTATCGAAAAACGGTTTCGACATCCTTCAGACACTTTTCTAAGTTTCATTTGATGACATAAAGTTTATTTTGATTTCTTTTTTGTTTTTTTTTCTTCGATATAACCACAATTTGCATTTTTTTATGCAATCTGGAACATCTTTAATTTTTTCTCAAAAATGAACAGGTTTGAAAAACGTATTTTTTGGGGAGTTATTTGAAAAATCATTAATTCAATAGTTGTACAGAGTGTTTCAGAATAATATTTCATTCATTTAGGGGATCCTAGATGGTGTTATTATTAACCATTTTCGTTCAAATCTAATATTAGGAAATTCCTTTTGATAGAGAAATAAGCTAAGTTCTTTGTATAAAATTGTACGAGGACTAAAACAATCTATTGGTTGCAACTTTGCCGTAATGTGGGAGGAGCCGCGCCTTTCTTTTAATTCACACAACAGCCATATTTGGTCTGATGAAAATCCTCAAGGCGTTAAAAATTAACACAACCAATGGCAGTTCAAAACCAACGTTTGGGCTGGCATTGTCGATAATTATCTTGTTATTTTGTGTTATTTTATCACCGCTTTCTGGATTTTTTTGGGACATATTAAAACATTAGATTAAGAATTACCTGTAGACTTTCAAGAGGAATTCCGACCCCCAGAATTATTACTGCTTGCAAAGAAGTTTGTAATATACCGAATATTTTTGATCAAATATGTGACTCTACAGCATACACTTTGCTGTAGCTTGTTTTAACGCTAACCGTCGTAATGTTTAACAGTTATTATACAGGGTGTAGCACCTAAGATGCCTCGGACCATAGCTTCTTTATCATACACTACATCGAAAAAAGTCTAAGAGCAAAATTGTCCATAATTACAATCACCATGTCTCTAAAATATTTTTGGCCATCAGTTGCGTGTCGTATTCCAGTGGCGTGTCAAACATGTTTTTTTTTTAATGGAACAATATATATTTTGTGGCACATTTGGAAAGCCCTCGAAGGATACTTATTTTTTCTTATATAACGTCATCTTCCTAACTTTAGTGGTTTCGCTGTTATAACGGTTTTTCTTCGCAGTTAGACCGTATTTCGATTTTTTTTTTGACGAACTAAATTGTACCGGCGTTTCGGTTTCGAATTTAGGGATAGACTAAGACCTCTTCTAAGAAAGAAGATAATTTTCGTTTGAGCTTTGCAAATTACCATTTTATTCTAAAATATCAAATGGAAACCATATAAAAAATTACATCGTTGGATAACTGAAGTTCCAAGTTTTCCATTTGTAAAAAAAAACAATACATTTCATAGCAAAATTAAAAAGAAAAATAAGTTGTCAATTGTCAATTTGTCGAAAAACGTCATTTTTCAGTTAGCTGTCATGATAAAAAAAATGGTAAACATGAAGAAGTACGGTCTTATAAATTGACTATAAATTCAAACACATCAAACGCGGAACCAAACCGTCCTTCTCTCAGTCTTTTGACGGTAGCACGGAGATTTTATGGGCTCAGTGATGGCTATTGTGACCATTAATGATACCATTGCTACTGATCTAGGATTCATAGGTCCTAATAACACGCCTTGTGAAAACTAAATACTGGTTAGATTTATTTACAAACCAATTTCAGAATTCTAACCTGTTAAAATCTGTTGGGTTTGAATGGCGATTAATTCTTGTTTTACATGGCCGAAATTTATGTTGTTTAAGGATTTGAAGGGCCTTACTTATAGTTATCTGCATTTCTCTAACTTTCAACTAATACCAGAATGATATTTTCTTACTTTTTTCTATTGGCTATATTGTAATTTTTGCTTCGATTTCAAAATAAAGATCTTTTGCTAGACTTGCTTCTTCATTTCTCAAATTAAAACAATTCAACGAGTTGTTGGTTATGGAATGGATAAAATGATAGCCAGACTATATCTGTAGAGTCAACAACATATAAATCGTCAGTTTACGTTTTCCGTGCCTACTATATAGGACATTATATAAATATTGAATTAACGATTTTTCCCCAAAATTACTATATGTATTCCTCCTTTCATTTTTGAGGAAATATATAGGATGTTCCATAATAAAAAGAAACAGAAGTTGCGGTTAAGTCGTAAAAGCTAAAAAAGAAATCAAAATAAACTTTGTGCTATTGAATAACTCAGAAAAGTGCCTTAAGGATGCCGAAACTGTTTTTGGATAATAGCAAGGCCAGAGAGATGTAGGGCTGGATTGGTTTTGCAAAAAATTAAAAAACATCCTGTAGTTCGGAACCGGGAAGAGAGCGGAAATCGGTTTCCGCCATTACTTTTTTTAGGAAAAAGAAAACTTTGGAACCGCACCTTAGTTTTTTTTCCGTCATGATATAAAATAATTTGATGTATTTTTGCATCGCAATAATTGGATATTGACAGTTTATGGTTGATTATTGATCCTTATGCTATTTTTAATTCTACGTTAGAGTATCAGTTATAAAACTTTGTTCATAAAATAGGGGATATTTCAAACCTCAAATTACAGTACAACTAAGTATCTTTATGTTCAGCACTACAAAACATTGTACCCGTATACCACTTCAAAGGTATATAGTGATAAAAATGGTAGCAAAATCGTAGATATCATGAAAGCAATTGAATTTCAAGGTAGGAAATCCTAATACCAATAACACAGAAGTGACGTGTACAATGTGTAACAATAATAAAAATTATATTATTTCATTCATGTATGGCTCTTGTTTTATTATGTCTGCTAAAATATACTTTAACTTATCAACAATATTTTTAATAGATTGTGTGAAGTAACGTATTATGATTAAATTGAGTTTTACACATAGCATAACCTTGAGTGGTAATATTCATGTTATTTCAACATAAATATGATACAGAATAGGACTCAATTTCACAGCAAATGTGCGAAGTAATGTAGAAGTGTGATGATCAGTATCAGTGACAATTCAAATTGTTTAATTTTAAAACTTATTCAATACATTTAAAATGATCTGGGAATCGTCTAAGAATGTGATCGGTTTAATTCACTAATGAATTTATTTTATAGAAATTAAACCCACGGCTATTTAGTCTGAGATTGGTGCATCCCCAGCACTTTTAACTGAATACGGGTCTATCAAGAAACCTTATGCTTAACGTGCTTTAACTTTCATATCATACAACATCAACATTACGTCGGAAACTTCTCTGCACTAACCTAACTAAATTTGTTTTAATAACTTCTGTTATCACAAAAACGTGTTGATGATGCGGATATCTATCTATCTACGTATCACAAAATATCTTGTATAAATTAACGATTTGAATTCAATATCTTTTACAGTAAACATCCAGTCTAGTGAAGGTGTATAATCTAACTACATATCTAGTGAAAATTAATAAATATCTGATTATTATGTAAATAATACGTCAAGAAACAGGAAAAAACATTGTTCTTTGTCTCAATAAGAAAAATATCTCAATAGCCTCTTAAACTTTTCGTCAAGCATCCACGGATTTCAAGTTTGATATGTAACGAAAGTAGATACACATTTTTAGGATTACATAATGCGTCGGCAAATTTTTCTGTGCATGAATCAATGATTTAGGTATTTTTTCTGCCCTTAGTCAAACTACAGACCAAGAATAAATAAAGCTTTAAAATCACTACAGATATTCCATGTATACATTGTATATTGATGCTTTACCGATTAAAATTTAAAGTTTTCATGCTTGTTTCATACCAGCAGAGTAAGCTGCAGGTACTGATAGGAATTTATTTCCATTATGTAGAAGCACAGCTTTTAAACCAATTTTGGAAGAACTAATAAACAAGCGCTATTCTGTTCGCTTAAGTTCAATATCAAATGTCTTCGGTAAGAGAAGATAATAGTATTACAGAACACTAAACCATTTTCTTAAGAAAAATAGTTCTTAATTTAGAATGACGGTTATATCAAACATTTTAGACTGTGTTTTGCATAACTTTATATCTCGTATGAGACCGTTAAAATATTCTTGAGTTCATAAATGAGGCTCGCTCATATGAGCAGCTTGCCTCAAAAATTGTCTCACCAAAGATTGTTTTTTTTTTCTTACTTACTTTTCTTACTTCTATCAGAATCTGAACTCTGTTCGTCAAATATCACATGTTCTCTAGGCTTTGGTATGGGCAATTCTTTGCAATGTGCTTGAAACATGATAAACAAGAGATGTCTGGGACTCAGGCTCTATCTTCCACTTTACACCCAAAATAAAGTTGATAACACTTTCATTAATGGAGTATGGTTGCACTTTTAGGATTTGAACATCTCTCTCTTCACCACATACATATATAACGAAAATAGTTAGGAAGATTTAAAGAAATTCTAGGTGTTTCGTAACTAACAACAAAATAAACGAAATAAATGTATAATGCACAATAATTCAGACACACAAAGCAATCGCAGTGATGTATTTGCTGGTTCACTGCTATCTTACAACTGGTATCGTTCTGATGAATGTGTCTTACAGTAGTAAAACCAAACAACCATTGGTAGAGGCAAATATCATGTTGACCATTTGTTTCATCTTGCCTTCTTTTATTTTTATTTTTACTATGTGTGTAATTGTGCCTTTACTATAGCTTTACTAATTATAATATTGTCCTTAGTTTCACTCTGTTATAAGAATATGATTACTTTGCAGAAAATAAAACAAAACCGATCTTTGACGATTTGACTAGACATATTCCACTCTATGCATGTGCACTACGAGTTCCATTGAGTTTATATTATATCTCTGCCTTCCAACTACACTGGTAATAGTACTTGTATAGAGAAGTGATTTTAACTAATTTGACATGAAAATAGAAAAACAAGAAGCAACTCGAAAAAAAAGATTTCGTATTTTTAGATATTTAAGAGAGTAGAAAACTATCCTCAGCAGTTCAAAATGTTCTTCCAAACTTCTGGTGAAATTACAATGTTTAGCAATAATTAATGTATTCAATGAATCGGATAATAATTTTTTATTATATCGTGAGGTTATTAGCCTCATAATTTATTTAACACGAAGTAGAAGTTCCAGTAACTAACACCAGTTTTTAAATTTGCACGTCGATAGGAAATTAAATTATTTCACTTTCTTCGTGAAACACTAATCGATGTACGAGTTATATAAGTTTTACGACGACCTCTAAAATAGGTACTATTTTTAAACATACAAATGGTTTCTAACTGTAAAACATTGTATTAATTATATTTGACTGATTGCTGTTGGTATAAATTTGACGATTACTTTTCCATAACTATTATAATTGCACACGAATCTAGTTATGCAATAATATAAAAAAGAAAAATACTTGAAATTATGTCTATCGTGTTGACATTGAACATTACATACCGTATTGAGTAATAGATAGATCGAAATACATACATAGAAATTTTAATCTATTTGCACATTATATTAGAATAATATTGATTTTTTCGAGTTTTTAGACTTATGACATATAAGAAACAAGATTTACTATATTAGCTTGCTCTTAAGATTAAACTGCCATTCGCCATGCTTACTTAAGAGGCCCGACTACCGTTTGACAGTTGACGATGTTGCCACAGTTAAATTTTTTCATAATATAATGTTTTTATAATTTATTTAAAACGTATTTTAAAATTGGGTTTCATACACATGCGTAGACGTATTTTGAATGTTCATACCAAATTTCAGTAATTAAATCTAAAAATTAATTGAGTAATCTCTATTCTCCTATTAAGATAAACGGGATAAGAGATTGTGAAGTTAATATCGAATATTAATAGACAAAATTGTATATGTAGATATAAAACATATGTAGAAATATGTGTATGAAGCCCAATTTTCAAATTATATTGACATAAAATCAAGCAAACGAGTTATAGAATTATGTAAATATGGCACCACTGTAAAATAATCAGGTGGTAGACGACCCTCTTAAATAGTACATTAATTATACACGTACTACCATTTTGCAAAGAGCTCGTAAAATTCCTAAACTAAGCGTATCTCTATATTTAGTTACTTAAAATTAATGTATTTTGTGGTTACTGTGATTTATACGAAGTTGTTACGTAGATTTGGCTCAGATGTCATTAAAACCAGAATGAATTTTATGATGCAGATTTGAATTATTTTAATTGTAACACATTTAATCGCAAATATCTTATTTTAAAAAATAGCGTTGTGTATAATATTGTTTTGATGACAATAAACAGCTACGTTAAAGTAACATTTCTTATCAAAAAATAAGTGAATGTCAATAGTTCATTGTTATGCACAATACATATGTTTCTTTTGCAAATGATTTGGAATAGATAATTTGGACGTGTTTCATTTTAAATAGATAGTATCTAGTATGAGGTTTTTTATTATGTACTTATGTATATACCGTAACCAAAGTAATAATAATAATGTAATAATAATAATATGTAATTGCAAATTTTAAATATAATAAGAAAATGTTACAAATATGCAACGTTTGATAATATGGCACATATTTCACATATCCATCATAGCCTTTTCTACAATGAATATATCACTGATGTAGTATACCTCGGCATTATTCATCATATAGAAGATCGGTGATCTCATCAACAAATTCGTCCTCGAAGTCACCAGCTTAAAAGTGGTAGTGTAGCGGGTAGAAACACCTGGGACATTAAATCTAACCATAGATAGCAGTCTATGGGATAGGTCGACCCTTTATGAATCCATATTGCTCTTGTGCGATATAAGAATGGGTATTGGAGTAAATGGCGTCAAATAGAACTCAAACATTTTTGCAAAATTTGATAAAAGGGAAATCGGTCTGTAGTTTGAAACTTGTCTGCTATCACCATTTTTGAATACAGGAACAATTCGGCCACATTTCCATTTATCAGGAAAGGCAGATGTCTGTACTGCTAAGTTTATAATGTTGGTAAGTGGAGTTGATAAAACAAATTTAGCATCTCTGATTAGGAAGCTGGGTATGTTGTCGTCACCAGATATTATCAGGAAACTTACCCATAATACTAGAAATAGTGCCTTCTGTAATTTGATAGAGCGTAAATGGTTGACACTGCGGTTTTAAAGTGGGAAGTTCAGCAATATTGGTGGTTGAGAACATTGCAGAAAAATTAGTAGCAAAGTATTTTCTAAATTCTTCATAGAAAAATGGATTGTTTGTCGATTTCCATTTGTGTCTATAGTAATTTTTTGTTTGCTTTGTTTGAGCTGCTTTTCGATATCATAGAGAACATTATAAAACTAACAGCAAAGAGCAACATTAACATCATTAACACCGTATAGAAAGGACCACTCAATTTTCAGCAGATCGCCATAAAATCTTTCATAATTCGCCGCTCTGAAGTTATATTGATAGTTGGTAGATGGAAACTGAGCTGGTCTTAATGTTGATTGAAATTCTATAGTATCTGACAGGGCAGGATGATATGCGTTTTCAGGAACAAGAGGATGCTGGTCACGAGTAACGCTGATATTGTGATTCATGTTCGATAACACCAAATCAAGAAGCCGATTGTCAGAATTTACAACAATATTGTGTTACTTGTCCTATTGGAATTAATATGTTCATAATATTGAGGAAAATTAAAATCACCAATGATTAAAATAGTAACATGTTTACCAGTATGAAGTCTCTTTTGCTGTTCCTGTCATATCCATAGACCTATTCAAGTGATGATAAAATCTCTTTAGTGACAAAATTCATACAAAAACGTTTAGGATACGTCAACATCCGTAAAAAAATATGTTCTTGGTAATTGTACTTTGAACTTAAAAGAGTGATAGCAATCCTTGGATACTAGATACATAACATAAGTCAAAATTCTCAACGTTTGGATATTATATATGTTTTTAATTTTTTTTTTATTAACATCGCTGTATCTATTTTATGAATACTGACTCCTTATCCATGCACTACAGACCATTTATAGAAAACTTTTCTCCTAAGAAATTTTTGACTTCGTATGTATTCATCAAAATTGTTATTTATATCTGATCTTTATATTGACCGGTATTGTTATTTCGAAGAAATTTCTGAGATTCTGAACGTTCTTTCTAACAGATTCAAAACTCATATGGATACATTCTTATATAGGCTGATTAGTGAGAATTGCCTATTAAAAGTATTATACAAACAGAAAGGAATTTTAAAACAAAATTTTGGAATTGGATATGGTTGAATATGAACTATCACGTGAAAATATTTTTGAATAAATATCACTTTTGCTTAACCGGAAGTGGGCATCAACTTCGATTTTTTAGATAGCATGCTATAAAATAAATGACAAATTTAGCTTCCATGATAAATTTTACAGATATTTCATGTATCATCCCCTATATTTAAATACCATTCCTTCAGAATTATTCGCAAATAAAGAAAAAAGGGACAGATGCCGATCTTGCTTTATAGTAATATATAATATAATTGTGTAACTACACAATATCACCTGTGCGTATGCAAAATTTCATTCGTCTCTTTTACTCCTACGTGACGTAATATCACTATAAAGTACGATCGGTATCTGTCACTTTTTTCTTTCGTTGCAAATAACTCAGAAGGAATGGTATTTAGGTGCAGGCTTATGATACATGAAATGTCTGTAAAATTTATCGTAGAAGCTGAGTTTGTAATTTATTTTATAGCATGCTATTTAAATAATCAAAGTTGATACTTATTCAAAAATATTTTCACGTGATAGTTCATATTCGACCATATCCAACTGCAAAATTTTGTTTTAAAGTTCCTTTCCGATTGTATAATACTTTTAATTGTGATAAAAAGTTATAAATAACTGTATAATGAATTATTATGTAATTGATTGCTAGTTAGATGATTAACATAATGTCGTTTTTTTTTACTAATACATTTGATATGATAATATGCAAGGGCACTGTACTGTAAAATATTTAGAGGCCGTAACTGATAAAAGCCTATTTATGATGAATGTTATGAGTGAGATAGAGATGATATTGATAATTTAATTTGTTTTATAGAAATATATTTTAGCATCTTATCAATTAAGTATAACAATACGAAGGCCTTCCCAACAAGTTTCAAATCAAATTAAATTTGTAGTTTGTTAGATATTGGACTTATGAACAGATAATAATATTTATTGATGAAAAGCTGTTTGTGAAAAATAGTTCTGCTTTCTAATTTAATAATATATTTTATCTTATTTCTATGTATGTATTTTATGTTTACTGCTCATAAACGACAAACAGTAACATAAATGGTAATATGTGTATTGTACCGAGTTTCTGAAGTAACAATAATTTATAAAATACAAAAAAAGGTGATTACATCAAAACTAAAATCGACAAACAATCATTTCCGTTCTTAGCAAAACATATAAACAAATAACTAAACAATACATTTTCTTAAAATAAAAGAAAAAATATTCATGTATAAGTTCTATTATCAAGCTACACTATTGTAGAACCTCCTTTCCAAAAACAACATTGAAAGTGAATGTTGAATGTCAACAGGAAAGATAATAGCACCACTCTCTGTAACACCATTATCGACGATAGTCACTGTATCAATAGCAAGTACATCTGTTACGAACTACAGAAAACAGCCGAAATCACAGAAAAAATATTGTACTACCGATTTGACAATAAATTCGAGCCATGAGAAAAGATAAAATTTAAATTGAAAACAAAATTTAAAGTTAAAATAAGAAACAGTTTAATCGAGGAAAGTAAAAATTAAAATAAAGAAATGATGTTTTAGAAAGGAAAAGATTGACGAAACTAAATATTATGAATCTTTTGAATTGTTTATTATGTTTGTTATATTTATTACTATTTATGATCGAGAATTGATTTTTGGCTAGAGCAATTCAATGTGAAATTTTAAATATTGTATGACTAATATTATATGCTAAATATAAATTTTCGTTCCCGATAGTCTATTGACTTTGTTTTCAATATTTTCTTTATCATTGACTAGTAAATTCCTTATAGAAAAGTAGTGGCTATATTAATAGCAATTAAAAATGTGTATTCGCGATTGGATTCTAGGCAAAAAATGCATTGCTTTAATGCATGATTTTTTGTCAATTTTGTGTATGAATTTTATAGTATGTTGCGGAAAAAAAAAGACTTATTTACTTGTATATTGTTGACAGTTGTCACATACTTTAGGTAATGTTCTCAATTGTTAGTGTAAAAAAAGATGTAAATGATATCAAGAACGCAGTTCGGCAATGAAGCATTTGCCGACAATATTTTAATAAGTTGTCGGTAATAACAAAGAAGATTCTCGAATAGACGTCAGCCATCTCGCCGTGTGTTTTCCGATATATTTCAAAGACTTACGATAATATCGAATTGGTAATCATAATATTGGTGCGTAAATCTGTAATACATCGCTGCAAGAGAAGAAGTAATTGATGCAGTGCTTGACAAACCAGGTATGTATTAGTATCAGAAGAATTGCCACTCGTCTGTAAGTTTCTCAAAACTTTGTTTAGATGACTTTAAGCAGAGAAGTGTTGCACTATTACTGTTATCAGCGTATCCATCGCATATAATAATATAATATAATATGTTGATTACATATACATACAACCAGGAGATCAAATACAAAGACTACACAAAGCAGGAGCAAGGTCCTCACTTTATTCAGTCCATTTCGTAGTCCGACGAAGCTATTTTCATCAGAAACGGTAACAATAACTGGTACAATGATCATGTATGGTCAACACAAAATCATGCGTTTAGAAGACATCGTTTTCAATGCAGATTTTCAACGCTCGTCTATTGCCAATACAAATACTGGCGCATAGTTTAAATGCTGCGTTCTATTTGGAATTGTTGGATAATTAAAAGCAAATGTTGCACTTGCATTGCGTAATGGTAATGTAGTATCAATTCGACAGTGCGTCACCACATTTTACAAAGATTGTAGAATGTCTACACAGTCATAATGAATGGTGGCTGGGCACGGTGCAATTCAGTTGGTGTTAAATCAGCAAAGAATTAAAAATGCTGCTCTTGAAATTGGAAATGTACAAGATGTTTCGGCAGTTTACTATTTTATATTACAATGCTTACATAGCGGGCAGTTTTTTACTTTGTTCCAACTTACGCTTTTCAAACTTTTGATATACGTACAAAATACATCGTATTTTTCAAAATTCTCCGTTATAAATTGAAGTAATAACATTGATACTTCTGACAGGCTAGTATCATGACGTGTTGTTTTCACAGATAACGCGATAAACAAAAAGTTGTGAAGAGTGCCCATAGTCAGAATAACCTTAATTTTCTAAATTTTGACAAAATTTCTATATCATGTGATATATGATTGTATTATGTGTGAATAGCCACAAAAATTGCACGGTTCCAATTTAAAAGTTTGAGGAAGATTACTAAAAATTTGAGCGAAGGAAATTTGTTTTATTAAGCGTCAATAAAAGTATTTAGATTACAATTTGAATTGTTTTAGACCGCATCCTAATATCTCAAGTGACAAAAAAGTTACGGCAAATAAAAGAAACAAATGACCAAAAACAAATGAACCACGACAAGTAAAATTTGAATATGGATTCTTAGTGAGCTTTCGAATCTACATCTTTTTGCTAATTTAACCGTCTCTCTATGTTTTCAAATAAAAAAGTTACTCATGTTGTGCCTACGAAATCCGGGCACCCTATAAGTCTTCTTCATACATAAATATGTCAATATTCTTATCATCACTCTTTCAGTGTTAATTAACGCTTTGATTTATTTACATACATATATGTTATTTCAACCATTTTTATTAAAATTCTATATGTAATTGTATTTGTACTGAGAGGATGTATATTTCTTACGAGTTAGTCAAAACATGAACTCTATCATTTAATATCGATTCGTTATTGATTTTATAACTAGAACTGTATTGTTTATTGAAATTCTTATACTTTCAGCTGCGTTTATTATAACTATTAAGTGGTACAGGTCTCCGGATATCTATAAACTCAAAAACACAGGAAACAATAAAAACCAACATAAAGCTGAATATAGACCATAAAGAGGTTGTAAAATGTTCGACATATAATCGGTTTGCCTATGAGCAGTGTAGTTTGTAACTTTTAGTAATTTAAAGAAACGTGTAAGAAATTGCTCGGCCTTCGCGTACAACTTTACATCACAGAATACAAATTTCATTCCTTAACTGATATTTTAAATCTCAAATTCCAACATTCCGATTTACCTATTATCAACGAAAAAATATTTTGTACTCAAATAGATCAGAATCAATGTCATACGACAGTTATTTATGAGAAATATAGAAAAATATATTGTATGTGTATACGTGTTCTATTCACATAGTCACAAACATCTCCTAATCCTAATAAATGATACTGTTATTTAAACTAAACATTCAATTCAACACTTACTTATTAGGAACACTTCAAGATTATAGAAGATAATTTCATACATTCCAGAACAAGCATATCCGGCCAATTCTCGATTCACATGGGTACTATGAAAACATTGCTTTGTTGCCTATAATATAGATTGCAGAGTTATTCAAAGAATGCATCTTATTTCTAATATAACAATGTGGAAAGGAAGTGCAAGTAATAATAAAAAAATACAGTTCCACCTGAGTTAGAATTTATAATCTGCTAATTAAGGGTATTTCACTAATCGGTTAAAAAGCTGTTTTTCACTAGAATGACCCCATCACTATTTAAAAGTGTGAAATGTGGATATAAAAGGTGTCAAAAATTGCGAAATTAAAATTAATTGAGCAAACGGTTGGTGGTAGCAATTGGTCTAAGTAATAGCTCTAGTAATTATCCCCGAGTATCATCCAAGCCCGTCTAGAAACAACACGTTACAACAAACGCTTATCTAATACTATTTTAAGGAAAATTTTGGACAAAGCTTAAATTTGCAAGAATAATGTTTATTTCACCGCTTTTTCGTTTATGACACCTGTAGCGTTATTAAATACATATTTTGAGTTTATGTTTTCTTTAAAAATAAACGAGTCAGTACAGTATTTAGAAGAAGGAATATGTAGATATGTTAAGACAAATATAATAAGCGAAGCACTTTTAACGATGAACACTTTAGAGTTATACTGTTAATATACCACCCTGATAATATATCACCCCGATTTGAATTTCCCAAGTCGTAGTAGTGCCAGGACAATAACGCACTTTCACCCCATTGGAAACTTTATTCTAAAAAATCCAAAAATCTATTTGGCGAATTTAAATGGAATTAAGTATGTACTTACAATGTATTCAGCGCAAAAAAAGTAGTCAGGAAAGACTGGCAATCGAAGAAAAGTGGGTAATGATTACACCGGATCATCAATGCAAAGACACGTAGAGCTATTTTATCCCCGAAAAAATATATTTTTTATTTTTAAAATAAAACATTTTTACCAGCAACAGACGTATTACATAAAAAAGAAGTCATGTGTCTCAATTATAATTTAAAGTTAACGTAGAAGAACGTAAAAGAATGACCTTTTGTCATTTTGACATATAATTAGTTCCAGCGTTTTAAGGCAGATAAACAACGGCCGGGAAATTAAAAGGTAACATGTAATGGAATTAATCTTTATGAACTTGATTTACAAGATGCTACTATGTTAGACAATAAACAACTTAATTAGGTATATTAGTTGGCACTAAATAAAAAATGTTGCTATTTCTGTGCTTATTTATTACGATGCATTATTTTTTATTAATAATTTAAATGTTGTCAAGTCTAGCTGTGGGGGATAATGGAATGATATCAAAGATAATTGTTTCATATTATGTTGTTATTCTAATTTGCTAATGTAAACTATTGAACTCAAAACATTTTCCTTTTAGTATAGACAAACTCTGGAAGTTAGTTTTCTTTCGCATATACAGTAGCATACAGTGGTGTCATACTGAACATTTAAACAGGTTCACGAATTTTCTGAGGTATTATTACAGCGCAAACAGATCCCATTCTTGATTTCTGATCCTGATATAGAGGACTTCAAAAAACATCTCTGATTTTGGCGCCTAACACCAAGTTCCATAGCAACATTGCATTCCTTTGTATTTGTGCGTACATACACGGGTACAAGGTTGGTTTACTGTAAAGCTAAAGATTTTATGAAAAGAAATCTAACAAAAAAAATGTATTTGATGAGACATATTCGAGAAAAAAAGATACTCTCGATGTATGAACTTAGAAATTGATATCCGCGATTAATTATTGTTAATCATTCATTCGGTGTTACAAAACTAGAACTTTATATTCGAAGTATCACTAATTTATATTTTTATTAAAATCTATTTTGGGCTTAGGGTGGGTTTATCAATGTGAGGATAAATAAAATAACTTGCAGATAAAATTTTATTCGTAAGATAATTACAATGAAACGTTTTAATAGAAGTTATCTGCAAGATAAAGGAATGTAGTTGCTAAATTTTATCTGCCAGTTAGCAATATCTGTCAGTTACTTAACAAACACTTTTATCCTCACATTGATAAACCCACCCTTAGTCTGATATATCAGGTTTCTTCATAGTATAAAAGTTCAAAATTTAACAGCAACTTATGACGCAGCGAATGTACTACAGTGGATCTTTTCAAATCTAAAATTTCAAAAACATGTAGAAATTAATCCTACAATTTTGTTAAGGACTCAAAAATCTATAACTACAACACAGTAATACCTACTCTTGAATCATTATTCATGTAGGTACCTTTGGCTTCGTTCGGTGTTAAATGTCGTATTCAATCAGAAGTCTTTCTTGAAACTACTTTTATTATGTAATTGCTACTTAATGACAAACAAAAATAATCTTGATTGTTTCTATTATAATTTTAAATTATACATTGTCACGTAATGAGACATGCAGAGTATGAAAACAAAGAGTTATAGGGTAATTTAGAACTGTGTAAGAAAATTATATTTGTTGGAATACCTAAATACATACATTACATGTCAGAATGATGAGTAGGAGATATCCTTAACACACTTTGTGTCTCATAATGATGCGTTCGTTTTTCACTACATAGTTATGTATGCATGAGTTATAATTATATAGCTACGAACACTTTTTATTTATATTTATTGCATGAATTTCACATTGAATAAAATTAACTTTACACATACTTTTTATGTTGCTACCATAAAAGTCTAGCGAATTAGTTACTTACTATCTACTTTATTAGTGTGTATTTCAACTGCGAACATTTAGAAGAGAGAATAAATATTAAGTAGCTAAGGTATTGTTGAGTAACATTCTGAAACTTTACGTGCGTGGTATCTAATTAAGACAAAAAAATGAATTGAATGAATATACTAATGATTTTTACACATATCTTGATATTTAAATAATGTGTAGCATATTAGCAAAGTTAATAAATTTAATTAGATTTCACATGATAAAAATAATACTATTGCAAACATTTCGTGTGAAAAAATTGTTAAACTATGTCTTCATAGTGTATTTGCCTTTGTTCGCAATGATATGGGAACCGTATACTGATACAGAACATTTTTAGCTTTTGTGTGTACCTATTACGTATGTATGTATGTATGTATGTATGTATGTAGTTCAACATGAGATGACAACAACGAGAAATCTGTTATACCACTGCTTATTTATCATCAACAATGTTGGTGCATTTTGAGCTTGTTCAATTGTTTTATTTAAATTTGGAACTAATCGAGTAAATATTTTTTTAAATGCTAAAACACTATTTTTTTCGTGGTGAGTGCAGCTGTAGCGACTACCGCTACAGCTCTTTGTGAGTAAAATGTTTTATAACCTTGTTACAGTATTAATTCGCCTCAAGTAATGTTGCGCTATTAATTGTATCTCCAATGCGATTCTTTTTGAAAAATGCTACTTCTTAAACGTATTTCGTTACGTTTAGTTTTTTAACAAATGTCAGCAATTCCGCAAAAGGATTTTGCTTTAGTGGTATTTCGAATTTGTATCACTATGTTTTATCCCAACTGCGAAGGAAAGAGCAAGAGAAATCGCTTCTACGACACCTGAGTATATATGAAGGTAGAAGGAGAGACGTGCATTTTCCCAAATATTGAATTTTGGCACTGAAAGAAAGGTGAAATACTTGAAAATAGTTTTTTCTACTCCATTGGTTCATTTAATTTATTATTCATACTCTATGACTTGATTTTTTTCAATTCTTTTTTATGTAAACACTCTAGCATACAGTCTTTTACTAAGATAGTGATTTTCAAACTTTGCCTTTCTTTATCTCATCAATTATAAAAATTGGATATAGGAAGGTTGATATCGGATAAAAATGCTTACATTTTTGTACAGGAAAATTACAAAAAATTATACATAAGGCTACATAGGCTTTAAAACAATGAAGGTATACTTCACTGCAGGAAAATGCATCATCCTATGTAATAGCCTGGTTGAGATAAAATATTATGACACTAAATTAAAATACAAATAACAAATTCATTTTGCGGAATTGCTGACTTTTGTTAACAAACTAAACAAACAAACTAACAAAAAGCTAGCTAATAGAGCATGTTCCATTAACGAAAACACAATACTGGTTCCTTACTTGCTGTATAGTTTGAGTTTGTGCTCCTAAAGGCCATCTATAGTGTGCAGTAACTGCATCTTGAGTAAATTCCACACATATAAATCTCGGACACTATACAGGGTCCGGCAACGAAGCGGGGACGAAAGATTACACGCTTATTTGAAAGTTTGTCAAAAATTTAGTCATCGGATATTCTTCCGCACCATCAAGTGCACGTTTTAAAAATATTTTGTTTTATACAGGGTGTTCCAGATGGAAATGCCAGACTAAAGTTGCATTTTTTTAAATGGAACACCCTGTATATTAATAGATAAAATGATCCGCGCTTGAAAGCTGGTTACAACGATATAATGTTGTATAGGCCTAAAGTTGATAGTTTCTGTGTAAACACTGATTTTACTTGATAAATTGATACATTTCAGTAGGCTATTCTGCATAGGAAAAAAACAAAAGATTCGAAACCAACAGAGTAGAATATTTTTTACTAGTATGGACTGTCGCTACTATGTGAAATAAATTCTGCAACTGCTCGCTTTATACAGGGTGTACACAATTTTACAAAATCGAAGAATTCTCGAAATTTTTAAATGGAACACCCTGTATATTTTTTGCTCATTGGAAAGCCTTTTTACTACGCTTTCTATTGATACCTCATTTGATGCACCTAGGATAGATCATTTTCTAATTATTTCATTTTAAAGTTGAATTAATGAGAAATGCTTGTATTTTTAGAAGCTAATTTGCATTTCAAACCTACTGTAAGATCGGATATTCGACAAATCCATAAATGGTCTATAATAAGAAGAAACTCCATTTAGTATGAGAAACAATTGATTTTCACTCAGCGGTGAAAGGTAACATTAATTTAATATAAAGTAAAGGTGTCAGTTTTAAGCTTGTATACTAATAACCAAGTTGTACAAAATTTCGTTTTGTGTTATACAGTATTTCGTTCAATCTTTAAAAGAAATTGTTATAATGACTAATTTTAGTAGATACTCAACAAACGCAAGCTCCTACCTTCAATAGCTGTTACCTTTGAAATACCATCTATACTTACATCTCTCCACATACAGAACATTTCGATCGACTAAGGCCAGCTAGAAAAGAGATAGATCTAGAGTGGAACGGTTGTAAAACATATACGGAATAGCACGCTCGCCAATGCGTTAATTCCGTATATGTTTTACAACCGCCCCACTCTAGATCTATCTCTTTTCTAGCTGGCCTTACTCGCTCTAAATGTTCTGTATGTGGATTTTCCTGTATTGTTAATAATACGTTCGCTTTGTTTGTTGATTACCGGTTTATTTGTTTCTCCCTTCTTGTAGGTTACACCATCAGTTTCTATAAATTTCTCTAATAATCTTTTAAATGCTTCCGGTCTTCTTTCAAGGTTTGGAATTCTCTGCATATACTCTACTTGCTAGGAGACAATTTCTTGTACACTCCTCAAGAATAAATATCATATTTACCATTTCTTGAGTAGGTACCTACTAAAATTAGTCAATATAACAATTGCTTTTAAAGATTGAACGAAATACTGTATAACACAAAACGAAATTTTTTACAACTTGGTTATTAAGTATACAAGCTTAAAACACCAGATAACTTAATCAGCAGTGAATCTATTGAAAATGCTATATTACTTTATATTAATTTAATGTTTGCTTTCACCGCTGAATGAAAATCAATTGTTTCTCATACTAAATGGAGTTTCTTCTTGATATAGACCATTTATGGATTATTTGTTGAATATCCAATCTTACAGTAGGTTTGAAGTGCAAATTAGCTACTAAAAATATAAGCATTTCTCATTAATCCAACTTTAAGAAGAAATAATTAGAAAATAATCCACCCCAGGTGCATCAAATGAGGTATCAATAGAAAGCGTAGTAAAAGGGCTTTCCAATGAGCAAAAAATATACAGGGTGTTCCATTTAAAAATTTCGAGATTTCTTCGATTTTGCAAAATTGTGAACACCCTGTATAAAGGGAGCAGCTGCAGAATTTATTTCACATAGTAACGACAGTCCATACTAGTAAAAAATATTCTACTCTGTTGGTTTCGAATCTTTTGTTTTTCCCTATGCAGAATAGCTTACTGAAATGTATCAATTTATCAAGTAAAATCATTGTTTACACAGAAACTATCAACTTTAGACCTATACAACATTATATCGTTGTAACCAGCTTTTAAGCGCGGATCATTTTCTCTATTAATATACAGGGTTCCATTAAAAAAAATGCAACTTTAGTCTGGCATTTCCATCTGGAACACCCTGTATAAAACAAAATATTTTTAAAACGTGCACTTGATGGTGCAGAAGAATATCTGTTGACTAAATATTTGATAAACTTTCAAATAAGCGTATAATCTTCCGTCCCCGCTTCGTTGCCGGACCCTGTATAGTAAATCAATAGTCTACCAGTTATTACTGTTGGTTCTTTGCAAATGAAAAGCGGGTTACTCGAGACTTGCTGATATTCGGATCACCAGTCAAACATGCATTTTTGTTTGAGATCGTGCTTTCACCGTCTATAAAACTATACGCTATCGCTTTTCCGAAAACCTTTACTTGTTAGAGGACAATAACAATAGCACCAATTTCGACATGCGAACCATTCCGCAATCGATGAAATAAGCAATAATATAACTGAATTTAATACACAAGAGTAATTATCTAGTGCACGAGTGCTCTGCGTCATTTCTTCTTATTCCTAATTCTCTCATCTCTTTGACAACTTAGCCTCGATAGCTATCGATAATATTGTGAATAATATACAGACAGGTAAATTTACATGGGGAGATATACCCAGACCTAAGTCAACGTTATCTTAGGTCCTGATAATTTCCAATACGTAGGCTGGTCGATTATCGGCTAAAAAATAGCCCGAGTTTAGATTTGATAAGTAGTGTGTCAGTTGAAATTGAATTTAAACGTTTTACCAGTAAACTTTAATTTTTATCACTCAACTAAGCAGTAAGAAACTCATCTTAAGTAAATCTCAGTAATTTATAGAATGTTGATGTTTTCTTCTTTGATAGGCGAGATAAAAGTCACAATTCTCTATTTGCTATCTCTTGAAGTAGTTAAACGAGATAACTGAATTTATGTAAGTCACTGGATATCAAATTGAATATCTATATTGGAATTTCACTCACATTCGGTATGACACAAATTATTTTTATTTTTACATAGGTGTTATTATTTCTTGTACAGGCTGAAACCACAACCTCCCTAACTATGTTTTTAAATTTTATTTTGACCATACTTCTTCTGTGTTTAAGTGTTCATATTTCGTCTCATTATTATTGTTACCGTCAACACTTAAAAAATTATTTACTTTTAGAATCAAGTGTAACTACAAGACTACAACCTCGATCGAGGGATGAAAAGAAGGTTACAGACACAACGAAGCAGAAAAACGTCTCGACTGAGGAAAGTATGGATACTTCAAAAGGTAATGCAGATGATGTGTATGAATTTAAATCAGTCAAAGAGTCAGATTCATCACTAGATCATAAAAGTACAGAACTGCTAGATACGGAAACGGAAGATGTTGATCCATTGAACGTGCAAACGTCACAGAGCGAAGAAGGAAGCAAAAGAAATTTTTCGGATATGGCCGATTCGCACGAGGAAACGGGAAATGACGATGAATCGAGGAGGAAAAAAAGGAAAGATGAAAGTGGGAAGGATTCGAAAATGGCTACACAGCAAAGAAGCACCGGACAAGGAAAAACACAAACGGGTAAACTATCAACAGGTGTTCAAGGGAAATTGGGCAACGCGGGAACGACAAAAGGTAATTCCGATAAGAAAAGTCCTTGTACGAGTCCTAAACCGGGGAGTATAAGTGAGGGTGAAATCGAGGATGGCAAATCAGACTTGAAAGTACCACCGTTGAAAATAGTTATACCGCAAAGTAGCGCAAGTGAACAGGAAAGTGGGCCGAGTAGGAATGGAAAGAATAGCTCGCAGAGATCACAGGCATTGCCATACGTAGTTCCAAGTTCTAATAGCAGTGATAACAGTGAAAAGGATAATTCGGGAGGAACAACTAGCCCTACTGAAAGTGTTGGAAAGGCAGAAGATAAAAAAGATACATCAGGAAATAGTGGCGATGATCAGGTTGGTATAACTATTATATATTAGCTTATCTACTAAATGATGATTACTAATAACGATAGGTTTAGTAGCACTACGCCAAAATTAAGGCAAATGCTTTTGCAGATATATCGCGTTACCATAATTCGTTTTTTTGAAGTGAATATACTTGCTTACATGGAAAATGCGCACAATTCTTATACCTAATTTTTCGTAGATTCCATAGTTACAGTTGCGTTCATTTTACATGCAAGCGAGTAGAGCCTCGTAGAAAATAGGGATACTGTGAATCCGAATAATTAAACTTTTACCACGACTAACAATATTTGATGTGCGTAGTTCCCCCCTTAAATATTAGGTGAATAAAGAACACGTATAGGTATACACTGTTGGGGAAAAAACTGATGAACACACCCTATATAATCTGAACGCGTAAATGCATAATCTAGACGAGTTGATGCAAGGAGTTTTTACTGAGCGGCTCCGACAGATGCAACATCCCATCGGTATGGAATCCGAAGCGGGTAGGAGGAACCATCCGTTCCTACTGTGGTGTGAAGGAGTACTATGTAGTTATACTTTGTGCATAATGGAAAGCCTGGAACTGTTTGGCCAGCAGGAAAGGAAGACGTAATCATGCGTGCACCGCCGCGCCGTCCACGGCGCCAGCGGATCGAGGCAAGACATCGGTGGGTTGCCGAGTGGAGACGCATTGTTTTCTAACGAATCTAGATTCGAATTGAGCGTCAGTAACCCACACATTTTGGTTCGTCAGAGACGTAGTGACCCTCAACTCGAGTAATACATCCAACCACGCTAGGACATATGGTATGGGATGCGATTACAAATGGTATATGCTGCATATACAGCAGACGATGACGGGTCGCCGATAAGTAGATGGGTGGGATCCGGTTTACATGCACAACAACGTCCGACCGCACGTTGTGCGTGTTGTACAGACCTTTATGGAGGAGTACCACATACGAATGCTCCCATGACCGGCTCGTTCTCCTGATCGTAATTCGACCCATAGGCCGGTATCTTAAATGTACAATATGTGTCTCACTTTTTATTGATTGTCTCAATCACGTGATGCGTTAGTAGTCGGGAGAAGCCGTAATCGCGCTGTCGGTCAATATGATTCCAAAAGAATTCTGTAATATCTACAGTTATCAGCATGTTTTTAGTTTCATTAGTCAGCACGGTCAACACATTCCGTTCCGAAAAAAGAATTTAGGTGTATGTCTAGAACGTTTGAAAATTTTGTGAAGTTTAGTGTTATTTTATTAGAGTTTATTGGTTTTTTTGAATGCCGTATCTTGAATAACTTCCTTAGCTAGTTTATTCACATCACTTTATAAAATGTATTATGCTTTTGGACAATCATGCAAGTTGTATTTTACCTTCAACTTTATGGAGATACATACTTAAATAAAATTAACTACTTTACGTAACGTTTGTGCTTTATTTCAATATTTTTATTTGTTATAATGTATGTAACGAATCTTATTATGTAAAATATGTCGTGACTATTGCTTAAACTTCCTGCGTTAAGCAATAGTCATGACATATTTTACATGAAAATTAAAAACATCAACAAATCTATTAAACTTTCAATTTAAATTTACCGCCAATTTAAGATGTAGTTCGGGGATATGACGATCCTGCAGCATAACCTTTAACACAAATTAAAGCATTAAGAGAGATCGAAGAGGTCTAGGATACGATCGGTGATGAGTGGCCATCCCATACATCGACTTATTGGTTCTCGTATCTCGTCCAACTACTTCCCTTTCTTGTTTCTTTGCTTGTAATACAGCGAGACATCCGAATATACCAAATTGTCGTCAACTTGTATATTTCAAATTGTGATATAATAGAATTTTTAAGCAATTGTTTTCTTGCTGCATCTTGTTTCTTTCTTAAGTATTTAGGTATCTCCTATTGTCGCTTTCTATTTAAAGCAGCTGCGACCTTTTGTCCCTTGTGCTTTTTAAATGCAACACAAAATATTCGAAGTAAAATATATGCAATAATAGATTTTTATGTACTCTGCAAAGACCTTCTTACTCCTATCGAATTAGTTCTAGATTCTTAAAAATCTTCTAAAGAAATGTGTAAAATAAGATGAATGTCTGACAAAATAAATCGACTTATTCCTATTGCTTTAGGAGAATTATCGACCGTACTTATTAAGGAAACTTTGTTTAAAAAACGGATATTCGGTTTGTATTGTTGACAAAGAGTTTTTGTGAATAATACAGACCCGCATACTCACGTTTTGAACACAGTGAGCTTATTCCTATTATTAACGAGATAGAGCACCTATAATTATGTGAAAACATCTCAGATATTAAAGAACAATTTAAAGCAACAGATCTATAACCATTGAAAATATTGTAGAAGTTTCATTTCCTGTAAGTGTGGCGTTTTCTGGTGTTGGCACATTGGACAATGATGAAAATTAAGTTTTGAAAATAAAAGTTCGGCGGATATTGTCCTATAGTTACCGGTTCATAATGTGATATGGGAATATTACCAAACTAAATAAGTTACGATATTTTGGTAGTTTTCACTCTTTTGATTTCCTAGAAAATGTTTGCAAACTGAAAAGAAGTCCATGTTGCCAGCTCTAAATTTTTAATGGTACGTTCAAAATTTGTATCTATAGAAAGCTTTCTAATTTGTTTCTTTGTAGTTGTCGCCGTTCTTTACGGAATAGCCACGAGAGCTTATTACAATACTTTTTAATGTTAAATTTTACGTTAATCTTAGCGAGAACAGATAAAGGTATTATTTTGAAAATGTGACGTGATACTCTGTTTTAGAATACAGTTTTCTATGTTTAAAACAATGCAAAATACTAAAAGTTTAGATTGTTAAGTCAGTTATAAAAATTGTGTCGGCTGGAGTTATTATTGTCTTATTAATCACAGCGTGAAGTAGTGCTTTTGGTATTTATATAATATAACTTCAAAATGTGAAAGTGACTGACCTCACCTGAGTTATAGGTTATTGTAAATTTCTGAAAATATATACATTATATAACATACTTGTGATTTCATTGTAGTAAATATAGGTTGTGGTAAAGCAGTTCCTGGACAAATCTCTAGATGGAAACATATTTTTGGTAGCATTAGATAGCAATTAATTTGATGTTTGTTGTAACTATTAATGCAAATACTGCTAATTACAGAGAATTAATTCATGTCATCAAAGAGTGTTGCGGAGTACACATCGTTCAGGTGGTCCTCAAACTGGGTTAGATCGGAACAGTAACAATTCTTCGCCTCAGTTGCAACGGTCACATTCTCCTTCACCTTCTGCTTCGTCTCCTGCAAATCCTTTGGTACAATCTGATACACCTGTATCCTGTGTGCAAACTTCTACTGGTACAACTTCTAAAACAACAGATTCTCAGGTATTTGCAATCATCTTTAAGCGTTAACGTTCATCTATTACCATTCATCTTCTTATTTGACATCATTGAATGTGTTAGAATGCTCTTAGATATTTGAAACAGCGTGTCATCACTTAAGTTTCTTGCATGTTGACAAGAATCATTCATCATGCTCTGATAATCACGTCAATGTTCGTAGGGTACATTACACTGTAGCTTTCGGAAAGTTTCATCATCTTATTAATATAGAGTCACATTGCTTTGTATGTTGCAATACCTACATATTTATATTTACATGACGTCAAGCTAACATCCATAACTGTTGTTCACATACTGTATATATTTTCGCAATCTGGTTTCGCTCTTAAGTTTGTAGTTTATGTTTCTATTCATATTTTAAAATTCGTGTGGTTCATTACTTGTTAAATTGTTTTATCTTCATATAGAATATCTGAAAAGTTTGATATAATAACATTTATCATTTTTATGAGACTCTTATGCAAAATGTAAGTAACATTATCATCTTTGAATGTCTTGTAGTCTTTAATGCTTGCACATTTTCTGTACATTGCACAACTTGCTTTGATATAACTTTATCTCTTGGTACAACGGCGTTCTATATGCCTGTATAAAATGAAAAAATAATATTTTAGTATTTCAATATGTAGTGATACTACTTCAGCAAAAAGTGCAGATATAAGACAAAGAAATCCGTTATCTTATTTTTTCCACATTTGTAAAACACGTTAAATATCATGACAAGTGAAGAAAAGTGAGTAACATGATTTAATGTCGGAGCATACTCTTGACACTTGAAAAAAGCAGCTGCAATTATATTCTGAAACAACGCATTAATAAAGAAATTTTCTTACTGCCATTGCATAAATATTTATTTTCGGACTTATTTGATCTAGTTTGTAGTCTTTTTCCATTTGTCACTAACAAACTTGTTTGCAAAGATTGTTATTACAATAATATTATTAACTGTAACAATGGTTGCAAGAGACAAAGTGCTCTAATAATAGCATTTCTACGGAGAGCTGTTATACCTGGAAGATATTTCGTTGAAAACCTAATACATACCTACACCAATAACTAACAAAAAAGCTCCAACTTTTTCGTTTGAAATTTTTGTTTAGAAGTTTTCATATTGTAGGGTATTTCGGTGGTATAGCAAATATTTTAGAAAGCACTAGTATAGACAAGTCCAACAAAAATTCCGTAAAGCATGTGTTTAATTTTTGTTGGTTACACAGGTATGCGATTTGCTTCGCATGTTGCTACTTAGGTTATTAGACTATATGCTTATTTATTGATTGTCGGACAGTATCAATAACAATCTGGCATCGATAGTCGGACGAACACCTGTATCCTATTGTGCAGATATATTTTGCAGAACGCTTCTCTGGAAATGTGCAGCGTGGTATAGATAATCAGACGTGCTGTGTTACCGCACCATCTTACAGGGCCTTTTATCCAGATATCCTTGAAAACGAACTTTCAGCATTCTTGAAAGAGGTTCCTTTCGACTAGTTTCTTTCAACGTGACAGTGCTCCTTTACATCATAAATGACTTCGTTTAATCCTATCATTCTCTCGAAAATGGATTGGCAGAAACGGTCACGTTTCTTGGGATGCAAGTTCCCCGTATATATCGCTTTAAAATTTTGCTTGTGAGGATGCTCGAAAGGGGAAGTTTACAAATAAGTAAACACAAGAGATCTCTCTCTAGCCAATAAAAATTGGACACATTTCAATTTTTATTCGAATTAGTCAATACTCTCATCACCTACAATTTTTAGTATTTCTTCTGAAACACTATACAGGGCAATCCAAATTAAGTGTTCACCATTGATAACTTTGTTATTATTCAAGATACAAGACTGTTTAAATTAGCAAACTTGTACTACTTTTAACGCTCTTTAAGATGGAAGAATAAATAAAACAAATGCGCAGCGCGTTTTCGAGTTTTGCCGAAAAATATGTTTTTCTCTCTAATGGAAACCCCTGTATATTATATCATTTTCTCCTAGAACTTTAATTTTTAAACAAAAAATCTTATAAGACATTTTTTACTGCGATTAAAAATACTTGAGTTATAATGAATAAACGAAAACAGCTAAATAAGTTTTATAAACTTTATTTTATACATAAACTTATCATTAAAAGAAAATAAAAATTACTGATTTTTTCATAGATGTTCAAAAATGCCTGCTGCATCACTGTGGATTCTATTGTGCGATACATGTAAACAACATATCTTGTTTTATGAACGTAAAATTATCTAAACTTGACTCTCTTGATTCCGTTACATACCAATCATATTGTTTTTCCTGTATCTGTCGAGATAAACACTAAGATGTCTCATAATATAAAGATAGAAGTATGTACCTGGTATATTGTACCACAGGACAGCTGCACAATAGTGATATCATAATGTAATAGTAATGGATGATGTAACCCTGCGGGACAATAATATACATTGGTGATTCCATCACAATAATCTCCAAAACTAAAAGACTGGTTCACGATGTGTAAATTTAGTTAAACTATCGTTAAACGTCAAAATGAGTAGGCCGCAATTTTATTGGGAACAAAAATTGTGCCAAGAGAAACTCAACTTCACACTCAGTAATATTTTTGGAAGCGTTATTATGATCTATTAACTACCAATAAAATATAAAAAAAATTATATACGTTGCAGTCTTGATATGATTCCATATTTTGCGGTCATGCGTATTGCCTTAATTATCCTGCTTTTGTCGTAAATCATACAGTTAGTAATATAATAACTAGTGTTCCTAAAAATTGCAGTCGAAAGTGTAAGAAACTTAGTTAGTAGTAAGTTTTAAATGAATTTTTGCGCAACTGAAAGTGTATACCCTATAAAAATTTTTATTCGGAATTTGCAACAATTGCTAAGTGTAGTTACCTTTAGAGAGAAGTTTTAAGTCACTGGTTTTCAAATTTATGTTTATCGATCGATATAATGCAAATTGCAGTACAACTTAAAATTTTTGCGACTTTACAAAATAACGACCAACGAGTTGAAATCCAAATGACGTAATAAATTAGTTCGCATATTTTGTGTATTTATTTTATTTCATGTATATTAAGTGTAATGTACGATGCGGTACATGTTCTTTAAGGACAAAAAATATCTGTGGTAATCACATCTCTAATAGACAATCTTATTCGATTGTGAAACACTTGTTCTGGCTATTATCTCGTTGGAGAAAAAATAGGAAAATTCCATCTGAACTTTGCTGCTTGAAACCCTCCATTATCTACGCCGGAATT
Organism: Holotrichia oblita; assembly: GCA_023690525.1. Classification (NCBI taxonomy): domain Eukaryota; kingdom Metazoa; phylum Arthropoda; class Insecta; order Coleoptera; family Scarabaeidae; genus Holotrichia; species Holotrichia oblita. Next base: position 169,726,729 of record CM043015.1, on the reverse strand, counting down.
TAGTTTCATTGGAATTTGATATCAGGGTATCCGAAAAAAATCGAAGTGTACAAGTACAACGCGGTGAATCGCCTGGAAATTTGGCACGACTGTCCAAATTGTAGAATTTTAATATTAGATCAAGACCTTGTATTTGGCTTCGATAATTTAACTTCAGTGAAGGTATATACATTATTAAAGCAAAGTATCATAGGTGTATCCAAAATATCAAGATACAACGATACAACATATATTTTTTTTATAGGCTACTACCTGTAATGATGCAGAACCATCAACAGCGTCAACTTCCAGTTCGACAACAACAACTCCAGCACCAGTTGAACTGCACCCAAGGAAAAGGAAAATGAAACCTAACAAAGATCTATCTGCTGCACCATCGGATGTACCGGAAGCACCTGCTGTGTCAGAAATGCATCCGCATGAGCAACCAATAACAAATTGTTATCAGTTGTTCCTTAATATTAGAAAACAGGTTGGTTTACTTAAAATATGTAAGGACTGTTAATATTTACATTCTTTCTAGATTGAGAAACGACGAAAATCACTGTTTCCTGTACAACCGAAACCACCTCAAGGTTTTAAGGATTATTTAATGAATAGATGTACTTACGTTCTTGCCGGTAATTCTCCTACAACTCCAAATGTAACGTATCCTTCTACCTTGCCACCACCAATGAAAGACATATTTACAGACCAGGAAAAGGAGCGATATAGATTACGAATGCAGGTAAAAGAAATCCTCTTGGTAAAATGCGAGTATTTCTAAGGAAAACAATTATTTTTAGCACGTAATTGAAAAGGAAAAATTAGTTTTATCTGTTGAACAAGAAATTTTAAGAGTTCATGGTAAAGCAGCTAGAGCTTTAGCAAACCAATCACTGCCATTTTCAGTTTGTACGATACTTCGAGATGAAGAAGTTTATAACTTGATAACTCCTGAGCAAGAAGAAAAAGATAGGAACGCTAGATCAAGATATAATGGTAATATTTTGTTGTAAACATTAATATATGAAAATACAATATTTTGCCTATGTTTTCTGATTTTTAGGACGATTATTTTTAAGTTGGTTACAAGATGTAGATGACAAGTGGGAAAAGATTAAAGAAAACATGTTGTTACGACATCATAACGAAGCTGAATCTCTGCATGCAGTCCAGAAGATGGACTGGGAGTGGAAACTAAAGGAACTGAATCTATGCGATGCAAAATCTACTCCAAATATTGAAGAAGTTCACGTCCCTATGGTACACGTCAGTGACGATTTTGATCTCTTGCCTGCGTAATTTTCCACTTTTAAGGTTGCATTTTGTGCAATATGTAAATGTTGATGTATTATGTACTATGTACAATTTTAGATATATAAAATATACTTTTTAATGTTTTACATTTTTTCTCCTACTAAAAAATTAAGGTATTAATAAACAAGAAACAATTGGCCGAATAAAAAAATCGTTATACTACTATTACTTACAAATTCAGTTTTCTTGTGCATATAGTTTGTTTTTATTTATGTATGATAACTGACTCAATATACACTGACTTTAGTAAGGCTTTCGACAAAATAGATCACAATATACTAGTGGACAAGCTAAATTCCTTAGGAATACATGGTGACCTAGTTCGTTGGGTAAAGTCATATATTTCCAATAGAACCCAGGGGTTAAGTTAAATGGTTTTCTTACAGACTTTGTCTCTGTTACGTCAGGTGTAGCTCAGGGCTCGCACCTCGGTCCTTTACTTTTCATGATGTACATTAACGACATATCGAGCTGCTTTCGTCATTCCAAATTTTTGTTATACGCAGATGATTTGAAAATTTTTTGCCCAATTAACACAATATCTGATCAATTTAACATCCAACAGGATTTATATCGCCTCCATGATTACTGTATAAAAAATAAATTATGTTTGAATTACGCTAAGTGTAAATGTATTTCCTTTTCAAGGAATCGAACCATTTACAATTATCCATATTTATTAAACACTCACTTGTTGGAGCATGTTACTAACATTAAAGATCTCGGTGTGATTTTCGATAGTAAATTATTGTTTAATCGTCACATCGATTTTATTGCGTCTAAGTCTTTCCGTTGTCTAGGTTTCGTTATACGGTCAACTAAGTCCTTTACCAATCTAAATTCTTTAATTTCATTGTTCTATGCTTACGTCCACAGTGTGCTTGGTTACGCCAGTGTAATCTGGAATCCCCAGTACAATATTTACATTACCAGAATTGAATCTATTCAAAGAAGGTTTTCAACTATTTATTAAAGAAGTACAATACGCCCCGTTATGATTACGCGTCCTCACTTGTGGAATTCAATCTTACACCATTAAAAACTCGCAGGGAACGTATTGATATGTGTTGTTTGTTCAAGATTTGTAACAGTCTTCTCGATGCTCCTGAAATTCTTGCGTCCATTGATTTTAACGTCCCTGCATTCTCTACGCGTGCAACAACACTCTTTCGGCCTCCAATGGCTAAAACTAATTTACGCAGGAACTCCCCCATACTGCGAATACTCTATAATTATAACACAAATTACGATAATATCGATTTGTTTGATGGCTCGTATCGCTCATTCAAGCAGAAAATCAGGTATTGTTAATTTTGCTAATCGGTGCATATTAATAACTTTAGTAACTTCCTTTATCCTATTTTTCTTTTATTCTCTTTACTGGTCAGACTATTGTAGTGTTTTTTTTTATTATTACTGCTATTGTTCATATTGAATCTGTTTTTGATTTTTCTTTCCTCTTTTTTTTCTACATGATAGTTGTCTGTTTGTATATATATACATGTGTATATATGTATAAACATATTAGTATAGTTGGTATGTTATGTATGTACATGCAATTGTTATTTCGTGGATACTGTTCTGGGTTCGTCCTGTTCGTATAAAAGTAGTCATACTCAATGGGATACGACTCCAAAGTTATGCTTCCAGTTTTTAGAACGTGGAAATTTCACTTCATAATGCGAGATTCGCCGACAAAAGTGAGTTTGAATTAATGAGAGAGATAATAAGGTAATGTAGACTTGTTGCTAATCATGCAGTATTTATATAAAATTTATTTGTGTTATTCTATATGCATTAGTAGTTTCCGTATATTAGCGTCAATTTGCAGAATGTCCTTACAAGTATCTACATAACTACGATAATCACGAGAGATAATATCTATATTTTCATATTAACGTGTGCTCATAATTGGAGCTTCAGCACAAAACTTCCCTTAATATTTTTCCTTTTGCACACTTAGGTGAAATAATATACAAAATATTTTGTAAACAATATGATTTGTAACATGACATGCAAAAAAGTGGTCTAAAGGGGTCTACAGACGATACGATCGGTTGTACGACAAGTTGAAAATAAAAAAGTAAAGACAAGTCAGTCGCTGTTTTTTCCTCCACACGTAGACCGTCGAACCAACTACGATGTTACAACTGATTGTACAGCCGGTCATATCGTCTGAAGGCCGCTTTAAACCGTCGAATGAACTACGGTTATACAACCGATCGTATCCTTTGTAGACCCCTTTAGGACCGGTTTTTCAATCGCTGGTTAAATTTTAATTGACAGGTAAACCGAAACTGCTGGCTAAAGTGTTTATCGATCTCAGAGTTTAAACCAACTGCAGGTGAAAGTATACATATAATCTAAGCTAGCACTTTAGCTTGAAGTTAAGCTTAACTACCAGCCAGTTAACAGAAACAATTAACCGCCGATTGAAAAACCGGGCCTGTATACCTTTTGGTTTTCTAGATACATCGAGAAGCGGTATTAAGCTTTTACGTAAACCAGACAATAAAATATGGTATTGCTGGACAACAGAACCTATAAGCACTATTATTAGAACTACCTATCGATGATGATTGATGTTTGCGACCATACTTTTAATAAGAAATATATATTAAAAGGATATTACTATAGATGTACACGCCTACTTTAAAAACTTATATAAACCCAAACTTTGGAGTATAACTTCGTACTACTAGGGAGATAATAATTACTGAATAGCTAATTTAATTTCCATTCCAAAAATATTTTAAATACGTTATTTATCGACATTTTAGACGTTAAACGGAAATATGGCCAATCAATTTAACGAGCAATTTAATCCAAGATTATGGCGTAATATTTGCAATAATAGACGTTAGGCGCTAATAAGAATTACAAAAAAAACGAACTCAAAGAAATGGTCCGTCTGTTGTTGCAACTCTAATATAAGTATGTAGTATTAATTTTTCTCGACGTCTGAAAGAGTCACAACAATGTGAGAAACACATTATAGTTATATTAATAAAAACCTAATATCTGGATAGTTTAAATTTTTTATAATTGTATTTTGCGAAGTTTTGGTACTACGGCGATGCAAGGAATGGCATCGACTTAAAGGCAGGCAGTGTGCTGAAGAAAATGACGATGACAGTACCACCCTTTCAAAATTTAATAAAATGTACCATAACCAACGAGTTCACCAACTAAAGTTACTTAAATTTGTTTAATGATATTTTTTAGGATTTTAAACGTATTAGCACACTTTTATAAAACTTCCAATGCTATAAATTTCAAGAAATTCCGATAAGCTGCAAATATGGAACCATAGATGAAATATAATATAGATGCGTCAGATAACGTATGTCAATCATAACCATGTTTTGCGCCATCTACTGAGTACGTTCGCATTATTATGCGAAAGCGCGACGCTTAAATATACCAAAGCGTACGATGCATTTTATTTCAATTTATATTTAATGAATTAATACAAAACATAAATAACAAATATGTATATATAAGTTATATTGTATTTTTATGAATAAAGTAAATTACAAAAGGATAACATATTTGATAGAAATAAGGGCTGATTTCGTAATAAAACCTAATGCCGTATTATTATTTAAAGTCACTATTAAATACAAATTGACTTTCATAAAAAAATAGTGTTATGCGATCATTAATTGATATATTCCTAAAGTCCTTTTGATGTACCGTTAAACTACCATACTCATTACTTAACCGAGAATAAACCGAATGAAGGACATTATTATGAAATCGGGCCGTAAGTACATAAGAATTCTGTATACAATAGAATTTTTCTATACAATAGAAAAAAGAAACAACAATTTAAGTTAATGATGAGTAATTATATTATTTATAAGCCATTTAGCCCGCTGCTGCAATGTGTTTATAATATGAATAAAAGTCGGAGTTGATGCGTTTACTGCTGTGGCCGGCTTAAATACAGAGAAATACGAACATTTTATGGAAAGTATTTCAGATCCGGTTCCATAAGAAGATTTTCATGGCTATAGGTTGAGACCATACATTTTCACTACATATATTGTTATGTTATAATTTGGCAAATTCTCAGCTGGAACTTCTTCAAAAATACTCCGAAAAATGATTGTAAGTGAAACCTTTTTTCATTGGTATGAAGCAATATCGTAGATGTCTACCAAAATAGGACGCCCATAGAAATAATATAAAAAATATTCAAATCATACTAAAACGACATAATATTAATAACTCAATTCAAAACTACCTTAGTCCACTGATAAAAATAGGTGAAAAGCGCACAATCGCTGAAATGTTAAAATTTTTGCCGCAACAACAAAACGCATAATGAGAATTAGGCCGAAAGCTTACTTGAAATATTTAAAACTGAATATGCAGTAGACATCAATCTATTATTAGACCCAAATTGATCATTAGTAAAATGATTTCTACAAACTCGTCGATTTTGATATACATTTTCTGGTGGCAAACTACGAATTTCATTATCACAGTACTTGATCCATTTTTTAAACATATCCATATTTTTCGCTGGATTAGGAAAACAGTGTCTGCTACCATATTTTACTGCAAAACCATTTTTTATAACGCAACGTGGACCTTCCATATTAGTTAATTATTAAATTATGATAATGTGCTAGAACACTAAAATAATTAACATGCAACTAAATACAAAATGAAACAATAAAACCAAAGTAATTAAATATTGTGTTTGAAGAAAGAAAATAACTCGAAATAATCAATAATATTGAACACAACGCTTAACGCAATTATACATTGACAATAATTTGACAAATGTCAATTAAATCAAAATTAAACAAATTAACATTTGAACAGCTTTATTGCATTGCAGCGCCTCTCATGGGGACGTTCGCATTAAAAATATTGGTAGTAGTCATGGTAATCTAGTGAAACCGGCCTGTATGGAACATAAGAAAACGATAACAAATGTACCTACATTAGCGTACTTTTTGTGAAATTAAAGTACGCATTTTACGTCACTGACGTGACAAGGTATATAGTCATTTTCTTAAGCGTTTATCATACATAAGAAGGAATTTTGACAAAATTTTTTGTATTAGTGGCAGTATTTTTTGTTCACTCTGTATATACACCATATTTATAAAATGCTTTTTAAAAGTTATTATATATTTGGATAATATTATATGTGTATTTCTTTTATTTACTTCTTTATAAATTTACAAACTTTAATTATATTTTTTATTAGGCAGATTTTAAATTACCTTTGAATCCCCATACCACCCTATACTGACTTTTTGAAAGTTGGTAAACAGGTCACGTGATATTTTAAAATGTCATATGAAATTTAATTGTTAAATTTGATTTTGTAATTTAGGGTGATTTATGTAGTGAGTAAATTCGACATTGCTACATATTATAATAATAAGTACAAATTTTTTTACTTTTTAGAATAATATGGAACCGTCAAATTCAAATGATTTAACTAATGACATATTTGCTGAGGGCCCATCGTCTCCTATTTTGAGTAATAATAAAATTAGTCGTCAAACACTTATTAACAGGAAAAAGCAGAGAGGTAAAGTTAAGCTTGTCGATCAATTTTCAACCAACATACAATGCCGTGCTGGTGATACTTTAGAAAATCGATTGAGAACTATTGAAGAATTAGAAACGGAAAGGAAAAAATATTATAATTTATTGTGCAATAAATTTCCTAATATCGTAGAAAGTAAACAAGATATCAAACCATTGTTGGATATACCTGTGCAAGTGCAGCCGAAGTTGGAAAGGGTTCAGGAGAAATTTTATAGTACGTTGAAATTAGAAAAGCCTGTCAGTATACAGACGGCATCTGGAAAGAAGATACAAGTTCCTGAAAATGTTGTTGTGGAACACAAGCATATATTTGATGATATTTTCAATCAGTGTCAAACGCTAAATCCAACTATATTGAAATGTCCAATAAAATCAAAAATGAAGAAGTTATCTAAAATTCCCGTTTTCAGTCGAAATGCAAAAGTGAAAGTAAATAATGCCAAGACAGTCAACCAGCAATCCCCTTGTATCAAAGAAGTGTCTGGTGAGCAACTTAATAATTCTTTTGGATTATTACCAACTGGAACAAGACAGACGTTTGAATCAGTAAGTGATATAACAATAGTGCCTTCTATGGGAGCTACGAAATGCACATTAAATAATGATCAAAGTTTAAATACAAAGTCTAAATATAGTGCAAATAGTATGAGTAAATTATATTCAAACCACAAATTTGAAGAATGTTCTAGTTCTACAAATTCATTAGATTGTTCATATAAAGATTCTGTGGGCGTGGTTGATGGTTTATGTAGTATGGAGTTGTTGAAAACAAGTAACCACATAACAGATACAAATAATTCCAGTAATACGTACAATTGTATCAATGATTTTGCACAGATAACTCAGAGCGGTTCTGCGGAATTATCTGTAACGGATATTATGAACGATGATTGGAGTGATACTTATTTCGGTGATGATATTACAATTAAAGGTGCTGAAGATACTACACAAAAAGTTATGGATGACATGATAAAGTTTCAACAAACAAACAGTGTTGTAGATAACTTAATTAACACTAAAACAATAGAAAATAATGGAACTGCACCTATGGAACAGCCATTAAACTCCAAAGATGTAAAACTGATAACTAGCAATGAAATTGTTAACAGCAACAGCAAAACGCCTCACAATTTTGACAATTCCGGTTGTAACCCAAATCCAATTGGAACTGTCCTGTCAATGAATCGTGGCAAAGAAACAATGGATTATAATGCAGAAGCAAAAATTTCTGATCAGCATAGTACTCTATCTTCAAGAAGTCTAATTCATGTCAATATTCCATCTTGTAAAATAAATTGTCAAGAAAATCTGTATTCAAAAAACTTAATTGAATTACACAGAAACAGAAATTTTATTGGTTACTCAGAAGATTCAGCTTCAAATTTAGAGTATAAATTATCCCAACACACTTTGCAAGTAAAGAGACGAATCTTTAAATCTCAAAGAAAAATTTTTGATAATAACTTGCTTGGTTTTGATAGTCAAATACAGCAATTAGCAAATGAGGAAACACTTGTGTTTGCCAATAATTTAAAAGAAATTGAGAAACAAATTCATAATAAAGAACTAGAAATTCAGGAAAATTTCAAAGTAGAGGACAAAATCAAAGATAAGAAACAAAAGAAAAATCTTAGCGTTTGTAATCAAAACATAAACAGAAAAGATCAAAGTTCTCAAAAAGACCCTAAAATAAAACAAGACAAAAAGAGGAAAGAGAAATCAAAACGGCAAGAGCCAGCAAATATGGTAATTCATCATTTGCGTGAAAATACTATTGATAAAATTGCGGGTAATGACAAAGTAAATAAAGATACAATGCAAGACCATTTATCATTGGCTTCACAGCAATCTCCAAAAAAGTATAAATCTCAGAACAAAAGAAAAAATGTTATAATTGATAAAGAAACAGTACCGGAAAATGTAAATAATCAGATAATTGAATTGAATCCTAATCAGAAAAAATTTAAAATTGAAATTGATTGCAATAGCAAGTTTCGTATAAATATATGTTGTAATGGTATACCAAATATATGCGAATCTGAATGTAATAAGAATAATACTAAGTGCAATAAGGATGTATCCAAAATTAATGCTGACAACCTTAAAATAAATTGTAAAGCTGTGGAAAACGTAAAAGCAAAAGCTGTACTTACTAATATCCCTGTCAAAGAACCTACATTGACTCAGAAAAATCTCTTTGCTTCTGAAAAAGCAGCAGCTCATCTTCCAATTGTAGACAAGAACGACCCTAAAAATGTTTCAATTATAGCGAAAAATCTAGAACCGGAAAAAAAATTTGATCAAGATAAATTAATTAAAAAGTTTATGAGTAAAGCTCAAAAATTATATCGCGATATGCGAAAGTCAGATGTGTCTCTTGCGCAAGAAAAACAAGCAGAATTACCAAAAGGAAATGATGTAAGTGTAAGATCACCTCAAAAGATAAACCATGAAATAATAATATCGAATAACTTGTGTGGATTCAAATCCGCATCGGGGAAAGACCTAGCGGTGTCAGAAAAAGCTTTAAGAAACGCTCAAAAAATGTATCGGGATACTGAAAAAGAACCTGGCAAAACTCTTAAGAAAGACAACATAATTGAAAATTCTACCAATCAGATCGAGAATAATACCCTTTCTCCTAAATTAGAGCGAAATAAACAAAGAACACGAGTGTTATATGCCGATCTCGAGAATGGTAATCCAAACGAAAAAGTGAATGTACCTGCTGGGTATCAAATTATTTCTGGTAAATTGGTAAAAAATAGACATCATACAAAACATAAAGATGTATCGCCAAAAAGAAACGACCACCAAAACGAAAGAAGTATTTTACCAGAAACAACTGATGTTTCCTGCGGATTCCAAAGTGCTTCTGGGAAGAATATTAAAATTTCCCATGCTGCTTTCGAAAATGCCAAACGATTATTGGATGATAACAATCGTCCAGCAGGAGATTCGTCAAATCAAACAATGCTATTTTCAGGATTTCAAAGCGCTTCTGGTGCAAAAATTGATATTCCAGAAAAACAGTTGATAGAAGCAAGAAAAATATATAATCAATGTGATAATTCTAAATTCTGTATGGGAGATTTTGTAAAAGCCGATGAAACACCAATTACATCGTGTGGTACGCCTGTCAATAACACTACCTCAAAGCGTGCATTTGAATTGTTGGAAGACGTAGTGGAAACGGTCGATTCCGCATTGGAAAAAATTAAAAGGCATAAACCTAGTAATGCTAGACGTAGATTAGGTATATCTAGATGTAAACAGATTAACATATCTAAAGAAAAAATTGACATGGCAAAAAGATTATTTAGCAATGAAAACTGTACTGATACTATACGAGATTTTTCTCTAATGACGACGTCAAAAAAATCCCAAATAGGAGCGACTTCTACACCTCTCAAAAATAATGCACCTCAAATTCAAGATGTTCGATTTTACAAGGACGCCATAGAATCTGAGTTAACACCAATTAAACACAGTGTTATTGGAAGAAATGATAATGCGTTTAACGCTGAAAGTTCTATTATAATACAGAAGAGAACTCCTGGTTCTCTTGATGATTGGCACGCGACGGTGTTAAAACAAATCAATTCATTAAAAGACACACTAAAGAATTTAGAAGAAAAAAAGAACAACTTGGAAAAGCAGATGAGTTTTGTATATTTTGGAGATAAGGAACACAAAAGGTCAGTATGAGCTTTTATATAAAGAAAATTATACGTAATACGTTTTTGAAATCTTAATGCCGTGTTGGATAGGGATATTCACAAAGAATTTCCGGTAACACTGGATTGTGGCAAAACTTTGCCAGCTTTATTTATGAGTGTGTGCTAAAATTGTTTCGAGCTAAAATGTTATAAGAAACATTTTTATTTGAACAGTTTGCACCCATTTAAAGGTGAAATATGTTTTTTTTCCCTATAATTTGTATCAAATCTTGGCGAAATCAGCCCACAAAATCTATACACGATATTTCGCACCTTTTGCTTGACACCATCCAAAAATCAAAGTACATTATTCCTATCAAAATAATAATAAAATGAAATTAATGTATCCATAAAATTACTAACTTAATAACTACATACTACTATTTAATAACCAGTTGTTATAATTATTCTTCGACTAAATTTTGTAATCAGATGTAGGTAAAATCATATTATAATTTGTTTTCCAGACAAAGAATTGGAGTTCTATATGGAAGAAAAACGTCAATTGCACAACGAGTACCCCTGAAAAGTTTGGAAATTAATTACAATAACAAAATTGACGATACCATCTTAACAGTAACTTCAAAGAACGCCGATATGATTCATTTCAATTATACAAGGTATTTTCTAAAATCAGTGTTATATACAGTCAATAATCCGAGATTAGTTTAGAAAGTACTGGACCAACGCAGGATGGTGCGGTTGTAATACCCAATGCTCAAAATTTTATTGGATTATCTGAAATTGAGATGGCATTTCGAACAATGGGTGGCGTAGAGCCTGATCTTATACCAGACGGTTGGATTGCAAACCACTACCGTTTAATTATATGGAAGTTAGCAAGTTACGAACGGTCTTTCTCTGAACAATTAGTCGGATCCTTGACAGTCGAGAATATAGTTCAACAATTAAAATACAGGTATTATAAACAAAAAAAACAAGTATTTGTTGTGCCTAACAAAGTAAATAATGTTTTTTTAAGATATGACAGAGAAATTGATAAAGCCCAAAGACCTGCTTTACGGAAAATTTTGGAAAAAGATGATGTTCCTCAAAAACGAATGGTTTTATGTGTTTCCGACATTATTGAAGTAATATTTTAATATGAGTGTAAATATATAATTATTTAAGATTTATATCAATTTCAGGGACCAAATAATGCGATGGAGCTGGAATTAACGGATGGTTGGTATTGCATCAAGACGCTTATTGATGCTCCATTAGTTACAGCAGTGAGAAGAAAAAAATTAAAATTGGGACAAAATTACTAATTTGTGGGGCTCAGCTTTTAAATTGTGATGGGTGTCATCCTCTGCAGGTATATAATTTTGTCTTAGATCGAAATTTAGGTTTGATTCTAGTCTCACGCCAACATTTTGTTGCTTTCTTTGTATGCAATTTTTCAAATCGTTATCATTACGCAATCCTAAAAGAGCACTGCAACAAGAAAAATCAGTCACTTGTTTTTTTTTTTACTATATCACTCACATATCTATCAACCAATCACACAGTTGGAATTCCTTAGCAACAGCCAATGACATCCGTTTTATAGCGAAAAAATCATGTGTGAATTTTAATAAGTGATAAAATCACTCGTGGTTTTATCAATACAAATGGAGTACTGTCAAATCGACTGATTTTCACTCACAATGCTCGCAATTACTACACATTATTATTATTTTCTTTGTTTCATCTTCTTCTGAGTTACCAGCCAAATATATGGCAAAATGAAGACAACAAAGAGAGTAAATTACGAAAATACCCGATAACTGCGGAACTTACTAATAGCAAACTACCCACATTGCAACAAATTTTATTCGAGATATAGTCTTTTTAAATACAACGCGTGACCAAGATTTTTCTTTGATAAAATTGATTTGGATTATTTGTTCGTGCTTGTTGATCTTAAATAATTTCACTCGCCCTTCGGGCTCGTCAAACTATTATCTCAACAAGCACTTACAAACTATCCAAATCAATTTTATCGATAAAATCTTGGTCACTTGTTATATTACCTATGAAAATCTCCATAATTACACAAGATAATCACAAAATTGGTAATGGAATTGGTTCTTACCAATTTTAAGCTTCAGTCAAAACAGTAAAATCGTCTGATTATAAAGTGAAAGATCATTGTGTCAAAGCTGGTACTCTCTTAGAAAATAATGCGTAGAATTATACTCTGAGACAGCGGATGCCCTATTGGGATATACTTACAACAAAGCCACTACATACACCAAATTACACAGCAAGGAACTGTAGCGGTAGTCGTGACAAGATATACAGTTTGTGAAGCTATTACAGCTGCTTCCACCAGAAATAAAATTTCAAAAATGTATCACGAGCACGAACATATATAAATCCTGGTGGTAAATTTTATTTTGCCGTTTATTTATCCCATTTATGGGAACTCCATTCACTGTAAGCAAGTTAGGCATAACTTTTCACCTAGGTTTTTAATACTTAATAAAAGCTCGCAATTAGACATGTTTGGATATACTCAGCTGTCTCATAAAATTCATCATCAATGATCAATTGATAGACGCATTTTATTTCAATTTTAATGACATGGACGTTTTTATATGCAACAATTTTAATTTTTAGGTAACTGATTTTGTGAAACTTAAAATAAATTATAATTGTACACGACGTGCTATTTGGTATGCTAAACTAGGATATCAAAAATTTCCCGAGCCTATTGCGATAGCTCTATCATCGGTTCACCCGGATGGCGGTATGATAGGCTGTATTAAGGTACATATTGTTAGAGTTTATCCAGTAAGATATATGGAACAGCTTGATAACAGGAAAGGTGCGCGGTGAGCCCACTTTTCAAACATTTTTTTAAAAGATTTTTTTCTAGTTTGGAGGAATAGTAAAGCGGAAGAAAAATATGCAAATGCATTTGAAAATGATAGATTAGAAAAAATCGAAAATATTCAGTACACTGTGCAAGCCAAATTTGAACGGAATCTGTGGTTAAATACGAAAAAGAATGGCGAAAAGTTGAAGCTGAATAAATCAGATATTTTTAAAATCACATGTCCAAAAACTTTATATGGCTTAGTAGAAAGTTCAGGTGATCCGGAGAGCCTGATGGAAATGTTATTGCCGTCACAACGAGTTGGAATATTGGAATATCGTCAACAGGTTTACATGCAACGTGAACAAGAAATGGCTAAAACGGTTTCTGAGGAAATGGAGAAGTTAAAATTAACAAATAGAAAAGTTACACCGATATTGAAAGTTCTTGTATTAGATGAGGTGGAAGTATCAGAAAAGCCGAGGCAGTTTTGTATATGGAACCCTAAAGAAGACGATATGTCGATATTAAAAGAAGGTTTTTCATTCAAGGCCTATAATGTTGTTCCTAGGTATGCTATTATTTTATTTATTATATTATATTATTTATTTTAATTATTATTTATTAACCTTACCTGTATATTTGTATTAAACTTTTAGATTAAATGGTGATTTATTTTCTAATGCTAGAACACATTTTATATTAGACAAAAAAAATGAGTCATATACAAAATTTAAGCGCCAATTACTACCTATATCAATGACTTTAGATTCATATTATCAACCTTTGTTTAATGAATATGATACTGTTGGTTTAGTTGCACAAGTTAATATTGGCAGTAATGCTCAAAGTTTATGGATAACAGATGCTACAGGAACGTAAGTATTTAATTAATAATGTTTTACGAAGTTAAAACTATTTTTCTTGCAGGATGTTATTTATTAAAATTAGAGATGGTCCAGAGGTATGTAGCTTAGTAGACGCTATTACAATAGGCCAAGTGATATCGCTCTTGAATCTCATTCATTGTAAACCACAGAAGTGTTTCGGTCAAGCTCTTGCTAATCAGTTTACAGTCATATCGACTTCACCACGGCAAACTCATTTATTAGAAGGTTTAAATATGTTTAAATCAAAATTACCGGAGGTAAACAGTTTGCTAATGGTTAGCAGTGAAATACCTAAATTATATTCATTTTTAGGATTTATCTTTCCTTCTAAAGGAATGCGAACAAAATATTGAAAAATATAATGCGCAGATTGAGATCAAGCAAAACAGTTTTTCCATGTCACCAATGCAATTGAATTTCACAACTTTATTGAGCAATACTTTGGATATTTCAGATGATAACACGCTCATTCCATCAAGGCTTACAGCAACAGACGTGGCAATGTCTTTAATTGATACTGATAAATTCACTTGATATTTGATTAAAATTTTGAATAATAAATGGGTAAAGTATAATGCGTTGATTTAATTTTTCCGTAATAAGTAAGAGAATGTATAAAATATGAATTTGGCAAATACGAAGTTGCATACAATGGTTAACGATGTCAATAATGTACACAACCTTGACGCCGCCCATATTAAACATGGAGTGGATCCCACCATCTGAAAGTAGTATTGTTTATCTAAGATTCATAAAAAATAACAGTAAGTCGGTTAAACCTAGTGTCTATGGAATATACGCACCACGTCCAAGATCAAATACTTTGCTAATGAATTCAATATTTTACCAATGCAGCAACTGAACAGTTAAAGATTCTTTTGAAGTTATTAAAATTATTCAAAATATTGAGCTGCTCTAGAGTGAGATATTGATTTTGCTAGATGTCAGTTCTCGTTACTTAGTGTTTGATTCCAGTTACTTTAATTTGCGTTTAGGACTTGTGAGTTTCAAATTGCCTGCAACTAACACCTTGACTAAGCAGAATGTTTTTTAAATTCATCCGAAACTTTTATGAAGAATTAAAAGGGGCTACTTCATGTCAAATATTTTTATTTCTATTTTTTTTTTTGAACAAGAAGTAGAATGTGGACATTTTGCAAGGTATGCAATAATTTAGATTTTGGCATGTATAGAAAAGCAAATAGTAGACTTCCTTACATTACTTCAGATTCCCATCACTATGTCCAGTATAAGATGATAGGTCTTAACTTTTTAGTTCACATATTTTCCATTTTTTCCTTGAATGGGTTCAAAATTGCAAAAGATGTAGTTTTTCATACACCACAGGTGTAGTTTTTGTCGTTTTTGATGCTGCATCACGTCAGGATTTTGAGAAATAGCCTTTTCAAAAGGTAGATTAAAATTTATAGAATTTCAATCTAACTTTTTTATAAGAAAGATCTTAAAAGATATATTGTAATGCCGAGCATTTAATGAATATGTCTTCCTGTTCCCTGCATCACAGCATTTAAACCACGCCCATTTGTGCTCCGAAGGCAATGAAATGAGGAATTCGTAGATTTTCAGCTGTGTTGGTATATAAGGAGCTTATGCATGATTCATTAGATTCAATTTAAGTCTGTTTGTGATAACTGAACTTATTTCTCTTTCATAATGTCCCGTGCATGTACAAATAATCCCAACAGCTTCTGTTATGTATATGGAAAATTCATTACCCGACGACATAAACGGAATATTACTTTTTAATTGAAAATTTATATTTTCACTACTGTGGTCAGGACAAGGAATGGGCAGCTCACACACGTGGCTGCGTACGGTGTGGTGTTACTCTGAGAGGCTGGTTAAACGGTAAGAACACCGCTATGCTATTTGCAAGATCTATGATTTGGCGTGAAGAAGTGGACCATTTGTCTGATTGCTACGTTTGCTGCACGAAAACTTGGAAGAAGTTTTGTTACGAAGTTCTTCACTGGATCTCTTGGTGCAGAAGTAGAACACTAAACACTTCAACCCATTGCAGCCTAATGTCCTTCACTATGAAGGCATTGAAAAAACTGGTGGATAGGCATATCCGGGACGTTGTACTGGCGCAAGCACCTTTACACCGTGACCCGTATGCATATCGGACTGGAGTTTCGACCGAAACAGGACTCCACAAACTAGTTAGTTTAGTGGAGGACACACTACAAAACAAGGAAGTGATGCTGGGGACCTTCATCGACATCGAGGGGGCATTCAGCAACACGGGTTTTGACTCAATTACCAAGGCTCTCACAAGCAGAGGTGTGGGCGGCACTTGTGTTTCCTAGATAGACTCTATGCTTAGGTAGAAAGTGGTGGAAGCCACGGTCGCAGGCAAGACTCTGACGGCTCGGTGAAAGCTCTAACACTTGTCAGGCGCTTATATGGGAAGAAATGGGGACTAAGACCAGACATGCTGAACTGGATATACAGCATGGTGGTAAAGCCAACAATGACGCATGCGGCTTTGGTATGGTGGAAAAAAAACGCATCAAAGAAGCGCCATTCAGAAGTTGAGCAAGGCGCAAAGACTTGCCTGGTTGGTAATAACAGGAGCAATGCGGTCGACGCTGACTGCAGCTATATATCTTGAACTTGCCACCGTTGCATCTGGTTATACAGGGGAAGGCAAGGATGGGGGCAGACAGACGACAACACACGACTCCGAAAGGGGTCAAAACAAAACATATATCGATAACCGAGCACGTGGGAAAGAGGGTTTTGGAAATGCGGACCGACCACATGCCGGTAAGGCATAAGCATGGGAATCCCTTCACGGTGTCTATACCAGACAGACGGGAGAAGGCTGCCAGCACTTCGAATCAAAAAGCAAGACTTAGTCTGGTATACAGACGGATCTAAGACGGTTAATGGTACTGGTGCAGAACACAGAATGAAGGGTACAGCTACGCATTGGGAGAAAATGCCACTATGTTTCAGGCAGAAGTATATGCCATCCTCCAGTGCGGGCACACAATGATTGAGAAAGCGGTGACCAACAGACGAATTCACATCATGACTGATGGCCAAGTGGCACTGAAGGCATTACTAAGCCGGAAAGTATCGTTCAGGCTGGTAACGGAGTGCCTCGACGAATTGGTGGAACTTTCGAACCGGTACAAGGTCTCCTTGACTTAGATACCGGGCCATCAAGGGATCGATGGCAACGCAAGGGCTGGCGAACTCGCAAAGAGGGGGTCAAAGATGAAAATGTACAGCCCAGAACCTTTCTTCGGGGTTACAAGGCAAACGGCCCGGAGATACATAGGCTACTGGGTCCGTACGAGACAACAATGGAAAAACCTTTATAGGGAAACCATGTAGGAAGAGAGCTAAAAAACTGCTACAGCTCAGCAGAAAACAGCTCTGTATTGTTACGGGCCTAATGACCGGACATGCTGCGGTGAAAGAACACCTACACAAAATCGGAGTGTTTGACGGAGACACAAGGTGTAGACTTTGTGAGATAAAACCGGAGACAGCCGATCATATACTACGACACTGCCAGGCATTAGATCGCAGAGGGCAAAACCTATTTGGGAGAACGAAAGGAGACCCACAGACATACCTTACCCACTCGGTTAGGGACCTGTACCGATTAGTGGAGGGGACTACCGTGTTAGAATGGGTGACTTGAATACACAGATATGGCACAATAAGCCTGAAAGCTGCGGTGTCTTACAATGTTCATTGTTCGGATGGATCTGGTGTTATGAAGAAAAAAAAAACCACAAAACACAAAAACTTTTTACCAAAAACCGACGCTTTTCGACAGCAAACCTGTCATTATCAAAGCGATAATAGAAGGTTATTAGTTTCTTGGTGTTTTTAGGGTGAAGTGTTTAGTGTTCCAAGATTAGTTACGCTAGTGTGTTTTCTCTTACTCGTCCAGTACCTCATTCAGATGCCTTGGCAGCACCAAGACCTCTAGGTGTTTCGAGTGAAGAATACGCCATTACAGATGCAGAGGAAGAAATTTCTGAGTTGATATCGACCAGCGATGATGAATTTTTGCCATCTCTAAAGGACGGACCTCACTTTGTCGGAATGAAATAATCTTATTCGAGATTTGACCTTGTCAAAAACTCAAGCAGAAATATTAGGATCTAGACTTCAAGGATGGAAGCTGTTAGCTCTGGGCACACATATTTCTGTATCGTAATTGCCTGAAAGAACTGTCATAGTATTTTTCAACCGAAGAAGGTCTTTCATTCTGCAATAATGTCGATGATTTGATGGTGATATTAAGTCATCGACACAACCTAGAAGAATGGTCTTTTTATCGATGCTTGGAAATTGAGTTTGAAAGCTGTCCTTATCTTTACGTTTATCCGTTCATTCCGGTTGGCTACGCAGTCCGTATGAAGGAAACTTACGAAAATATGACTCGTCTTCTCGACAAAATTAATGACAAAGTGTACAAATGGCATATCAGCACTGACCTCAAAGTTGTAGCAATTCTACTTGGTGTACAACTGGAGTACACAAAGCAATGCTGTTTCCTTTGTGAGTGGGACAGTCGATCGAGAAATGCCCACTATATTGCTAAAGATTGACCAGTCTGAGTATATTCCTGAACAAAAGAATATAATTCGTAAGGCATTACTGGAACCTGATAAAATATGGCGTGCCACTGCACATCAAATTAGGTTTGATGGGGAATTTCGTCAAAGCAATGGATAAGAATGGTCGTGGATTCCCATGCCGTCAACAAAAATTTCCTATATTTCAGATACCCAACTTAAAGAGGCAATTTTTGTAGGACCCCAAATTAAATGTCTACAACAAGATGCACAATTTGAAGAGACTCTAAATGACTTGGAACGCTTTTAAGAGTGTGATAATTACATATCAATTAATGAACTTACCATGAACTGGGCTGTAACATAAGCCTTAAAATACATTTTTTACAACGCATGGATTTCTTTCCCCCGAAGCTCGGCGACGTCATTTCTGTTATTGAAAAACGTTATCGGGCCAAGTGGAAGAGTGAAATGTTGGCTGATTATTGTTGGAGTTTGATATCAGAAAGTACCGTGAACAGTATAAAAGAAAAGTAAAGAGAACAACATTTTAAGACGAACGACGAATGATTGTATCAAAACCTGAAGTGCCAGAACAAAATTTGTTTTTGTTGTTATTATTACGATTGTAAGAGAAAGTAAAACTGTACATACGAGGGAGCGTTTTTATATTCGCGGAATGAGCGGGTTGTAGGGGGGTGATTAGGGGCATTGGGGACGTGGGCTGTGCAGCGACTCATAATTAGTATAAATACGAAGTTTCATTGTTATTAGACAGTTAGTCTTTGAGCTATCGTCAACCAAGTAACATAATCAGGAGTGAAAAGTGAAATATGGAAAAAATCAAATATCGTGCCGTTATAAAGTTCCTTACCAGGCAACGAAAATCAGTCGCGACCATAATGAATGAGATGTCATTGGTTTACGGCGACTCTTGTCCAGGAAAAACCATGGTGTACAAGTGGCATACTTTATTTAAACCAGGAAGGGAATCCCTTGAAGACGACCCGAGACCGGGCAGGAATATTGAGGTGACCACGCCAGCACTTATCAAAGAGTTGAAAAATTGTACTCGAAGATGCTCGACTAAAGAAGAAACAACTCGCAGAAATGGTTGGAGTATCCGATACAACAATTTTTAAATCCTACACGATCATCTCGACATGTCTAAGGTCAGCGCAAGATGGGTGCCGAGAATGCTCACGCCGCCGCAAAAACAACAGCGCGTAGAGTATTCGCGTGCATTTTTGGACCTCTGTAATGAAGACAAGGATGGTGTATTGAGTCGCATTGTTACTGGAGACAAAACTTGGGTTCATCATTATGAACCTGAGTCCAAACAAGACTCCATGCAGTGCCATAAAAAGGGCACAGCACCTCCCAAGAAATTTAAAGTGTCACAATCAGCTGGGAAACTCATGGCAACGGTATTTTGCGACTCGGAAGGAATATTGTTGATTGATTATAAAGATAAAGGTGTTTCTATAACCGGAGAATATTACGCTTTAATATTAGAGCGGTTAAAAGAAGCCATTAAATAGAAAAGACGGGGAAAATTGACAAAAGGTTTGCTGCTTTTGCACAACAACGCGCCCGTCCACAAGAGCCCTTAATAAGGTGGGTTTCGAAATTGTGAATCACCCACCCTACAGCCCAGACCTGGCCCAGAGTGATTATTACCTGTTTCCGAAAATGAAAAAAGAGCTGCGGGGTAAAAAATTTACTGCCGATGATGAAGTCAAGGAGGCAGTTTCGGCGTATTTTGCAGATAAAGAGAAATCATTTTTTTATGAGGGTATAAATAAATTAATTGAAAGATGTGAAAAATGTATCCGTCTTGCAGGTGAATATATTGAAAAAGAAAAATAATTTGGTTTTTTTATTTCCACCCCTTATCCTCCATTCCGCGAATATAAAAACGCTCCCTCGTAGTTACTAAAGAAAAAATAACTATTTGTTGCCTAGTCTTTTCGATCGCTTAGGTATTACGAGTAAGCTAGATAGAATATTAATTATAAGAAAGAATCAAAAATATGTAATAAACGAAATCAGTTCCACTTAGATTTAAGGAGCATTTAGCTCTTTTTTTAGTTTAAAGAAAATTCCAAAACATGTTCAGGGTTAATAGTGAGGTAATAGAATGTATTATTAGCTGGTACCTCAGACTTAAACGGCTTAAAGGACACATTTTAGAGTTTTCGCTTTTGACAAATTTCAACAATTCACCTACAAAAAAAGCTGATTTTTAAATAACTATCAAAAACTCAACTTAGGTTAAAAATCATGCTATGTTGCCGTTAGGATATATCGATTGTACAGATACACTCTTAAGAGGTAGCTTATAATCAAAATTCATAATGATTTTATTAGTGGCCTGTGTTTACTTACTAGTAACTATCCTTCATATACACAATAGGCTGAGAGGCAGACTAAAAGAAATATTTTATTACCATTTGGTATTTGTATTTTCTGAAATAAATATAAAATATATGCGTATACATATTAATATATGTGACGTAAATGAAAGAATTTGAATTAATTCCATAATTTCCAGGTAATGGATTTAAACATGAAATATACTATCAGATGCTTTTTACTGTATCACGACTGCCAATAGATACAGCAGGTAATCATTTAAGAAGCTATTATATCTAATTATTCACCAGAGTTGAGAATTAACATGTTTAAAAGTCATTCAAAGGTATTATATAATTTTAAGTACATATATCTATTGCTAACTTTCCCTTATACACATCATTGTTGGAGAAAGAGATAATAATAGGAATTTTATAATCACTCCGACCTTAATATAATAACACCTAATGAGCTAATCATGAGAACGAAATATGTTAGCTTCTTTCCATTGTATAATTGTAAATGCACAGAGTTTGAACAGCAAATCAATACTACTAATGCGAATAAATCATAAATTCGTTGATTATACGTTGTTATCCTTATTATTTATTACGAATTTATTTCAGCAGTATGAATTGATTTTGAAGACTGATGTTACCTGCTTTCAGTTTGTTTAAGAGAACAAAGAATGGCTTGCAATGATACCGGGAAATAGTATGTAAGAAGATTTTAATTTTTATTGCCTCTATGATTACCGTTGTTGTGTATTGTCTTCCACGATTTGTTTATAATTGCTATATGTTTAGGACTACAAATGGTTGTGTATTGTTTATAATAAATAGTAGATGAATAAAATGAATAAGTATAGCTGGTATGATACAGTAGCAATATAAATTTAATATAGCTTTATTTTTTCTATTGCAGTATTTTATGACATTTATAGTTTGAATGACATTTTAGTTATTTCAGAAGTGCCCAAACGAATATTCACCGAGCAAAGTATTATAATAAATAAAGTATAGTAGCTAGGAATAAAGTACCAATACCAATTTTGTACTATCCAGTCCAGAACATTTACGATAGGCATTTACAGAATCGATGAGTTATCAGTTTCTCGTTTATATTCCGGTAGTTATTTTCGTTGCGCTGTGGTTGTTTTAACAAGAATCTTGTGACAGATTTTATAATAATAGAAAGAACCGCTGTGTATTTCTCTACGTACTCCTCTGATAATCTGTTAAGATCCACGGCGTCATTACTTAGCATTAGGTAAACTAACTGAAAACCATCTGTTGATGTAATTTTTCAACGTTAACGTGGTTTTTGTAGCGATAGTGTATACAAACAATTATCAGCTATTAATGAAGGTAAAATCTCTGTGTGGATCTGATCTTGGAGGGATGGACGTATGTACTATCGCGAGCATTTTAAACGACTCAGACTTCAAGGGTAATGGCCGTATACAGCTACTCGAAACATTTGAGAAGTAGCACTGGGCGACTGTAATTAGGGGTCGATAACAAGCAGGTAGAAAGATTTGCAATAAATTATATATTC
This sequence comes from Holotrichia oblita, assembly GCA_023690525.1. NCBI lineage: Eukaryota > Metazoa > Arthropoda > Insecta > Coleoptera > Scarabaeidae > Holotrichia > Holotrichia oblita. Next base: position 169,703,964 of record CM043015.1, on the reverse strand, counting down.
TATGATGATTGTAATACATCCTACATGATTATAATATGATTCGTATTTATTGACAAAATTCGCTCTGTTTGATATTATGTCTAGAACATTCATACGCAGTGCAAGTTTAAAATATATTTTTATATATAATATTACTATTGTATTTTTAGGAAATCTGATGAAGGAAAAACAATGTTCGCAAAACATTAAGAAATCATTAAAATTAAATATCAATTTAATAAGGCGAAATATATCTAAGGTAATTATCAGTTGATTTTAACATTTTATTATTTATTTTTGTTTTATTTATTTTTTTCATTTAAATAAGATTGTTGCAGTGCAAGATGAAATGAGTTCTTCAAACAACAAAATTAAAGATTCAGTTATTCCAATGAAGATTTAGATATCAACGAGTTTTTCTTATAATATATAGAATATTATATAATCTAATAATATACGAACATTAGAAGCTCCTCAGGCCAAAACGTTATTACAAAAAATCTGGATCTGCTGAACCACGACAATAAATGAAACATGAAGGTATCACTGTGATTATCTAGCAAAACGCTGTTAAATACAATAATTAAATCATTACCGTCTAACATCAAAACAAAATTAAAACGTAGAATTACCTGGTAAAATTAATTACAACAATGAAGGGTACTTGAATAAAGGCACTCCAATTACCAATTGATTAGAGCCTTTAAGCCATACGAAGATATGAAACTGCAACTTGTAAACGTAATGAGGATGATTTCGATGGAAGAATTCAGCTTTGTGCCAGATGAAAAGAAGCAACAATGATGTTAATCTTGCAAAGCAGTAGGAGCACATTAAGCCACATTTATGCTGAGTGGTACAATAAATAGGCATAACAGTCGATAATGGGTAAGCAGCAACTATCACTATAGATAGATTGCCCCTCTTCTATCCTCATTACCCACAAAATGTTAACATGTACACAGGTGTTTTGAGACGGCATATAATTGGACAGTCTTATATTGATGTCACTATTATTGTTAAAAAATAGCTTTAGTGTTCACAAAAAAAATAGCTACTCGTATTATGGATTCATTTCCTCATGTGAACGGCGGTATTGACAATTATAAAGCACGTATTAGGAAATATCGGAATGAAATGTTTCCCAACAATAATAATAATAATTTATTATAGCTTTTGACGTGCATAGGCACGTATCATTTCATACAAATATACAGGATAACAACTTGAACTACGAAAGCCTATTGATAGGGGAAGGTAGTGGAAGGTAAAAGTAAATGTATCCATTTTAGTATTGTCAACTGTTTGTTTGACAGAAATGTCAGTGATTAGGTCAAATACTATGGCAAATTATAAAACCGCTTTATAATTTGCACTTTTTCATTAATTGTGTATTCCATTAGGACAAAGTTTGATAGTTCGGTAAAGTATTTGACATGACCACTAACATTCCTGTCATATAAAAAGTTGACAATAGTAAAAGTTTTAACTCCCACCACCCTCTCCTATCAATAGGCTTTCGTAGTACAAGTTGTTAATCTATATAATACAAACAGTCTCCACAATAAATATATAGTAATACAGAAATTCGCTAAAAGTGGGGAACAAGATATAGCATTACATTAAATCTATTGTCTACCTACCTACAAAACATAATGTATGCACATCATTGTAAAAATTAATTGACAGAATAATAGTCACCACAAATAAAATATTCTTTGACGACCGTTTTAAACTTACTGTTGGATTCTCCCTTATCTCAACGGGTAGTTTATTACAAATTTTAACGCAATTATAATATGGAGATTTTTCGTATATCTGAGAGCTGTGCGCAGGTATGCTGAGAGAACATCCATTACGAGTTCTTTTACAAATTGGGATTGCTTTTGCTTTGCAAAAATAACACATTCATACATGCATAGTGACGGCAATGTCAGTATTTTTTCTCAATCAAGTGTTGTTTACAAGAATCTCAAGATTTTAAAGAGAAAATGCGCATAGCTCTTCTGGAAAATGAACAACCTTCTCGTATGACTGGAACGCCCCCACATAATTATGCCATATCGAAGTCTAGACTCAATACAAGTCTGATAAAAGGTGATTAGAACTGGAACATCGACATTCTGCCATAACATTCGCACAGCGTATGCTAAAGAGTTATTGAGAGCTTTACTTATATTATCAATGCCACATTCCCATGATAAATGTTTGTCTACAGTTAACCCGAGAAACTTACTACTTCAGACTTATATTATACAAAAAATCTGTTCCAAAATTAAGTGGACTTAAATAAGATAAAAAAATAACTGCTGAAATGAGAGGACACCAAAAGATACGTAGGAAAGAGAGTCAGTTACTTCAGGAATAGATTAGGTCACTTTCTTAGCAATTTAATTTAGTTCTTTTGTTACATTTTATGTTTAATATGTTCTTAGATTTACAACAGTAAATGCCTCTAATTTTTTCATGCAACATAGTTAACAATACCAACAATAAAATGACAAACAGTTTAACAAAATAAAACGAACATATGTCCAAGTGGTTAAGTGGTTAAAGGAAGATTACTAGCAACGTAGCGATCCTTCAGAGCACCTTCTTACAACGTTCTAAAAGGGTTTAATGTTACCTGGGCGCAAAACCACATGCTAAATTACTTTGAATAAGATTTTGTTGTTGTAAAACCATAAATCATGAAATTATAACAATTATTCGATACATTTTTTATATATGTATCAAATGTATTTAAATAAAAATCAGAAAAAGATAGTAACATTATTTTGCAATACATATTTTTAAATTCCTTTAAAAATATAAACCGATACGATTTTTATAGCTGAATTATACATATACATATGTAGGTACATACATACTATATCGGATAGGACACATTTATATTAAGCCACAATTTTGCTGTACAATCATCTATCCATTATCGAGAAACTAATAGACAGTATTTTTTATATTTGAAATTGCTAAATAATAAAAATGTAACTAAATCATGCGTTTAAACTACTTAACTTAACTTGGATCACAATCGGATTAGTGCGCTCATTTGAATTGAATGATATAGATACCAGAACTGTTGTCTTTTAAATTCTAATTAATAAAAGTATGCTTCTATACGTAGTACTGTATTGTATTTTCCTATTCTGTTTAGGGAACATGGAAATGAAATCGTAAAAATGGGTATGGAACGAATAGGATAATTGGTTAGCGCTTGCGCTCAAGTTAGACGCATTGGCGCGTGGAAATATACTTTCAAACAAGGCATAACATTACACGAACTCGAACAGAACAGATAAGGTAACTGTTCGCTATATAGGAAAGCCGGTGCTAGGAAGTTAATATATCGAAGTGTAATTTACTAGAGGAAAATTAAACTAAAATATTTAAAGGATATTCGAATAGTTAACAGTGCTATGTAGTTTATCAATACATTTTCGTTCGAGAAGTAATATTGAAGTTAATCGGTTAAAAAGTATTTGAATTTAATTGTTAATTACAATGGTGACTAGCGAGTTTGATTTTAACGCGGATTTGTGCGGAAATGATTTTAAAAGTTGTTTTGCTCGTTCCGTTGCTGTTAATTCCCAGCACAGGCAGAAAACGGGTGATGTTCGACAGCTGCAATCTAAAGATTCTTTTAGTAAGAATAATAAGGGTGGCTTAGAGGAGACCGTATCAAGTTGTGAACCCAACCCGAAGGAATTGCCGAACTTTGCGAGATTGGTGAAGGTCAGTAGCAATACTAGATTCAAAAACCATTACTTTTTTAACCTACATTTTATGGATACGCATGTTGCATTGCATCAAGAAGATGTTGGAGGTATCGTTTTTTGTTAGCGCATATAATTTGTAATTTAAAAATTTTCATGGGTTACATTATTTATTTTATTCCGTTCCTTCTTCAAGAAATTTATAATATTGTGCATTATATTATGTACTAATAGCCGTTGACTGCCGTTGATGAGAAAATTAAAATGCAAGTTAATTAATATAATATAATAAGTAATAAGTGGATTACACATTTAATAATTTTACAAAAAAAGAGAGAAGTACAAATAATTAGTCGTCTTTAATCGCTCAAGTACGGTCCTCTCATTAGCGGTTTCTCGATTAATTTGTATTGTAATAAATATTTTTGAGTTATACATATAAGTACATATATGTAGAGGATGATAGATGTAAAACTTGAATATTTGTCACCCCAAGACAAAATTCAAATGGCAACATCCTGTTTGCGATGTCGGTATTGGTGGAAAGCTGTTGAAAATAAAGTGGTTTATTTCTTTCATATGTAAATGGTTTTGTTTAACATAAATCGAGCAATATTAATAATAATCAAAGGTTGTTTTTGTAATCCACTAATCCAAGTATTTATTACTTCTATTAGAGCAGTTTGTTTACTTGCGCACCTTATTTCTCAACTTTTTAAAGTTAATGTTACTATAATTACAATGCTTACAATGTAATTCAAACAAAACTGTCAACTATGTAGTTAAGCATAGGTTTCCACGACCGTCGTTTACTGCATTGAAACCTTCCAGCTGTTGTCAGGTAGATAAGTTTACCCTTAACACCTTTACAGAAGGTTCTAAAGATTGTCTGCAGAAGCTGACAGCATGATCAGCGAGTCGTCAAGTGTAAACTTATCTATGCGACAACACCTAGGAGACTTCAATGCTGCAAACTATGTGTTTGTCCGGAACCTATAGTAGATAATTTTTGAGAAGTTGAATTAGCTACTATGCAAATGCGAACATTTTATGTAAACAATGTTGTTGGTATATTTAATACAAGATTGTTGAGTAGTCAGACGCTTTGAGGCTGCCGTTCATTTAGAGGAAGTTTTAGATTTGTATTTATTGTAATTTATGAAATATAAGAATTCTAAGTTTTAGAATTGTGACCTGTTCGTTGAAAACTTTTATCTTTTTTAGATTGAGAATTATATTAAAGTGTCATTTTATTCTTCATTTCAGTTGCAAATTATTTGAAATCAATTTAATATTTTTTTTAAACGAAAATTTAAAGCCATATGCGTTGCCTATTATCCAGTAATATTGTTCTATCCTATGACTGTATTGTTGAATACCTTGTTTCATCCTTATAGGGCAGAGAAATAATTTTTGGCGTATTTATTATAACCGTATACGTTTTTAGCGGAGTTGTTAATTACTGAATGTAATAGGTACTTGAGTCCAAGAATAAAAATATCTTACGTTTGAGGCGCACAATACATTTCGATCATTTTTATTTGTACAAGTGTTATGCGAATGGGATAAAACCACAATGTGGGAGATTCTGTTGTATGCCTATTTTTTATTTGATAATTGATGCGATTAAGTAGTTTAATAAACTTACAAGTTATGATTTTGAAGTTGCGGCCAGTTTTTAATTTTATTTAATTTTAATAAAACGTTTCATCTACGTATCATATAAATGTTGTCCTTTTTATTGTAAATGTAGATGCTTACTTTCTACCAGTAAGCAGATCTTGTAAAGCTATTCACCTTATTTACCGTTTTGCCTTTATATACATATATCTCCTTATTCTTTGGAAAATGACATGTTAATGGGATACAATCTATGTATTTTATACGATGTCGATAGTTTAGTCGATTTTGTAACGTTGTACGATTTTCACAGCAAAAATAAATATGTATGTTCATCATTTTTTCAGACTTGTCTTTTTTATTTTACTAGTAATATACTTTTTTAGTAATTAAATTAAAATCAAATTACATTTCAGTATTATCTTATTACTTGTTCCATGTTTGCATTTTTAAGGTTCATATTTATGTGTGTTCTAACACAAACGTTTATATCAAATTTTTGACATTTAATATGTATATAACCAGAGATCCGCGATCTTGCCACTATATAATCCAGAAAAATAATGGAAAGGATTTACCATTCATCACCATCCTTCGTTTAGATTACAACTACTAGGATCTATAGTGATTGTTATGCGTAACTTCAAAGGCGAAATAAAAATTAATCGATGGGTTGGCAAACGATGATTTTTGTGGTCCAGGGACGTGAAACAATACCTTGTACCATTTTCAGCGTTTGACACCTTCCAAAGTGTAACGCGTTTTGAAAATTCTGTTATATATCACAAAGTCGGAAAAAAATTCATCTGCTAGGTTAGTGTGTGGTTTTTGTGGTCTAAAGATATGAAGCCCCAAACTCTATATTCTTATAATGTTTTACCATGTCTAAAAGTGTGCCAAAAGTGCGATCAACTTCTGTTATATGTAACCTCAAAGTTAGATAAAGATCAATTGGCTGGTGATAAACCATGATTTTTTTTGCGTCTAGAAATATGAGACAAGCAGTATCATTTTCAACATTGAATTATATCTATCAGAAAAATGATTTGTTGGGTAATCATGATCATACAATTCTATCGTGCAACAAAAAAATTGTCTGAAGAAAAATGAAATATCCTAATATTTTTTCGATATGTTGAAAATGTAAGTCATTTTTATTAATTAACAATGCTAATTCTTGTCGTTTATTATTCATCACAAGGTATACAGTGTTTTGTAAGCAAAAAGTGATTTATTTCACATTCTTTGATATTTTTGCCACGGTGCCGGTGCCCCTAAATATCTCTATAATGGTTGTAGCTTAAACAAAGGGTGATCAATTGAAATCGTTTTCGTCATTATCCCATATTTTTAACCACCTCATGGTGTCAATTTCGCGAACCCTGTAAATAGCTCACCTCATGAAAAGAAAGTTCAATATTTTTGAATAACATTTTAAGCACTGGTTTCAGGACTTTAGTACTGTAATTGTCTTCTTAAAGCATGCTTATACGATCTAAGTTGCTTTCCTACAGTAGAGCAGGTATCAATTTTAAACTGACGAAGGTAGAAAAATTGTCAGAAGTCTCAGGGGGGTGTACTCATCTACTATGCAGATATGTATATGAGGGCACCTGGGTAGTTGTATGTTTCTGTAAAATTTTCTTTAATGTTTGTTTAATATTTGATTTAAGTTTTTCTTAATTATTATTATGATTTGTACTTATATGTTACAATGTTCTACATTAGATTTAGAGGCCACAATGCTCGTGCCTTTTAAATTTTACTTCAGTAGCAATATCGTCGCAGTCGTCTTTCTCAAAATAAACTTTAATGCCTATACCACAATTTTACCCCTCTAAGGTAAAATATTGACACACGATGTTAATTTCAAGAGGTTGTAGAGGTAAACATTGTTTTTGATGTTTTTATTTTTCTGAATTTTTTATGGATTCCATATATTTTTAATAACAACGTAGAGGATTTATTTTTCGTTCAATATCTCATATTTTCTTTAAAACTACGAATTAAGACTGCTAATCTGTAGGAATTAAAAGACAGTAGGTATTGTAATTATATATTATTTTTTGTAAAACGGGAATGAAATTGTTGTCATACATAGTTTTTCGTAGCACACCTTAGTTCGAATAGCCTTGCAGTGTTTGAAATTTTAAAATAAGACCATATTTCCTTATACTTTTCGTTTCACCGAGCTAATAAATACTAATACTTACTAGATTTGTAATAATACTTTCTACATGGCAAGGAATGCAATTTGTATAAATAAAAGTGAATGTGAAATAATAATAATTAATTACGATATAAATCGCTTTAGTAAATCTCGTTATTATTGTATTTGAACGAAACGTAATATATATCGGCACTGTTTGGTTCACTCACTCTGATGATAAATTGCTGTTTACAAAATTTTAACCGTAATTACAGATATTTTAAGATATCTTTCACGGAATAATGAAACATTTGTTTTAGCTTCCGCAACAATATAATGCCTATTTTAACAAATTGCCTGCTCTCTTACAAGCAAAATATGCCTGTATCAATTTCTATAAATCGTCCTTAGTTAATATTTATTCATAAATTTGGTTGTTTATTAATGAACTCTCAATTCTTAGTTTGTCGTTTTTTCAAAACAAGTCCAACTTTAGCTGCATATTAATTAACAATGCTAATTCCTGTCGTTTATTATTCATCACAAGGTATACAGTGTTTTGTAAGCAAAAAGTGATTTATTTCACATTCTTCGATAACAAACCGATTTTCGCTCAGATGTTTATATGTTAACGCATAATGGCCAGCTCAAAACCAGAATCTGAAAAGAATCAAAGTTCTGCGTCAGTCGACATCTCTCTAAAGACTGGAAAATGTGCATTAACGTCATAGAAAAATTATTAACACTAAAATTATGGATACTATGCGTAACTTTACGTAAATGAGCGAATAAGAATAGTTTTACAAGCTTGAAAGCATAACAATACAACCAATAACATTGTTCACACAATTTTAAATAATAGGCTTTTAAGATAACATTTTCTTGTAATTTTTTATTTTTGTTTTTTTATATGTACCTAATAAATTATTTTGTAACTTGTAACAAACACAGGAATAAAACCATGTTTCTCATATTGTAAAATTATCGTCTTCTCTGTATTGAAACATGTAAGCCAATGTAAAATTAACTATACCGCTGAATGTATTAGATAACTGAAATACATAAAATGTTGTAAATTCCGTCTTGAATATCGGCTTTGCCGTAATTATTTCTTAAAAATAAACGGAATGCAGTTAAATTTAGAAATTTAAATTACGCTAACATCGGGCGACGAACACGGTTTTGTTCTACTCTTTAAAGAACACTTAATTTTAATGGATCGTGGTGTTTTTCAAGTTCACTGTACTCCTTTCAATTAACTTTAATATCGGATTTAGATCTTATGCAGTTTGTTTATTTTGAAATAACTTTTTGAAGGTGACAGTGAGATATCACCTACGATTAGGATTTTTACTTATACACACAATAGTTTCTTTAATACGCTTGTAACAACGGTCAACAAAAACAAAAAACGTGCGGATATTTCAAAGGTTGGATATTGTCAAACAGCCTATCTATATTTAGTGTAGACTGAGTTAGTGTGATACTTGTTAGAAATGTTATAGGTATTAATATGTATTTTTTTAATATTCGATATTTTTACATTGGTAAGTCAATAAAACAGAAATGATAGAAAATCAATTTATTCCAAACCACACATTAATTATGTTTTCGTTGGAATACCTACTTCTTCAGTGGCAGAACTTGACTTCCAATATGTGTCATATAATATTAAAACATATAACCATGTCTGTCAACAAAAATATCTAAGAGTTAAGACTATAAATTAGACCTGCTGGTACGATGAAGGAAGTATATATACCAAAATGGCGGTATCGAGCACACGACTATTGCTAAAAGCAACACAGTAAACAACTGACAGACTGAATTCAATGGAAATACCAGCAATATGCAAAGGAATAAATAGTTAATACCAAACCTAGAATCTTGGTTAAACTACAACTTTAAAAGAGTGGATTATTACCTCAGGCAGGTGCTGGGAGGGTACGGTGTTTTTAAAGTGTACGCTCTCAGATATTCGAAAGATAACAGCGTTACTGTGGCTCAGACAATATTTGTGTGTAGAAGATGGATACAAGCACGGTCTGTCGTGCTTCTTACATTCGGTACACAAATCACGCCGGATAATATAACTTATATTATATCTTTGGAGAAAAAATGGAAGACAATACATAAGATGTATTGGAGGTATTCCTATTGGGCGATGGAAGGTGTAGGGGCTAGATGGTAGGCAACTAAGCAAAATAATTATAAACAGGAACTAATTTACTAAATAATATACATATATTAAAAAAGAAGACAATGGGGTCAATTCTCAAACCAATATTGATAATTTCAGTCTCACTTAGGATAACTTAATTCATTCCTGAATTTTATTAAATTAAATTATTGACTAAGCTTTTAACCGTCATCCGTAGTCCTCGAACAAAATTTTTAGATCTTGATAAGAAGTACAGCTCATTTTTACACTTACATACATTAAATTTACATTAGAAAGTGATTTAATGTTGTTCGAGACTTTAAACATAATCCTATACATTAATGATTTCTTTATGTTTAGATAATTTTGTTAATACACATGGCTGTATGTTTTAATGTTATTTGCCGCATAATAATTGCCAAATCCGTCCAGTGACAATAATAATTATTATTGTGTTCTGGAATAAATTAAGTCAAATACCACTTTAAAGTTTTGTCAATAGAAAAGCGTTAAAAAGAGGCATACAAAATAACACAAATTACGTATACACTGTGGATATCATTGTTACCTAGGCATATATATAGCGTGAAAATCAAATAATCAGGCGTTCACCCTTACAAAATATTTTACGTAGCTCTTCCTACTTTATCAATATAACACCTTTACCGTGGTTAATGCGTGTGAGTAATTGACCGATAAAATATCGAAAAAATCGATAATAAAGTATAATATAATACACCTGTCAGTGATAATTTCCATGCCATGCCTACTCGAGTAGCTATCATTCCCTCGTCCATTTCAAGAGTAACAAATGTGCATAGATAGCAATGCAGATTTGGAAAGAATTGTATGTACAAAATAAATAACAACAGGTTATGAAATAGAATAATTGCAATTTTATGTAAACCTATATGGAATTCTTGCGAACATAAATAATCTTAATTATGTATAGATTCTTAAAATAGTTTTAACATAACTATTCAATATTTTAAATAAAAAAAAATCAGTCTCTGGAAAGAGATTGGTTCACTATTCTTTAACGTGGCGCTTATTAAAGTTAATTTTGATTAAATTGGTTGAGATGGTAAAAGAACAAGAGGGCGTTGAATTATATATAATATAATTTTATTTTTTGCGATTACATCAAAATATACCACGATATCGTACTATCAATTTAATTAATTATCGAAATAGTGAAGCGAATACATGCTGGAACAATTTTGCGTAATAAATAATTTAAGTAGAACACCTGTTAGATTATTCTGTCAACAAAATCCCATCGCTTTTGCAGATATGTCCGATAAATCACTCGTTTGGTTTATCCGTGAAATTTATAAAGCGTGATTTATGGCAGTCTACCAGAAGTAGGACGCGAGTTTTTATTTATACTGCAACAGTTAGTGATGAATAAATATGTAGCTTGCCCAAGAATTCTGGAGGCGCACAAATATATAAGTATATATTACAGAAGTACATAATGTATTTACTTGTTACACATCGTCATATATTTTCGAATAAATGCAACTGTTGAAAAATATGAATGTTTATAATTCATATTACTTTCAAGATGTTCAACACGACCGAAAACACTCGAAAATTAAAATTATTCTCGATACTTGAAATGAGTGCCGGAAATTGTCAAGTCAAGAGTTACGTTTAGCTAATTACGTAGGGCAATTAACAAGAAAGTGCAAAAGAAATAAAATGGAGAAGATGTAAATGAATTAAGTTCTTCTTCTTTTTTGGCAAAGCAACTGTGTTCAAATTCCAACTTTATTAAATTTGATATTGTTCGCTAATGCTGATTAAACTAAGAACTAAAAAAGAACCTTTTCTCTTTCTCAGAAAGAAAAATATGTGATTCACTTTTTCTCTTGAAATCAAATATGATATCGGTTTTTCCTATTCACTCAAGGTTTCTGAGAGATAGGCATTTATAATTTCAATCTTGTACCTAACAATCTATATAATATTTAAACATTCGGAATCATCTAGATAGTAAGAATGACAATTTTCTGTTATATTTCGCAAAGTAGAATTCCATTTGCCCTGATACCTTTCTTCATAGCTGAAATCTTCTAATAAAAATGCTCCCAGTGCTATCGCTGACTGATGTGTCTAGATTTTCTGGGTAGAAATCTAGGTATGAGAGTAGGAAGTGTAGTTTTAAGGACAACTCAAATTTTTACAAGATGTTGTAAGGTCGTTGACAATATCACACAAATATTATTTATTTAATTTTTGCGTTACTACGTTTAGGAAACTTCTTTTTTAAGTAATTGAAACTAGGAGTATTATTAATGACATGCGTTTAGGCCATTGTTTTGCGTCACTAGTACCCCATATTGTTTAAAAAAAATAAAATAATAGGAAGCTATGGGTAATGGAGAAATTTCGAACACATATTTAAAGACACGATAAAAGCTCCATTAAGTATGACTATTGGTATTAGTGAGATAAAAATCAGTACCAGTGTTATAATTCAAATAAAAATAATTTGGTGTACGGAAACTTAAATGTTTATCTAAGACGTCAAGTGTACCTGATGTTTTGTTCTAGAGAACAAGTCAACGACACTAAAAATAAGTCACGTTTTGTAATATTTTAGTTTTTACTACGTGATGTAGGAAAAAATGGTAGATAGTCGATAGGAAATTTATAATGCACACATTTTTCTAGATTGGTACTCCAGTTGAGCTACAATTCGCTTTTACGACATAATCAACAGTGCAACATTATTTACAGCGAGCTAACGTTGTAACAAAGCTGTAGACACAGATTTACCGGCACAATTTATACAGAAAGAGCTACAGCAGTAGAGATAACAAGCAATACAGCTTTTGAAGCCATTATAGTTGTACCTACTAGAAAAAGAAAAATAATTTTTATGTGTTTGAAACAATAGTACTGAGATGACCACCTACGTAGGTTATTTTCTTTTACTTCGTGCTTTGCATTAATTATCGGGCAATAACCAATAAACAAACTTCTAATCATAATTGTGAATCACGAAACAAAAGAAAACGAATAATATATAAGGTTTAATTATTTACTACAGTGGTTTAAGCGTAGGTTAAAACTGTCATCTCTTGTTTGGTAATATGTACTAGTTAGGTTTCAAATGTGCTTTTTTATATTAAGTAACATGCTTTCATATGTTTCAATTATTCATTAGCCAGATTTTTGCGATAAAAAAATGATAGTTGCTGATATGAATCTTGTCTAAGCCCAAGTTGGTATCTTCTAAGAAAAGCTAGTTAATTACCTACGAAAAGGATAATATAATAATGGCGCACACAATTATTCATATTAGTTATATTAGAGAAAGATGTTTTTTAACGCTTGTCGTAATATGTTCTGTAATTAGCTGATATTGACAGCTACATAGTATTGTATGTAGGTTGACATTTCTAGAGATAGGACAACGCCATTTAATTCTAGATAATTAAAAACACTTTTTGTTTTGTAAATTTCGAACGAAATTCAATTTACAGCGCACAAGTACAATATCAGATTATGATTTGTACCTTGTGCTCAATGAAATTCATACCGGTGCGGGATATAACCTTGCAGTGATCTAAATTCTTCACATGATTTCACATCGAGAAAAAATAAAATGTAAACAAAATAAACACGAGACTGTCATCGCACCTTTTAAGGTAATGACCTGTACGTTACCGACTGGTGGTAATCTCGGTTTGTATTTTTATACAGTGTAACCAATCCTTTCATTACCCTTGAGATAACAATCGTTGACTCAAATATGTATAGTGTATAATTTTTTATATGGAAATCGTTTATGTCTGATCCTTTAGACAATATTTTCCGTAAATGGATAGATTAAGTGAAAGTCAATTACTTACAAATTTTGCACTGGCTTGTAATTATCTTATTGTACAAGAAAATCAGAAACTACATGATTAATAAAGTTTATGAATTCTACTTATAAAAGTAAATACGGGGTGGTCTATCGAAAACGAAACAGATGAATTATTACCGAAACGGCGATTTTTTGAAAAAAATGTCGAAACATATCAAATTTATTTAGTAGGGGGACACATGTGCGTTATCAATTTAACTTACTAACCTGATGCCTCCTTCCCCTCTTCCCTTATCATCGTAGGGAACAGGGGTCGCGAGTGATACCTAATTTGAAAGACAATTAAATTCACCCAACGACACCATCTTACTAGATTTCATTATCACTTATTTAACGTTTAGTTCTTTTTTCCAAAAAGATACAGAAATAAATGAAAGTTTTTACATTTTGAACTTTACATTGATTTTAAACTAAAATGCCTTTCTTTGAAAATTGTGAGCATCTTTTACTTTAAAAACCAAAACACTAGGAACACTAGGAATTAGATAGCAAATAACCTTATTGAAAATGTTAAAGAACAAAAACAAACCCATAAAAAAGTTAAAATAAAGCATTTCAATAAACGCAACATATTTTACTCGAAATTCCATGAAGAGTAACATTATTTATTGGTTAGCAACCTTTAAGTAAAAATTGATATTTCAAGTGTACTTCTGTCATTGAAAATTAAAATGGTTTATTCAATTGCAGAAAAAGTTGAAATAATTGAAATTTACTTCGCAAATAATAATTGTCCCAACAAAGCATGAGGGTTGTTTAACCATCGACATTCGAATAAAAATGTTAATCGACAGTATGTGTTGGAGTTGGTGATAACATTTCAAGAGACGGGATCAGTAGCAAATAAAAAGAAAAACGTTCAAAATCCGGCAGTAAGAATAGAAGCAGTAGAAATGGCTGTTTTGGGATACATTGCTATCGATCCTATAATAAGTACAAGAACATTAGCAGCCATATCAGGTGTAAATCATACCAGCGCTCAACGAATTTTGACAAACTATAAGTTCCATCCCTATCCAAAATTCAATAAGTACAGGAACTGCATGAAGACGACTGTGATCGCTGTTTAGAGTTTTGTGAAGTGATAAGTAACCGTGCAATTAATAATCCAAATTTCATTTTTAATATTTACTTTCCTGGCGAGTGCTCGTTTTATTTAAATGATCTAGTTATCCGTCATAATAGCTGTTATTGGTCCAATCCGCAGAGATTTCGCGAAGAGCATGTCCAACATCCACAAAAATTAAACGCATGGGCTGGAAGTTTTGGTGATAAAATTATTGAACCTTTCTTCTCGGATGGTAATTTGAATGGAGAAATGTATTTGGAATTTTTAGAAAACAACGTAGATCCCATGTTGACTAACATTATTGAGAACGATGATCAGTATGGTGCAGACTAGTTATTTTTTCAAGAGGATGGAGCTCTTCCGCACTACATACAGTTTGGTCGACAGTATTTAAATGAAAGGTTTCCTGGGCAATGGATTGGAAGGATCGCCCGATTTATCGGCCTTAAACTTTTTTTGTGAAGGTACCTAAAAACGAAGATTTATAAAACTAGTCTAAATGAACTGCGACAACGTATACTAGTGAATGCCATCAAATCAGTGCACAAATGCTCCAGAGTGTGCGCCGACGTTTTCAGTAGAATTTGTCCATTGTATGAAAGTTGGTGGCAGTCAATTTGAATATTTACTAAGCTGATATGAACTGTTGCTGTGTCTATGGCTATGTTGTGCATTCAATTACTTTATTTCAATCTAATCATTCAATCTACGAAAATGCAACTATTTCCTTTTCCATTTTCCATTTTTTTAGAACTAAGGTTCAGAGTAGTCTAACATAAATGTAAAATGCAAAAACTTTCATTTATTTCGGTATCTTTCTGCAAAAAATGATTAAATGTTAACTAAACGTTTTTCGTAATTTTTATAGTTTCGTTATCCTTGGTTTGAATAAAATCTAGCAAATATGGTGTCGTTGCAAAGGGAATTTAATTGCCTTTCGAATGAGGTACAACTCGACACCCGTTCCTTATGATGATAAGGCTAGCTCTCCTGGTGAGGGGCATGAAGCTAGGAGACGTGTATCAGCCTTTTTTCACAAAAATTGCCGTCTCAGTAATAATTCAACCGTTTCTTTTTCGATGGGCAAGAATAAATTAAAAACTGAATATAATATGAGTATGAAAATATATCAAATAAATATAACATTAATTACTTTTTAAACTTTTTAAATTTTCTGTAAAAATTATGTGAGAGGAAAAGAAAAGAACTTGTGACTTTACAGAATTAATATACCTACACAATAAAAGCAATGTTGGATTTGCAAAAACTTATACTTTAGTGGAAACAGAATAGGTTACCAACTATATTATCATTACTCCTACCCAAATCGTAACCACAGGTAACTAGCAAACATTTAACGGAAAACCAACTTATTTTTTGATGTAGCTGTTTCTGAATTCCATTTTTATCTGTACCTACGTCTCACTATTATCATACCTGCTTGTAGTGGTTTCGCAATAAATCTTGCTCTAATTTAATTATCTTTCTCATGCCGTTTTTCGCGTATAGTGATGGGAAACAACACTTCTCCAGAACATAGTTTTGCATAGAAAATTATAAAGTTTAGTAGGTGACTGTATGACCTATTTCTTCGTTTCTGCCATTCTATACCTCTCGTTGGTAATTCGCTTCATGGTATTATTCCCTGAATGAAATATAATTTTGAGCAAGAAACAGCTTTCATATTGTTATTATGCCGCTTATAGCTTATAGTTTAAAATTACTTAAGGCATGCTTACAGCTGGCGCTCAAACGAGGTAGTGAATTACATTTAAGAGAACTAAATACAACTATTGTAGTCAATTGTAAGAATTTAGTAAGTATGCGAAAAAATAGTTTCTTATGAGTACTTTCTATTTTACGTAATTTCTATAAGAAAAAATTAAAAGAACAGGATCCTATCCGCATTATACAAGTATCACACAACAAAAATATTCCATACTCGCGGTCTGATATAATCTCATATGCACTTATGTACATTTACTTTGAAGTGAAACATTTACCTGCCATATTTACTGTACGTGATTACGTAATAAACAGTTAATACTGATTATAGAATTTTTCATACATGGTATATATGTCACTATTAAAAAAAGGATATATTCATGCACTTGGCAAACTTAATCCGTTCACTTCCGATTAGAAAAAAAATTATGTAACAGTTGCTCACATAGACGAATTGATACCAAATAATTTTTCACTATCTCATTCGTCACGTCTGTTTACAAAAAAATATATAGCTCATTTAACTGTGATGGGTGAAAGTCATTTTGAAACTTTGGATTAATTAGATTTCATTGAATCTTGTCGTAAGAGAAACCTGACACTATCTGTTAACGGTTATAAAAATAATATCGAATGCACCAGTAGCAGTATAACAGGACAGATACATATATTTATCATATAGTAAAAAGTAAGTCCGCTTTTGCATAGCGGTCATTTATGGCATGTATTCCCACGAAGTATGCGGCAGTTGTTAGTCGTGCGATCACAAACAGTAGATAAACTAACTTTAAGTACTTTCAAATATTGTAATGCGATGTCGCAAATTCGTTATTGAATTAGAACCACTTACAAGCTGCATCTGTGCAATAAACATTCTAGTTATGATTGTAGTAAAGTAACTGAACATCCGAAGATATGCGCTGGTAATGGCTCTACAGTTATTCCTTTTATGATGAACGTAATATTGAAAAGTGTAAGTGCATTAATAAAATTGTCGTGAAGAGCAATTTAAAATTACGTCGCCTCTATATTTACATCCTGTTTTAGTTGTACAGCGGATGTATACTTTTCCTTTGGCATCAAATCTGGACATGATTTTTATTACGAATGAATGTATGTAGTTGTAGGCATTGTAGCTACGTGTATACATTTGTAGTCACACCTATTGCAATGAATATTCAAGGAAAGTGCCTTAATGCCCCATATAAATAAGGAATTTACGATAGGAGATTCAAAAATGGATTGCGAAGGATGCAAATATTTCATTTAGTATTGCGGCGCTTTCACATTATGTTGCTAATCTTGTAGACCTTAATTTATAGATAGAAATCGTATTTTCAACATTATAGCGTATATTTATTAGATGTAACTACATTAACTATTATACACCTTGTGATCTGAGACGATGAATTTACACACGTTGCCGTTGTATTTATGGGAATTTAGTACAGACTCTCTAAATTCATGGGTTTCGCTTATTATATTAGTAATAATTTTTATAACAAGTCAAGCGTTCTACTATAACCCGCTCATTTCCTCTCTGTATCAGTAATGTCAGTCACACAGTGGTCAATTCCACAATTCTAGCTGAAGTAAAATTAACTATAAAATAACTAGGTATGTATATGTTTTTATTCGTTCTTTTGTAAATATTTCCGTTTAGTCTAGACAAAGCTTATGAAAACAGGTTTCTTACCAGCTATTGTGTGCTTATAATACAAGTGATTTTCTGTTGGTAAGAATATGACATTTACAAGAACAAAATTATTAATTTAAATAATTTTTTTCCAGAATTCTTTAATACAAAGTGTGAGCACACAATTTCAGATAATTCAGATAAAATCGAAATCAAATTTGAATGTTATAGAATGAATATTTAAATGACGAAGTATATGCAAGTGATAAGTTAAAAATTTTCTGATTCATGACCTTCATTCAACCAACATTTGGTGAAATTACTTCTTCAGTATATTCTGTAGGAACAAAAAACATATTTTAGTGGGTTTCACACATTTTTTTTTGCAATAATCCAATATGTCTATTTGGAGTTTTTTAAGCCTATGGCTCAGATGCTATATATGAAACAAATGTATCATTGTGTCTATTCATGAAGCTTTGCTTGTATGTGCGTTTCTATACAGCTTACAGTCCTTGTTTTGGGCTTGTGGAACCTCTGTTGACATTTATCTAATAAGTAGAATGACATTTCGGATAATATCTGCCCTGGTTATTCAAATTTTATGGACTGTATACTGATAATTTTATTTACATATAATTTTGCTGTTTTTATTGAATAATTGTGATGCGGTTTTATATGATTTTTATACCCAAAAGATAATTCTTTTAAAATGCTAGCAAAATGTTTCATTAACTCTTCGGTATTTTCAGCAATTAGCGATGACAAGGATGGATCCATAAAAGTGCCTAAATGTCTTATCATTATTTGTGGTACTGTACTCTGACTTATGATTTTACTACAAGACCACTTATACTTTTCTATGTACCATTGTTGCAAGTACAGTTGATAGAAACTGAACTTTAAAAAAATTCGTAAATATTTTGGTGAATTGCAATCGTTCAGTTTCTTCTGATGTCTATTTGTTCAACAATAGTTTTACTGGTCCTAGCTATTCTATCGAAGATGGTCTAGAATCGTGCCACAATATGAGTACATTTTCACTTGTACTGGTGCTACTATTTGCAACTGTTACAATTTTGATTTCTTTCTCTATCAAAAATCTTATATTTGTAGTGGCTGTGGCTGGACGATCCATTAAAACTCCATTAAAAAACAATTTATTTTGTTGGCGCTGATTCTACACCTACATATATATACTCTACAGCTTTATTCTATACAGGGTGATTGGTGAGAATGGCCTATTAAAAGTATTATACAAACGGATAGGAATTTTAAAACAAAATTTTGCAGTTGGATATGGTTGAATATGAACTATCACGTGAAAATATTTTTGAATAAATATCAGTTCCGGTTAACCGGAAGTGGACATCAACTTCGATTTTTTAAATAGCATGCTATAAAATAAATTACAAATTTAGCTTCTATGATAAATTTTACATATATTTCATGTATATTACTCTATACCTAAATACCATTCCTTCTGAGTTATTCGCAATTAAAGAAAAAAAGTGACAGATACCGATCTTACTTTATAGTGATATTACTTCACGTAGGAGTAAATGAGGCGAATGAAATTTTGCATACGCACAGCTGATATTATGTAGTTATACAGCATTTGAAGTTTTTTGCTCTAACATTATACAGGGTGTTTAAAAACTTAGTTGCTTATAAATAAGTTCAATCCGCGAAAAGTAGATTTTCTTAAATAGAAAAGTATATATTTCATTAGATATTACGATTCTACAAAATATTCTCTTTGAATCCGTATTAGGTGTTCCTATACCTAAAATGTAAGGTTAATAAGTTATAACGATTTAATTAACCTCCGTACCTAAAATGCTCAAATATGTCAATTTACAGAAGCAAGTGTGCTTAGCTCAATTGTTTTACATACTTACTTGCCACTTATTTTGACGTCTGTCAGTTAGTTGTTCTCACGTACACTGTGAGAAATAGATCTGCACCAGTACAATAATTAGGGTAAACAATGCGAGTATTTACTTTACAATAACAAAAAATTATTTTATTTATTACAAAATATATTATGTAGTCTTCAGGCTTTCACGGCCGCTGTTGATGGCTGCTGTTCGGTTCTCGGGTTCTCTGCCGTGTAGAAAAAAGTTGTGGTACTTAACGTTAAGTACCACAACTTTTCTACGCGGCAGAGAACCCAAGAACCGAAGAGTAGCCGAAAACATATTATCTTAGTATTTTTTTACAATTTTTATTTTACCTCTGTAATATCATTGTTTTCGTTTCTGTGCAATACATTTTTCTCAGTATATTGTGTTAGAATGGATTAGCATTGAGAATAGACCAAATCAGGTAATCATGAATTTATTTAATGAGTGAATGTAATCAAATAGTGAAATAAACGTATCAAACGTTTAGTGAAAGATACTAACATTTACAACCAATGATCAGCAAAAATTTCTAAGAATTTTTAATATATAAAAAGTTTTAGCGACCGATATGTTCGTAGCACAATGGTGAAAGGACAATACTTGTTAAGTAATAATAACAGTTATAATTATTTAAGAAGGTAGATATTTAAAAAACAGTTGTAGTGTGTCCAAAAGAAAATATTTTGTTGAACGTTTTTTTACTCAATAAAATATTAGTTGATTGAAGAGTCTTGTGTGTATCCAAAATAAAAGTAAAATCCAAAGTGTAAAGTAAAACCCAATGTGTAACGATATCAGTAAAAAATTTAGATTATAATCAACATAAAGTAAATCTACATCAGAGATCTAAATAATTAGTAATAACAAATTAGGTAAAATTAAAATAATAAAAAAGATAATAAAAAGGTATAAAAGATACCTACAGTAGAAAAATTATAAGAACAACAATAATAATAACACAAATAAATAAGTTATCTAAATGGTTCGACATGGCAACCGTTTCAATTGAGGCATTCTATATTCGGAGACGTATTCCTATAATTCTTGCTAATCATCTGGTGTTATTTGCGTAAAGAATCCCTTATTCCTATAATTCAATGGGAAGAATTTTCGAAAATACGATTAACAAAATGACAGACGTCAAAATAAGTGGCAAGTAAGTATGTAAAACAAATGAGCTAAGCACACTTGCTTCTGTAAATTGACATATTTGAGCATTTTAGGTACGGAGGTTAATTAAATGGTTATAACTTATAACCTTACATTTTAGGTATAAGAACACCTAATACGGATTCAAAGAGAATATTTTGTAGAATCATAATATCTAATAAAATATATACCTTTCCATTTAAGAAAATCTACTTTTCGCAGATTGAACTTATTTATAAGCAACTAAGTTTTTAAACACCCTGTATAATGTTAGAGAAAAAAACTTCAAATGCTGTATAACTACATAATATCAGCTGTGCGTATGCAAAATTTCATTCGCCTCATTTACTCCTACGTGAAGTAATATTACTATAAAGTAAGATCGGTATCTGTCACTTTTTTTCTTTAATTGCGAATAACTCAGAAGGAATGGTATTTAGGTATAGGGTAATATACATAAAATATGTGTAAAATTTATCATAGAAGCTAAATTTGCAATTTATTTTATAGCATGCTATTTAAAAAATCGAAGTTGATGTCCACTTCCGGTTAACCGGAAGTGATATTTATTCAAAAATATTTTCACGTGATAGTTCATATTCAACCATATCCAACTGCAAAATTTTGTTTTAAAATTCCTATCCGTTTGTGTAATACTTTTAATAGGCCATTCTCACCAATCACCCTGTATAGGTAAATACATCTTTTTGTACATGAAATTAATTGCTGCTGATACAACAGTTATTTTAACTGCCAATAATATGTTGTATCGAGGATAAATATGAGCGCTTTATAATTTACTGGTATACAAATAATATATTGACCTTTCGTTGGAAAGAGCTCGTTTCGAAGTTAATTTTATATTGGATTTTTGGGATATCCTTAAAACAAAAAGCTTGAAGTTGAATAAGATCTATAGTCCCCACAGCACGTAGGCCAGTTTGAGCTGCGAACATCAGCTCGGTTCATCGTGACTACTTAATTACATCAGATCCTCTACTGTCCTTTCCATTCTTAGAATGTGAAGTTCTAAAACGTACTGATACTATAATTTTTAATCTCCTGAAATTATGTCTAGTTTGAAATTTTGTTAGTCTATTACAGTACCGAAGGCTATTATTCACAAAAACTCTTTAGCAGAAAATTTCGGGATGAAGATGTTTGGAGCAAATCAACAAATATATATAAACATTACATCTATTATTAAATGCTCCTATTAGTATTTACATTCTTATTACATAATCTCTCTTAAACTGTGTCAGAACGTCATTATTCAATTAATTTCTGCTTGTTAACATTTAAATTGCGCTGAACTGCAAGTCCAAATGTCGCCGAATTAAGTGCACATTGTGTTACATTTATAGTGGAACACGGAAATTATATAATGTAAATCTAGGTGATAATTTCCGCTAATAATAATAAAACAACGCATCTTTCACGCATCATCTAATCATATTCATAAAAATTACTTTTCTATAATAAGAATACCACGAATTTTTGCTTGGTAAACGTTAGTTATATGTACTAAGCATATATTACATATACTTCGGCTGGAAGAGTTCCAGTTCTTAGTAGTCAGCCAAACAACATGGAGAGTATGAACATGTCTTAGCTAACGAAAATTGAACACCGTCATTACATTTTTAACAGAAGTAGGATATAAAATCACAATAACGTTTAGACAGTATTTATGATGAGTTATCTTCTTCATATTCCACTGTAAACAAGTGGACAACACGTTTCTGTTTGGAGCGAGAAGCTCTTGACGACGATGAGCTAATAAAACTGATAACACCTCACCAATCAATTACATATTGACGAAATGGTATTAGACTATCTCTGTTTGGAAGAGAAGGAATTGGCTGTAATGTGTAACATTTCTGAAGCAATTGTTCGCTAAATTTTTTATGAACATTTGGATATGAGTAAGAGTATAAAAGAGCAGCAAAAGTGCTTGCTTTTAAACATGTGTAGAGGCTACCTAAACCGACTTTGAAGTCTATTGTTGCAGGAGACGACTATTTTATGAGTCTCTATCTAAGAGGGAATTGATGATTGGCAGTGGTCTAATGAATCTCATCTCAGAAAAGTGTAACTATTTCAATCACCAGACATTTTACTCATTGACTGTACCAATGATGCACATATTATGCTTTTTTTGTTGAATAAATTTCGGGTAATATTCGTGAAAAATATCGAATAAATTTGACGAAGGTTGTTCGAATACTATATAACAATGCACCGATCCACATTGCTGCCACATCTCTCAAGCTGCAATCTGCGATTGTGACTTTCAGGAATTGGAACACCGTTTACTCCTGACATGCTTCCTAGTGATTATATTTTATTAGCTAATTTAAAAAAGATTGTGGGGAATTTTATTTTAAATACTATAGTGAGTTTTAAACAGAACATTTTGAGAGAAAAACTTTATTATTTTATAAGGTAATCAATCGTTGTAACAGATGGATTGCAGCTAGCATAGATTAGATTCAAAAATAATAATAACATATTAGATTCAGAAATTCAAAAAAAAATGATGAGCAATGATTGAAATTGGAAATTGCCAGAAAGTTATACAGCAATGCTGTTGCTCTATTAAGAAGTACCGTATGTGAATATATAGCTTTAAATTAGAGTAAGTATAGAACGAAGGCTACCACCAAAAGCTACGCCTAAATTTCTTACACTCGCACCAATTTCGACTTTAACTTTATTACTGTTACACACAAATGTTTCAAAGATTACTATCGTCAATTTTTGAGGATTAATAGCTAACGAGTACTTAGATGAGTTCTGCCATATTTTACTTCAACCAGAGGCTATTTTACGTGCAGCTTCTCCGTTGTCAGGAGCATTAAAATAAAAGTACATCTCTGTACCATTGGTATGCATACGATACTAGGGAGTGAATTATACCACTAAATTAGAAAGTCGCAAAAATATGAGAATCAATAAGATTAATATCTACTAAACAAACTAAAATTTGATTAGAATCAGAGGTGTAAGGTGTCTTTAACTAATACGTGTGACAAATTTCATTAAGGAGATTATTCCACCAGCACATGTCCCCTTACTAGTTAAATATTTCCTGCTTAGTACAATAACGCATATGAGAGGTGTTGATTTAAAATTACTCTTGCACTGAATATGTTATTATGCACCCGTAATAGCATACATAGATGTAATGTTAGAGAATGGTTTATATTGAGGATTTTAGCGAAATTAAAAATGTTCACTGTTTCATTTTCCAATCCTATGTGAATAAAATTATTTCCTCATCGGTGATTATAAATCGCGGCTCGTGTATGGAAAAAATATTCTCCTGGAAACTGATATTTGGTTTTCTGTGTACTACAATGAAGAAATTGCAAGCTAAACAAAAAAGTACATCCACAGCAAATACACTAATTTGTTTTAAAACATAATATCAATTTGAAAATTTATTCATTTGAAGAGTAGAAATTTTTAATGAAAGAAATTAATTTCCGGAAGTGCCGCCATATTGAAAATATTTTTAGTGAATAGATTTCACCTTATTTATTCTTTTTTAATATCGTTACCTTTACTTTGTAGTAGTAGTTTGACTGTTTGTGAATAGATGATGCGTTAAGGATAAACTTCAATATGGATGGATGAATAAATTATTAAATTATGAAATTTAACAAACAGGAGAATATTTCACGAGAGCATATCTGAATCTATTCCACAATGTGTACAAATAAAGTGCTGGGTTGGTTCAATTCGATTTCTGTGTTATTTTCGCGCTTATCAGTTTAAAAGAGATGTGGCTGGAGATAATTAATACTCTGAGAATTCTCTTATTCTTGGCAGCACTGGTGATGTTTTTGCATTTATGGAAATTTAACGGGTACGCCGACATACTTGTAACAAAATTTCCAAAAAAATACGTTTCTTTAATGTTGCTCAAGTAATATTCTCAACTAAGCAAATAATGAATTGAATGGCAGTAGTGTTCAAAATGTCTGCTACCAACTTCCAGGCATTGCATTACTTTTGAAATAATGGCTGGTTGAACACGCCGCAGGGGGTTTTTGTTTACGGTTTCTGACGCCTATTGTATACGCTGTATTAAATTTACATTTTCAACAGAGTCGTCAAATACCATCAGAAAACCAACAAAATGAAAGAGCACAGTGAAAGGCAAATAAACACAACGAAAGAGGATTGGCAGGTAGATGGCAATGTAAACATCAAACGTGCAGCTTTTCCTAATAATCATTTTTAACACTTCTTCCAGACGAATAACTAGATCATCATCTCAATATTAATTATTAGTATAGGTACATTAGTGGAAATCCGTTACTTATCAAGTACTTTTTATGAAGGTTCGCTTTAAGCACCCATATAGGAAAAGCTCTACCTGACGCTTTATAGGCATTTAAGGGACATACTGTATACGAACGACAATAAGAAAACGTAAAATGATTATGCAAATCTTTTCAAAAACCAAACATAGTAAACTAATATTACCCAAATATAAAAATAATTCAAAATATAAACAATAAAGAAGTCGTTTCGTACTGCATTTACCGTGGCACACAACGTGCCTCTAAATTTGAGGATATTGTTTATTCCATTAACCAGGCTTTCTACAACAATTCCTTCATATTAAAAAATTTAGGAATCTGAAAGTTTGAAATAAATAATAATTTATTTAGTTCGAGACATTTATGCATACACCATGTTTAACCTGAAGCATTTATAATTTTAAATTGAACATTATATTATAATTATGAGGGTAGCGATTAAAGCAAAATACCTCATTGATTAACTTTCAACATTGGTAACATTCATCTTAAAATATACGACTTATTGGTAACAATGGTGTAAATTGATAAATCATTCTCTTTACACAACTCAATCTGTTCAGTAAGTTTCTTTATTGAATTAATTACATCTTAGTTAATCTTATTCTTCAATGAATTCTTTCTTCATTTGTGTCGTAAGAATCTTTTTCTTTCCTTTTCTTCTTTAGACTTGTTTGAATCTATGTTCAGCAGAATAAATGTCTTGCTTATAAATTTGTCTCCTAACCTCCTCTTAACCTTTAAAGTTCTATAAATCTTACATAAAGTATAATATACGACGTTATTTTTTTACTCAAATCATAACTGACTTATACAAAGCAATACAGTAACAAAATGAGTATTTCGATTTAGATTCAATTATTAGATCAAATTATAGCATCTAAAAAGTTTATATGTGAAAGTTGGAACCAAAACCCCACAGTGTGTGTCCACTGTTCTTTTTCTAACAGGACACCATGATAGTAAACTGAGGTCTATTCGTATCAGCCGATCATTTATAAGATACATATATTTTCACATTGCCTTTTGTGATTTGAAGGTTATTTTGTTTTCATTTTTTGTTTAAAATAGTAGGTAAACTCATATCGAGCAATAAATGAAGTAATAAAACAATATCGTAATTAATAAATATTTGCTAGTTTGTATGTTATTGTATGGCAGTATTTGTCACAAAATTTTATTAAATTCATTAATTTATAATATGCATGTATATACATATTTCTATTGTGTTTTATTAAGATGCATTGCATTATATTACAATATCAGATGACGTTTGTCTTTTTCCTCCAAAACTTCGTTAGAAACCAATTCATGTTTACGGATATAACTATTTTATATTTAGGATAGCGTAATTAATTAGTTTTTTATCGAAAAATTCATTGAACAGTTTAGAAAGTTTTACGGTTGATCGTTAAAAGAAATGTATAATAGCAATTTTGCATAATCATCACAAGAAATGTTTATACAATCAACTGTTGCGAAAATTAAGAAATGAGGTCTACGACCGTTCGTACATTTGTTACTATTCTATATTTAGGCAATAAACTAATTTGTATTAGTATTATTATCATTTTTGCCGATTGCCTTTCGCTATAATAAGTCTTTCCTTCTTAGACAGGTATATATCATTAATAAGCATAATTTCTAATAACCAACACTTCATGCACTCCGTAGGAGGAAAAATAATTTAACCAAATTTAGCGTTAATGTACGCGGACATGAATCTGATATACTATTGTATTTACGTTGTGACGCAACACATAGTGTGATTGCAAATTACCATTAACGACAACGGTAAAATAGCACACAGAGAAAGGAATGTTTGCGCTAACATTTGCAATAAAAAAGTATTACGGTATTCTGATAAATCAGTATAACTTTCAATTCCATATTTAAATGACATTTTATACAAGATTTATCTTCCTTTTGTTGGTTTAACTAATATAATATTTATCATAAATTTTTAATTTCACTTGATTTCTAATTTGAAATCTTAAGAAATCTGCAGAATAATTTCTTGAAGAGGTAGGTTGATAATAAACACTAAAAACGTATGTTAATCACAGCTTTGTAAATTTTCGGTATCTAGGCTGGCAATTTTCTGCTTTACGTTGATTTCACGTCATTTTACCACATTTTTTTGTCTGATAAATGCGTTTATTAGTGCCATGAATCTTATGAGTACGAAACATTCATTTTTCATTCTATGCTGAGATTTAGTAAAAAGACAATGCTTTATATTGCGTATCAACTAAATAAAATTTCAATTCGTCACCCCATAAAACGCGTTAGAATAAATTAATTGTGCCATTGTATGGTTTTCACTGTGTTACTCTATATTCTCAAAGGTGTCTTCGAAGGGATGAAAAAATCTATCAAAACATGGTACTAGAAGGAAGAGAAAGATGAATCCTTCGGAAACTTCCCTAGTACCATTTACTACGTGATGGGTCCCATACAAGGTCAATGATATGTATATGTATACTCAGCCTGTTTAGTGCTTGGATAGTAATGTTCACTTGTACTAAATTTCATACACGAGACAGACGACGACAACATTGGACTTACCACTGCAGTATCATTTACAGTGGTTTTAGGACAGTACCAGTGCTATGGTAAAAAGCATTTTATCGTTGGCATTTCCTAGGAAATCTAGTAATACTGAGCACTACTGTTCATGTACTAAATAGGCCGAGTATACATATCATTGACCTTCTATGGGAGGACCCATCACGTAGTAAATGATACTAGTGATGGTTCAGAGGGGTTCATCGTCCACCTCCCTTGTTTGGACAGAAAATATGGCTGGCATTGGATGTAAAATAACTAAGAATTAATTTTGACTAGAATGCCTTTATTCCGATCTCATCTGACAAACATAGTCGATAAACGCTGCGATGGTAGTCTTGACAAGCAATATAGTGTAGAAAGCCGCTGCATTTGCAATCTCCATAAAAAGCTATCAGAGCTTTATAGACGTGTAGCACATTTGGAAGAAATTGGAGCTCTTGCCGAGAATAACTCATTGTATATATGTACATACATATCAGATAAAACAATGCTTGTACCCATGTCATTTATACGTTCTTTGTCTGGTAACTTCCTAGAGTGATGAGGACATATGTACAACGGCAACCTCTTATGTATACTGAATATCTTAATACAGAAGTATTAGTTAGATTAAAAGTAAAATAAGAGAACAACTAGGTCAGGAACAAATCGTGAACAATTCTTGAACTTACTTCTCGTCGTCCCATTGTAGATGTATGTAACGACGGATACGATGGATAAAACCTACAGTTTTGCCAAATCGTTGGAAGTTGCTACTTCAAATAGGACGCAGTTGAGGTTGTACGCCCAGATGGAAGATCTGATAATGTTGATAGATGGACCCATACTTGCAAAGACATCTGGTTTTGGAGTATGGTCGATGAGCATACTACAAACAAAAATGTACTTTCTAACTAATACGGCCTATTTTCTATCGGAATCACTCCGCCAGAGAATATTCATAGCAAATCAGTTCTTCGAGCACAGGTATCAGCGATTACCTTGGGACTTGTTTGTGAGCGTCTCAAGGTAGTGCAAGGGCTAACTGTGGAAAACACGGTCAAACTGCTCTAGCCTCCCAGACATTCTAGTAGTATAGGAGGAAAGCAAAACGCCGACAGCAAGAAATGCTTTATACAGCCTGTGAAATAACCTGTAAGGTTATCAAAAAATGTGACTACTGGAGGAGAATGGCCGGACAAAAAACTGTTAACGCTACTTGTAGTTGCGAAAGTTTAGGGCAAGTTACTGGGATAAGAACTGGGCATTTTCACCTGAAAAAGCACTTATGCAACTTGGACCTTGAATTTGTTACCACTTTCTGAAGTTCTTAGGAGAACGATGAAACATTTTTTCACATACTATGCCAGTGCTAGGTATCCAACAGCATTATGAAGCAAATCATCAGCGTTTCCACTCATTTCATTTCGTTCGAAGATTTCAAAACATAGTCTTAGCTTTTGGTACTTAGTTCAAGCTGTAGATTTTATTTCTGAACATACTAAACTTATCAAAACGCCTCTTGCGATAAGACTGTTGTTTAGGTTCGCACTTTGTATTATATTTACATAATAAAATAGTGAAGATAATTTTCGAAAATTCTTAACATTTAAACAGCCTCGAATGCTATACAGTTTTTTTTTAATGGAAGTTACCGCAGCGAACATTTTGAGCTATTCCACTAGCAAGTATTTGAAATGATTTATTGACAGAATCAGATGTCTTTCGTGCATCGTATTATCATAGTTATCATAGTGTAATGCTATCACACAGTGTGTAAATTTGCTTTGACTCGTGCGCTATTAAACTATTCCTGACATTTTGAATAATTATTTAATTCTGGCAGTTAAATTTTGCGATTTATTGGCTGTTTGGTAGCGACAGAAGTAATCCAATAAAAATGTATGATCCGTTTTTGAAGACTTTCTGAACACGAGATTTGTACTTCATTTCAGGATAACTATCAACCACTGTTATCTCGTATTGTGTGAAGTATGTGTAAACACAATTGTGTATGCTATAAATTGGCGTTAAGCGTTAGTCGATGACAACATCACCTTTCACAATACCATTTTTTTCCAACATTCATACTTGCTGTTGTATTATTTCAGCTTTTATTAATCTGTTCGCTTACACACTAATGATATTAGAGTTATGTTAAAGCATATACAATTTGATTTTACCCTACTTAAAGACAAATAAACTCGGGAAATTTTGCACGTGTATTACTTTTACTAGAGCCAAAATTACGTATATAATGTACCATAATATCAGTGTAAGTATCATGTACAAGTCTGTTCCTCATTTTTTAGATATACAATCTTACACTATACTTTCATATGAGGGATTTTATTATTTCACGTCAAGTTCATAAACGTTAATTCACCGGAAACGAGTCTTTCCTCACTTAAAAACGGTGTTCTGTCTGTCTTGTGTCTCACGTAATCACCGCATCCTCTTTCCATTCTGCTTTTTTCCATTACGACAATAATCGAGTCGCGTCTACCGCCATGCCGTGTGGCGCATTTCGTTCGGATTGAAATGTTTAGCTGTGGCGTTGTTCAGCGACCATAGTTCCGGTTGGGGTAGTTTAACATGCATCGCAGTTCACGGTATATACGCTATCGAGAAATCATGTCCGTATTTTACTGTTGTAGTTATTGCCGCTATACAATAAGTCGTATGTATAGTATAGGTTACTCAGATACGTAAAATATGCAACCTGTTCGTGTGTTTTCGATATGGCTGACAGAATCTGTGTCTATTGGGTTTGTCTAGCAGGTAATGAGCTAGTTTCTGTTTTCATTTGAGATCAGTGCACCTGTCATCAGATTTAGAAACAAATCTAAAATGATCTTTAGTTAACTTTGAGTTACTTTAAGTTCTATGTACGGTATAACCTGATATTAGTTCCGTTTTGTAGCTCTAAAATAATAGCTCAAATACCCGAATTGATCATTGATTTAGTCTAAATTTCTCACTATATATGAAATACAGAATTAAAACATAAGTAAGTGTTGTACAGTAGATAATTATGAATCTGTCAAATAGTTGTTTAATATCCACACGAGAATTCGGCCAACCGTTAATAATAACTCTTGGACACGAAAAATATCTTCTCCGTTAAAACTTATGGTATCGTGAAAAACTATTCATCACATATGTACAGTTATTATTCTCCGAAAGAATTAGTTTCGCAGGTACACTATGTACAAGTAGTGCGACACTATATCGACGTCAGGAGGTCATGTCTTAATACTATTGACTCGTGACCTTCATACCGATTATGTTTACCATTTATTTGAGAACTTCTCCTGTTAATTCACAGGTTGGTCCGTTCAGGTTTTCTTCTCTACCAGAATGCCCAGTAGTTCAAACCCTCAGACCCCCAAATACTCTGAGATATTTCATAATTAACAATGACGTTGGCGAGTGGGATTATAGAGCAATAACAACTATTTTGCTGTCAGACAGTATAAATTTACTGCTGGTAACATGCTTCTAAAATAGTAATCCAGCCGTACTTATATTCACCTACCTACATGCATTTCTGTTTGTTGTACGAGGGCGACCCGAAATGTTTCCGGAATTGACAAGAAAAACACGGTATCGGTGAGGTTTTTTATTTTTATTTTTTGATCTAGTCTCCTCGAAGATCAATACACTTTTTTAAATGAGGCAAATCTCTTTCCTGTCAGCAATTTTTTCAGATTTGGGAATAGGAAAAAGTCGCTTGGGGCTAGGTCCGCTGAATATGGAGGATGAGGGACTAATTCGTAGCGTAACTCATTTAATTTGGACACACCAATGCGGAATGAATGGGATTGTCGTAGTGGAGAAGCACATTTTTCCGTTGCAAATGGGGCTCCTTCAATATTGCATCGAATCTGGTCAATAAGTCGCTGTAGTATTGCCCCGTGATTGTCCTTCCCTTAGTCGATGAGGATCATACCTTGGCAATCCCAAAAAATGGTAGCCATGATCTTTTTGGCTTATGGAACAGTCTTTCTTCGAAGCTGATTCGTCCGGAAAAGTTCATTGCTTCGACTGTTCCTTGGTCTCCGAGATGTAGTGGTGGAGTCAAGTCTCATCCACGGTTACGAAACGCATAACGGAATTAGATTCTTTGAGATGCCCGTTGTCTCTGCTAATTCTTTCAGCTTCAATCGGCGATCGGCTAACACGACATCCTGAATCTTCTCGACCATTTCATCATTGGTAGCTGTTTTTGGGCGTCTACTACGTGGTTCGTCACTTGTGTTTGTGCGGCCACGTTGGAACTCCATAATCCAGAAGCTGATGGTCGAAAATGATGGAGTAGATGCACCACGAACCTCTAGTAAAATATTTCGAATATCCGTGCCCGTCCCAGTCATCCAGAATGTTTTATCACTGTATGAAATTCGATTTTATCCATTTTTTCGAAATCGCCTGACTTGCTATACAAAACACACTCTTAAACAACAAGTGTTGACAGTAGACGTCTGAAATTTTGATAGTTGGTATAAAAAAGGATGCCATGAATCCACTTTAACCTTGGACGCCATCTCTTGCCGATTCCCGAAACATATTGCATCGCCCTCGTATGTCGGTGAACTGATCCAACCTAGACTATTTTCCATCCATACTCAGAACTATACTACATTCCATGCAGCCTTAATGTTTATGTCATTTATGTCAGCTTCCATTGTTCTACAGGAGAATTACTAACATATTTAGCGAAGCCTAAACTTTTGTTTATCCTATCACTAGGACTAATTCAAGAATGGGGCAATATCGCTTACAAAATGATCCTATTTCCTGCTTAGCTCTCAATAAGAATTTTGTTTTGGAGGCCTTTATCTTTACTAATAGATGCAGATGAGTCACCTGTAGCAGCTTTATTGATAATATTGATCAAGTTGGCTCCAAATTTAATAATTTACATATTTTACACTAACTGCTAGTGTTAGTTTTCCTTCATGTAGGTACAGATACTCACTATATTCATTCTTTACTCATTAGAACGTCGGGTCATTGGGTATTTTTGGAATGCAATATTCTATTCCTACACGTGCTCTTTGAAACGTTTTTCGAGTTCGAGTTCATTTATTCCTTTATTTTTACTACTCATTCAGTTTTTATAGAAAAATAATAAAATATAATAATAATAATAAATTAAATGACAATTTAGTTTAAAATTAAATTTTATTTAGAAGGGTTGCATTGTTGCCTAATAATAGATTATAATTATTACCACCTCTGTAAATATACTCATGGCATTCTTGTGTAGGTAAGATAGAACATGCAATATTCAAAGAAAGTAATTACGATATATATCAAATATTTCTTGAATATGTCAAATCTGAAATTAATTATACTCATTAATGCGTGTAAACTATTTAGGAACATAGAATTAAGCATCGTATCCTGATAGCTATATTTAGCATAAGTGCTCAGTATTAATGTAATCTAACAAAACGTATATTGAATTCCA
This sequence comes from Holotrichia oblita, assembly GCA_023690525.1. Taxonomy (NCBI): domain Eukaryota; kingdom Metazoa; phylum Arthropoda; class Insecta; order Coleoptera; family Scarabaeidae; genus Holotrichia; species Holotrichia oblita. The sequence goes on along the minus strand of CM043015.1, from coordinate 169,670,616 downwards.
TACGACCTTCACTGTAAATTTATGGGATTTGTTACGTGTCATTGTCATTGCCGAAATAAATTATAGCTTTAGTAAAACATGGAACTGGTTTTTTCGCGCTTTTGTATTACGGTACTGTTCGCTACATACATATATGGATCTTGCAAACAAGCAAATGAAATGCTCATTAATGCAATTTTATCTTAGGCGAATGTGGTACAGGTAATATTCGCTACGAATGTGCTGCACCACTACAATAAGAAAGGCCATAATCCGCTCGTGGTTTAAATTTAGGTCGACTACCTACAGATAAATGTCGACAGGTTTAGCTGTGTGGAACTTTGTGCTATGCTTATGGAATTGGAATATATAGTTATTGCGTTAATTTCCTTAAATTAGGCTGTATCTTTTGTTTCCATATTATTATTATATTCTCTCCAAAATAGTATAGCTCATATCTTATGTTAGAAAAGGTAATATTTTGTTTGGTATCATTGTTAAGAATAATAAATTTTTGTACGGCATTGTTATATAGTCTTTTTTTTAAATAAATACTTCTCATGTTTCGCTTCTAGATTGTAATGCTTTTACTGACTTTTCATAATTTGCAATATATATCGGAGTTTATATCTAACGGTCATTCCTGATTCATATATAATATTTATATAGCAGTTGTATTAAATTTTCCTTTAGTCTTGCAGTTAGTATAATCGTGTATATGTATCATTCATATAATTTATTACATACCTTCCCCTTTGCAAAGTGTACCAACTCAAAGACATAGTTTTCATTTAAATCTACGCAAAACTGTGTGTTGTCTGGTTAGTTTGTAGGAAATGCAATCTTTAAAAAAATGCAGAAAAGTTTAGAATGTTTGCGTTAGGTTTAATTACGAAATAGAACGATTTCATCCTATATCAATGTGTTGTCGCTTTTTACGACAATTTAAGAAAGGATCTAAAGGTTGAAGTATATCTTAATAGCAATAGTTTGTTGCTTGGTTCATACCTGTTTGCTAAATTATCACAACAGAATTGTGACATAAATTTCTGCCAAAGGTAAGCATTAGACACCATTAGTAATTACGACTCTTCTAACTCATTGCTTGTAATATGCTTGCAATATATGTACATATTCCTTTACCTATTATTCTCATTTATCTTTGATTTGCTTTAAAAGTAGTGATATTTTACACTACTCTCACCACAAAAAATCAAATTGTTGGTCTGGTGCTAAGAAATACATTACTATTGATAGCTTTGAGTTTCCAGTTAATAGGAGTGAATAGAATGTATGTTATTTTTTAATGCAAGAAAGTGCTAGATATCAAAGACTTTGTGCACAAATAATAAGGAATTCTAGTGTTTTCTGTCGTTTCTCTAATTTTTAAATTCTTGTATTTACTTAAGTTGGCGAGAGATTTTTCACTTCTTGTTTTACATTGTAAAATTTCTTTTGTCATCGCATTTAATTTTCATGGTTTTAAACCTTATTTGTTGATGCATTATTCGTTAAGTAATCAGGAATATCTGCTTTTTCGTTGTTCTCTTGTTTAGTGCACTTATATAATTAGTCACTTTTTGATATTTCATATGATAGATTCCTTTATAAAAAAATGTGGAAGTGGCTCTAGGTCAGCGAGAGCAGGTGCGTTTCGTTACATAGATGATGCCCTGTTGTTAACCTTTCTGTGACCGAAGGTAGCCTACACCAGCAGCTGCAATATTAGACGTTCTGACTGATTAGATCACGACTTTATTATCTCGATTTTCACTGCATTTAGTTACTAGTATTTACTTTCATGAAAATTTACCTCATCTTCTGTTGTTCTATATTCTGAAAGTTTATTATATTTTTCAAAAGTTTCATTTTTAGGATTGTATCTATCAGTAAGTTGCATGCAGTGTTTTTTAATGTGTCTTGGGTGCTAATTGCAGTGTTGTTGGTAGTTTGCAATATTAGCATTTCTTCATCACTCCTCTCAATGTCTGTCGTAGGGAATGTTGAAAATGTTTACCGTAGACAATTTGACAAAAGTAAACATTATTGCCATGAATGACATTTTCGTTTATATCTATTGTGGACAAAGAACCATTTCTGAACCAGAAAATTTTATTGCTATAAGTAGTTCTTTAATTACTGATTACAACCTGGAAAGCCGTCATACTGTATTCATTAGGTTTGTTCGTTGCACCTACACTAACTACAATATTGTACACTACAATTTTCTGTACTGCACTGTAACAGTCGTAAAGTGTGTAGGTTTTGTACAATATTGTAATTAATGTAAATGCAACGAACAAACCTATTTATTTAGTGGGTTTATTTACATAAACTGCTTAGTAAATAAGATTAGAATTACAATTAGGGAAATAATGTGCAACCTTTGAAATAATTTGCAAATGTATATAAATAATCAACCGTTGACTTCACGAAAATAAGAGTCCGCCATTCTAGGGCACTTCTCTCAGTGTTCACTTCAATTGGCCGGTATGTGTGATAATTCATTTCTTAATAATTTGGATATTATTCTTCCAAAATCGTACGTTCTCATTATTTTCAGTTCTCTAGTTAATTAAATTTAAATAGTTCCCCTGAAGAAATACCATCATTTATTTAGGTTGTGCTCTATCTGCAAGAAATTCACACCCGTTATAAAATTCTAATACTCCAATATATCATTTTTCATAGATTACATGACATATACATAGTATAATAGCAGCTTTTTTAAAGAAAATTCGACACCAATTTATTAAATTGCTTCCAAAAAAACCGGAAAAATGTGGAATTTAGGTAGAAACAATCGTTACATTTTATTCCGCATTTTTTTCTTATAAACAATGGCTTCTTTATTTGAAAAATAATTTATGAATTTCAAATTTGTTGAAATTTTTACAATAATTCATTAATAATTAAATCTAGGGTGTGTTAATTGGTTGATTTTGTGCACTAATATGATTAATATTATAATATAATGATATTATGCAATAATAATAATAATTGTTGAACTAACTCAACAAGTTTTTTAAATTTTTTAAGTTACTGGTATTTGAAAGAAAAACTTTAATGGACTGTGCCAAGTACATATTCTGCTAATTGGAAATTAATAAAAGAGATTTCGGTCCTATCTCTCTTAATAGCCGAGATATTTCAAAAAAACGAAAAAAATCTAGTCGGGCATTTGTTGAATTTTCGATCTCCGACGGGTGAAAAAGATTGTACTCATCGCCCTGAGTGTTGAACCGAAGAGATTTCGGTCCTGTCTCTCTTAATAGCCGAGATATTTCAAAAAATCTCTTTTTAATAGACAAAATCCATAGATTGGTGAAATGCGACGTTTGGATATAGTACTTGACAGTGTTTTTTTCTTGTAGAGTTAATCTATTTTATCCAGGTATGTCTACTCTACCTAAGATTGTCGACATACATATTTGTCCGATCTTTTGGAAGAAATCAGCAAGTACAGATGTTACTGTTTGATTTTTTCTCGGAGAGAAATTAACATATTTATTAACAGATCTATACTAGATATATTACCAATAACATTTTACTGTTCGTTTGTAGATTTCTACATTATACAATATTAGTGACTGGATGATTATGTATGTATGTATATACGAAACTATTTAAGAGAAATACGTAAGTAATATTATGTACATTTCCTAGATTGCAGTCGTGTTGTTTTATCTTTTCAGACGTTAATGTTTTTAGTGATATTAAAATTTGCAAAACACGTAACACCTCATACAACACAAAGCCATATTTATTGCCTGCGTGTGTCACATGTTTCGACTGATTGTATGAAACGACGTTCCAATAAATATTCTTAATGTCCAAGCAATACTTAGAATATTCTTATTGTTTATTCAAAGAAGATGACACTATGTACTTTCCTGATTCTTCTTCAAAAAAAAAAGTAGCTGTAGCAACAAAAAGCGTATTTCCAGAGTCTTTAATACTTTCAAATAAATACAAATTTATTTATTTTATTAATTAATAATAATTCTACATATTTAAATTTGTTGATGTAATATTTTCATTTTCCCCATGTGTGTACTATTTTGGATATTCAGGAATTGCATAGATTGTATGTTTACAATCCTCCACCATTTCACTGGTAATATCGTCGGGTAAAAGTAACACCAAAGAAATGCTACTGTTCTAAAATAATCGGAATTTACTAGCGATTATAGTTTTTACGATTGTGGTCAGTAATATTAAAATAATGTTGTACAATTATATGCCATTGAATTTATTCGTGATGGAATGTTAAATACATGTTATCCTAGAACACCGAGGCCAAAATTGAAAAGGACCCAGAAAAAAACGGATTTAATTGTTTCTTTGAAAACATATAAATTGTTAGTTTTCCTTTTGTGATGTGCTGTATAAGTATGTTGATTTGTTTAAGATATATTGAAGAATTAGCTTTCGTTACTTAACACATAATGAAGTCATAGTCATAAAGCGTCTGGCTGTTCTGGAATGTAGTCTAATCTTTAGTAATTCAATTTTATTTTTAGTTGTTCTGCAGCTGCATCCTCGAACAATACCCAGATTTATTCACACTGTTATATAAAATAATTTATGCATATGAGACAATTATTATAGAACAATCAAATTATACAATCCATTTTTAAATGTTTATTGGACCATTAACCTCCAAAGGAAGTATGCCAATAGTTTAACAAGTGTAATTCTTGTGTAAAACGATGTATTGTAATTCTTTTAATAAATACGCATGAAACGTACATATAAATATCTACACATAGTTACGAATGATTTGTAAGTTAATCATTCATATACTTGATTAGCTTTTCCTTCATAATACATTCACTTGTTCTAAAGTTTTTTACTGCGTCCCCTTTTGTTTCTCTCTTATGAATATATTATTTGTTCCGGAATCGGTTTTTTTAATGAACAGACAATAATAGCATTGACATTTACTGCTCTTAGTGCATGAGATATTAATTTGCAATTCGTAGCGTAAAACGTACTTGCGCAAGTTCATTTCGTTCATTAATAACAATAACATAATAACAACAACGATCGAGATAGTTCTCATCACTCTTCTTTGGCGTTGGAGTTATAGACGCAAGAATGTGAAAGTACACAATTATTTGTCTGGCAGGTTTGAGTGATTTCATCATAAGTGTTTTGAAATGGCGATTGCTTCCCTTAGCATTTTGAGATTATTTATCGGTGCTGGCAGTATAATACTGACTGCTTTCGCAAATTTTCATTATGTTAGAGCAACGATTACGTAATTTCATTTTCGGTGGGAGAGTAGTTAGAATATCTATATATGTATGTATATATAACTTTAACAAAAACAAGAAGATTTCTAATGCAAGAGAGAAAATTCAAACTGCTTTGTTTTAGAAACTGTATTATATTATCACTAGATACCCATCTTAAAGAGTTCATTACTAGTGTAAGCAAAAACTATCACAATCATTATTTAACAAGAATACACAATCTCCTTATAGAAGTACACAACGTAGATATTATTTCAGTATGTAGGTAACTATTTATTTGTGTTGGCATTCTTTCATGTCTGTGTAAATATTTTCCTTTTATTTTATGCGACACGGTTTTTAGAATACCTATAGTTCTCTAATTGGAAAAACAACTTTCTTGCGCTTCCTCAACACTCGATATGTGTTCTATATTGGCACTTCGGCATCCATTCCATCCTCGGCCTCGGCAGGTATTTATTCTCAGAACATTTTCTGTTTTATATACTGATGCGGTAACAAATCTTAAAATAAAGTAAATCAGTTATGAATTAAGATTTAATTTAACCATTTACAAGGTATTAACATTTGTGAGGTTTATCGTGACTGACGGATTGATTTATTGTAGAACCGTCAGGTTTGGCATAGGAATCCGTTGGCACTGCATGCGTCTTTTTTTTTGGTTTTTATGTGTGTTTTGGATCTTATTCGAGTGCAAAACTGCAGTTATATTCTTAAGTATCTACGAAGAACCGGAAGTTTATGTCGGCAAGCCAAAGTCATCCATTCGTTTAAAAGGGGAGTTTTAGCATTTTCTCTTGAACTCCAAGTAAAGCCAGTAATAATTAAGAGTAACAAGTAATACAGCTTACGCAATCACCGCAACTAAGCACCCACTACACATAAAGAAAAACAAGAAATTTGAGCGCATTTTTTTCTTTGGGATACTTTTGTGTTACTTACTTGTTACTCGTTAAGAACACATACGATAGATATATTCGCGAAGCCTACAAGATGAACGTGATACGTTAACTACATGCTTTAGTGATGAATACGTTACAAACAAAAAAACAAACAGTACGTTGATTTGGTAGATTGTGTAGAAGCGATTTTGTCACGCATACCATTTGTCACTTTTCATTATACAATACCTTGTATAAAAGTTGTGGTTTATAGTAAACAAAACGAAGCAATTTAGTGGATCTGCTTTGAATAAATACTTCTTGTATGTATAGTAAACTCTCCCCTTTGCAGAAACTGTGGGAGTGCGGAGGAAACTCCAGTCTTTGCTCTCCTTGTTGATTGCCAAACAGCGCACAGGGAGGGGCGAATATACTTTCTACTATTTCTATATGACACCTCGTATTGGGCTAAGCGCAGGTATGTCCAAGAAGAAAAAATTGGTTATCAACTATTTAAATATACCATCTGCCATAAGATCTAACCCTCATAAAGACGAACTTACTACTTCAGAACCCCCAGAAGTATTCACTTTCGAATCAGATAATAGCAATACAGCAATTTGTCAAGAAGAAAATATGCCAACAACAACAGAAGATTCTGATTTCACACCAAGCACGTGATACCGCCAACCGTATAAAGTAAGACAGTCAGAATTAAGCGATTTCGTGAGAGATCTACAGGGTGCGGCAGTTAAATCCGGACAAATTTCAATATGAATTTCCCGCCATATCGTAGTTCCGTCAGAGGTCCCGATTGAGGTTCTTGAACGCCATGGGCGTTTAGTAAACAGTCATAATCTCAAAATAGCCGAGATGCTACGTACAAGTGCGGAGTACAATCGAAAAACCGCGATTATTGAAAGCCTTCGCGCTGGGCGTTCGGCAACCGAGATCATTCGATTCTTCTGGTACCCGAGTTCGACTATTTATGATGTTGTAGCGAAATACAATGCTTCGGAGAAGTTGGACGAAGGTTCCGCTAACCAGGCGAGGAGTTCCCATTCGAGGGAACGGGTGTCACAAACACCGGCGGTCGTGGAAAGGGCTCAGAAACTGATTTCGGAGGACTCTGGACAATCGTTGCGGAAATTGGCGTCAGTGGTGGCAACATTTTAAAGGATGTTGTGGCACCGTGGATGGTAATTGTGGCCGAGAGGAGGGAATATGTATTTCAACAGGACGGTGCACCGGCTCACACAAGCCATTTAGTCCAAAACTGGCTATCAGACAATGCGGACATGCTCTGGTCTAAAGAGTTTTGGCCCCCGAATAGCCCGGATTTGAACCCCTCGACTACTATGTTTGGAGCGTTGTTGAACGGGTTACCAACAAGTGGCGGCACCCTAATGTCGCGTCTCTACGCACCGCTATCGAAGCAGCATTCGCCAATATGGACAGCGCTACAGAGAGCGTGCGGGCGCTTCAGGACAAGGATGGAGGCGGTAATTGAGGCCAACGGTGGTTATATTGAGTAATTGTACTCCTGATAGGTCACACGAATATTGACTAAAAACATTTTCTTTTACATTTGTACTTTGTGTCAATAAATTATATTTTAATACAAAGTTTAATTTGTCCGGATTTAACTGCCGCACCCTGTAGATCTTTCAGAAAATAAGGCAGAGTTACTAGGGTCAAGAGGACAGCAGTAAAACCTATTAAAAAACGATGACTAATGAAAAACTGTGTTAAGGCACTGAGCAAGATGGGCAGGCTTTCAAGTACCTGCGTCAAGAATTCCCAAGGGTAAGTGAAGCAAAAATTAAAGAAGGTATTTTTTTAGGCTACAGATTCGAAATATTCTGAAAGGCGGACATTTTCACATCACTCTAACAAATATCGAAAAAAAAAGATGCTTGGAATGACTTCCGTCTCATAGTCACTAATTTATTGCGAAATAAAAGAGCTGTCTAAAGATCCATTTCCTACACTCACATCTGTACTTTTTTCTGAGAACTGCTGAGGTGTAAGTAATGAGCACGGCGAGCACTTCCATCAGGGTACATTGATAATAAAGAAAAGGTGCCAGGACAACTGGAATGCTTCCATGCTTGCCGACTATTATTGGGCTGTTGCTAGAGATGCTACAGAAACAATTCACAAAAAAATATATAGCAAAAGACGACTTATTTAGTGACTCTAAAAGTGTAAAGGTATCTATTTTTATTTATTTGTTAAATAAAATAAAAACTTGCTCTTGAAAAATGCAAGTAAGTTTTTAATTTCATCGCGATTTTTTGTATTTAGCTCCACAAAATTGATAAAAAATGCACTTTTCAAATAAGATAAAGTAAAATTTGTTGTCCAGTGTAATTGTGAAGATAAAAATAAGTAAAGCTTATATATAGCTATCTTAAATGAAATGTAATATAAATAACATCAGCAAAATAATCGTCATATTCTTCTCTTGTTTAAATAATTTTCTTTAGAGGAAACAGGACGCAGAAAATACTTAGGCATTACGTATAGTTGTCAAGGTTGTTATAACCAGTCGTATATGCACATGGTACATGATGCATAATTTTTGAAGATATTAAGCGATACCCTATTTGATGAATGAGATAACCAACACGAAATTTCCAATTCGTAAACAACGTGCGTGCAAAGTATTTTAAAAGCAATAGAGCTTTTATTAATTGCACGGCAACTGTTATGCTATTATATGTATGTATCTATTGATATATGGAGAATGCATTTATGCATTCTTTTGACGATCTTCAATTTACATTCAGTACTTTATATTAAGCTATATTAAAAAAAGCTCTATTATTATATTATATGGAGGTAGGTTTATAAATAATAAGTACAAGCCCATTCAACGGCAAGAACAAAAGAATCACTTCTATAAATTCTAATTCAAGGTTCTATATACCATTTTTAGATGGTATCTACATATGTATGGTCAAGCCATATAAAAGTTAGGAAGACTGGCAGATTACTCTCGTACAACAATAATATACACCTTCTTTGGTATGATGAATGACATATTAATTATCAATAATACAGGATATCCCGGAAATTATAGATATGGTAAAATATGCGTATTTTATTATTGAAATATTTTCTAGCGAGAATTTGAGAGCAGATATAAACAAAAAAATATAATGATTTAAGATGTGTACATGGAGTATATTATTATTTGGAAAGTGTAAGCATCGATTTCATCTTGGATGCATGTTATAGTATCATACAACACTTGAGAATTTAGGAATTTCAAAACAAATTATGTAATTAAAAGCGAGCTGCGGAAGTGAGGTCAGTTTTATGTTCTGACTTGTTTTGTAAATTGAATTAGGCTTTGCAATATATGAAATAGTACTTTAAAATGCTGTTATACAAGTCTGTATGATGGGTGAGCTACTGCGAATGAGAGAAAGAAAATATGAAACCCAACTTGCGTTAGATAGTTGTGTCACTCTAGAGCAAATTATTTTATTGCAAAGTAGTATAAAGTTGGAGGCATAATTTTAATCAAATTAAACAAAGTTTTTGCTTTCGGTTTCGGGTTAACCAGAAACGTAGCTATAAGTATTACCACTGTGTTGTCATATAAAAGGGGAGAACAGTCACTGAATTTTTCAGTTCCTCGTATTGTAAATTGCAAGGCAGTACTGATGCCGTCTGCTATCTGTCATTAGACTATTGTTAGAATTTGCAAAAGCTGCATAATTTATTTAAAGTTTGACAATCACTGAAAGACAACTTTGTGCATTTTGGTGAAAATGGAAAATAATGAATTTCGTGTGGTTACCAAGCATTATTTTATGCGGTAGAAAACCATCACTCAAACCAAGGCTACGCTTAATAAATAATATAGAAACTCTGTATCATTAAAATCAATTACAAGGAAGTTGTTTATTGAATTTTGTTGTGGTTGCATAAGACCTTCAAGTGATGCCCAACGTTCTGGACATACAATTGAGTTCACTATATCTGAAACAATTCAAAAAGTTCACACTATGGTATTGGCCGATAGGTGATTGCAAGCGAAATTGTAGAAGTTATAGGCATATAATAGTGGTTTCA